>JAYKAV010002464.1:122024-327910 GCA_035582835.1 Phoebastria nigripes | reverse complement strand
ATGGTAAAATTAAGGAAGATACTTGGTATCTTCCTTGATTCAGTATTTTGGTTGTGGAATGAAACATTAGCTTTTGAAGAACAGCATTTCTGAGACAGTGGGCAGAAGCCACTAAGGACAGCTGTGCCCAACAAAATTAATTCTTAGTAAAACACTAGTCCTTGCCTCAGAGAGATAAATTCTTGATGGTCTTAACTATACATACATTATATAATCCTTGTGCCAGGAAATGAAATTGCATTAAACACAGCCAAATCCCAGTACTATATACCTTACCAATGGTGATCAGTGAAAGATATCTTAACCATGTGTAAAAACATAACAGCACAGAAAGYGTACCGACTATCCACAAATTACTCTCAACATCTGATTCAAACTAATTTCTTTTTCCATTTGCTTTGGAACAAAAAAGTTTTTGCTATTTGCCTGGAAGTCTTAACAATTTGGCTTTTCAGTAGGCAAAACGGATTTGCTTTTTAATCAATTACTGGGCGGGGGGGAAGTAAAAGCCTCCCCCTCACCCCACTGGGTCACAGACCTTACCTTTAAGTTTACTTTGGGCACCAGACATTCCTGTCCCTATAGCTTCAAAGGGAAAAACCAAACCAAACCAAACCAAACAAATACAAAAGCAATACCCTACAGTAGCTGCCATTTATTTGTCTGGCACCTTAGAAAGACACCTGGGAACACGGAGATTTCAGAAGCAACAGCTACCCAGTAAATTCTGAAGACTGAAGACAGATGTTGTGTTTACATTTTATATGCAACTTGGCAAGTTGGACCTTGCCTATACTTCAATTTCAAGCTATTACAACTAGGATTAGACTGAAATCAAAGAAATTACTTCAAGTAAACTCATAGCTAGCTGCAGTTTTACCATAATGCTTTTTTTTCTCGAAAATTCCACAAAATTATATTGCCAGGCTTCAGAAGATGCCGTATTAAGTGAATGCTTCTGTTTGTAAGGATTTGAAGTTCTTGCTCCAAGTACCTTTAGGGATGGTGCTTTCGACAAACATTGTATGTAAACGCATCCAGTGATCTTGGCATCTTCACTCCAGAATATGGCTCCTTGAACTGAAGAACTACATAAACTGTACTTACAGAGAGACAATTTCACACATATAGAAGAAGAACAGCTCCTTTAGYGTACATTAGCAGTAATACCCATCGTGGAACATGGCCCACAGCTGAGCAACACACTATTTAGTCATTAGCAGGAGGGCAGAATTTGAAGGAGGTGGCCTGTGTAGTTCAGTCTTAGTAACTTCTTGAGCTTGAGAAAAAGTCCTTGAGCTACCCGAGAGTACAATGTGAATAAAAGATCATAGGTTAAAAGAAGAAAGAAAAAAAAAAAAAAAAAAAAAAAAAAAAAGGAAAAACAGGTAAGAGTTTTGAATATAGGATAAAACAAGTTGGCACAGTTGCGTAGTTTGAAGATTAAAATGAGTTTAGAGCAGATCAGCAAAGTTCAGCTCTCTTTGCTGACAGGAACAATTTCACTTACTGTTCTAGCTTTCTTTAATCAGCAAAAAATTAAATCCTTCTCAAAAATCAGGACTAGAAGTCAAAAGAAAGCTCAAGATCAGGCATTTTAGCAAGCTTTGAAGAAAAAAGAAAAAAAAGCAAAATGCCTAATGCCAAGGAGTCCTTAAGAATAATAAAGGAAAACAACCATTTTCAGTGACCAAATTCAATTAAGAAAATCAAATGCTCTGTCTTCATACATCAAACCCATGCTAGAAGTGCGGACCTAAGAATTTGTATGTGATCTTAAAGTTAGCCATACATTTAAGAATATACATTAGCCAAAAAGTCTATGTAGTCTACTCTATTTGGGTGAAAGACCCGTTTAGAACTACATCCTCCAAGTTGTGTTCCATTTCTCCTAAGAAGCTGATTTCTTTTTTCCTGTGCTATCTTCTAAAAAAAATAGAGATCATGCCTGATTATCTAAAGCTACCTTAGCCTATTACCAGTCAATGACTACACAGTATGCTATATACTGTATTTATAATAACTTACACCAAATTAAAGAGCAAACACTGAAAACATACTACTGAAAATACCCATTTGCTTTTACCATTCAATTACCTGATCTTTTCCACATCAGTTGCATCCAACTCACCTATCACTTGTAGTAAGTGAACAAGTTACATGAACAGTTGCTAATATGCCCAAGATGAATATGCTCACTTGCTTACAAATTACATTTTGTACAAAACAAATAACCCAGAATATGAGAATAAACTTGCAATACAAAGTTTGATGCTGCTTCTTTTTATCCAGGGTCCATTCACCACTTTTACGGTGAATGAGAGCAATCACTGTAACAGTGGATTAAATGCTAATTTGTACAGCCAAATATTCTATGTGATTCTGTTCACCATGCGTTGTCTTCCCCCTTATGTTGTTCATCCGCATTCAAAGATACTCAGATAGGTATCACGTCTCAACGGGTAAGTGAACCTGTTGCAGGCAATCTTGGCAACACTGTCTGACCCAGGTTCTGGGTCACACAAGACCAAACCCATCCAAAGAGCTCTGGCAGTCTTCAGAAAAGGAAGAGGCTTCCCCCCACCCCCTTCCTATCCAAGAAATAAAAGGAAGGAAGGAGTCATACTTTTTCCAGAACCATGGCACCTTGCCCTCTCAGACAAACAAGAGACAACAGTATGTTTCAACTTTATTAGAAAAAAACAAAAGTTTATACAAAGCTCTGCATTTTACAGAAAACCACCTCCCCCAAACACAAAGAAATCTGACATTGCAAGCTGTATGCATTTTCTTTTTTCATATACATACATATATATATGTACATACACATATATATATGTGTGTGGGTGCACGTGTGTGTATATATAGTGTGTGACCTATTTTTTTTGCATGGTTTGCAAAAAATTCATTATTTTACAAAGTTAACATTTAGTAGAAAAAAAAAAAAAGGATCTTTGTTACCATTATTTTCTCATATAAATAACTGTGAGCAGTCCCTCTGCAGATAGATAAAAAACACCTTTTCGTGTCATTCTGTAAAAAACAGACATTACTGAAATGATATTGAAATCTTTCAAGTTTTTTCAATTCCACCGTAAAAATATCATCTAGCCCCCAATTCAAAATGCTTGTCCAAGGCATTAGAAGAGAAAGGACCATAAGACAATTCTGGAAATATCAGTTCTTTAAGCCAACATTCAGGTAGATAATTTTTGCTGGACCTCATACATTGGTGTGTAATGAGCACAAACAGGAGGCCAACCTCTCTGTGTGCCTGGAAAAGCTGGTTCTTTGCCTATTGTCATTGAGTCAAATTCCAACAAAGCATCCAGCAGTGCCAAGGAGCTGACAGACTCTCAAGCTCACCCTTCTYGCCCCACAACAAAGCCATAGACTTTCTTGATGCAATTAAAACCTCTACCAGCTCAGCAAATTTTTCCTACTCCATTCACCTTAAAAGGAGCTGTTGGACTAATCGTGGCATGGCTAGACAGACATTAGATTGTTGAATTAYTGGGAGAAAAACTTAACTAGTGGGGAAAATGCAAAAAAAACAACTAAAAGGAAGAAAATGCTATAGAAAAGAGCTACTGGAGTGACTCCCAAGGCTCTGGTTTGAAGAAGCAGGAACAGTAGAGAGATGTGAATTGCAGCTCAAAACATCCTTGCATTTACTGAAGTTAAAGGTGACAGCGTGGTCCAAATTAATTAACTGCCTGGTAAACAATCATTCTTTCTGTCAAGCACCATGATGGGGAGAATGGCGAAGATTTTGAAGGCAATACAAGTGGTAGTGGTGATAACAAAGGTAATGAAAGTGAAGAACACAATGTTGCAGATTAAATGGAGAGTAATGCCAACGAAGATGTTTCAACTGCCAGAGATGCTGGCAACAAGAAGAATGGTTATATGGCTGGTGTTGATGATGGCCAGAATTCATTCATATGTCCATGTAGTCATCATCTTCATCAGTATCACTTTCCAGTGAGGACTCCTGGCTTGAGGTCTCTAAGATTTCCAAAGCTGGCTGACAAAGGCTCTCCTTCTTTACATTCGCTGCAGACTGAGCAGACAAAATAGCAGACTGATCCCAAAAAGAGAGAGAGAGAATATATTGCTAAATAGTCAGGATAAACCCATGATCACAGGGATAAAAGCCAACTGGTTGCTATTCCTTCACATTCAATAGCTCTCTTACTTCTATAAAAGATATGGCATCCTAATGTGAAACAACATAACATTTACCAGTAGGCTTCCCCACAGTTAATATTCTGCTAGCTTCCACTAACCTAAGAATTGCAATGGCTGCACTAGCTCTCTCACCCATTTTTGTAATTCTTTCTAATTCCCTCAGAAAGGGGATAAGGACTAGAATAGCTATGATTTCACCCATGACCAATATTTCACCAGTCCTTTAAAGCTGGCTCCTGCTGATAACAGCTAGCATCTTCTTCCACTACTTACTCTATCTCTGTTTATGAACTGGGGACAGGAACTCCTTTCATACAAGTATTTTATTGAGGGGACAATTAAGATAAAAACAATAATCTAAAAATTACTGTTTCCCTTTTATTACCTTTAATTTTTGCTTGGTCTCTTCTGAAATGCTGCCCTTTGGAGAAAGGAGGGTGGGAGTGGGTGGAGTGACAGTGATCTCAGGTGGAAATTTGGTGACAGATGAAGGTATGAAAAGCTTTGGCATGTTGGGCAGAATGCGAGTTTTTACTCGGGTGCCATCTGTCTTGTTCTGCTGACTTCCCAAAGTCTGTGAACTGGAGCCGAGTTCAGGCTTGGAACTGGAGGCTAAACAGAAAACAAGAAGAAAAAACATGTTAGGAAGCTATCTAGGATTTCAGATGTCAAAGAAGAGGGAACAGTTCATTGTTAGACATATGGCTGGCTCAAAAGGCCTTTCTTCAAGCCTTGCTTTAATTAAGGGTCAGAAACAGAAGAAGTGCGTGCCTCAAGATTCTATGACAACTGGAAACCAGTAATTATTTAAAAAAATCTTACTGGGCAGCAGAAACTCAGTCTGACCAAGGATGACAAGTGGCAGTGTAGCACTGACCCATCTACACCTAGTTAGATGGCTACTACAAACACCATTTTCCCACCTGTTGTTTCAGATGCAATCATCTTATCTTTGCATTCTCTAACTGCCTCTCCATTCTGTAATGCAACAAATAAAACTACTTAGCTTTACTTATGAGTCTTAATTTCCTCCACCATAGCATTGCCTCCTTAATTACTGAGATAGCAACTCCTCAACAATTTAAGAAAAATATATGATAACTCCCGTCAAAATTTCCTCATTACTCTCTTCAAATCCTGCCATAAAAACCTCCTTGGTGTGCTCATGCCACTGTCTGCCACACTAGTTTCCACATACTTCCCAAGTGTCTCAGCTTGTAGTCTTTACAATGCAAACTTGCTCAGACAGGGCTCATCTCATGAAGTAGAGAGGGATCCGGCCCCTCCTTAGGCACTATCACATTACAAAATAATATATATGCAACAATACCAGTAGAAGACAATGCTTTCACATTGAAAACTGAGAATGTGTTAAAAGGGATTTCTTGATTTCTTACTAATAATGCTGCTTCATATGGAGTCAAAACTATTTTTTTTAA
Source organism: Phoebastria nigripes (assembly GCA_035582835.1). NCBI lineage: Eukaryota > Metazoa > Chordata > Aves > Procellariiformes > Diomedeidae > Phoebastria > Phoebastria nigripes. The sequence continues at coordinate 322,280 of JAYKAV010002464.1, read as the reverse complement.
AGTTATATGAATGAAAACACCAGAGTCTATCTCAAACTGGTAATAATGACAGGTGTTCATATACATTTTTACAGATTCAGTCTTGTCAAATCCATCTCTTGCAGATTTCTGGAACTGACATGGCCACTTAAAACACAGCAAAATAAAATGCCAGCTTCCTGATGCTATCCTGAAAACAACCAGCAGTAGAACTAACTACTAAGGGATGTAAAATTGAATGTATGTTCTCAGCTGTACACAAGAGTGTAAGAACTGCCACAACAGATGAGGCATAGCTTTTCATCCAGGTCAGTGACCCATCTCCATGGGCAGCCAATCATTTCAGAGTAGAGTATCAGAAATGTTGCAGTAATCAGACACAGGATAATCTGCCTCTCACAAGTAAGGAAAAATGAGATACCCCAAACATGAATATCTAGATTATGCCCGCCTGGAATACCAAGTTTTACATTTTTTCAATTAAAACACCAACCCCTACTTCTCTTGGGAAAGGGGCAAAGGAGGGATAGAAAGCATTAACTTCTGTAATGCTGTTTTTTATTTTTATTCAGACTGAGTCAGGTTTTGTGAAAAATCGTTTCCTTCTGCTAAATATTCCAATAGTGTAATCCAAAGTGTTGTCATATTGCCCTGTATAGGATTTCAATTAAAAGAAAAATTCTACTTTAAAGGATGCACAAACTATATAGCATGATAGCCTGGTACTGGGAGGTTTTTTATTTGGCTTTGCTGCCGTGGTATTTAGCATGTGAGTCACGCGCCAAAAAGAATAACCATTAAGGGACAACAAGGCACTTTCCCAGGAAGCTGGGACATTGCCAGGAATGCCTCTGAACTCTGGAATACTTGAGTGGAAGGCAGAGAGAGAAACTGAGGAACATGCATCACAACTATCCAATCGATCAATCCCTACAGACTGATCTGCAGCTAACCACCCATTTTCAGAATTCTTTGAAGCACAGAAAGCTCCTACCTTGGGTACAAACATGTCCCGAATTTGTGCTGGTCACCGATTCCACTTGCCAGCAAACAGGCTCTGGTGATGGTGCAACAGTAGCCATTTTCATCTGCTGACAAAGCCGTGACTCCTGTTGCTGAAATCCAAGCCCCTCCAAAGGCACTTCAAGCTCTTCTTCCTCTTTATTAATGAAATACAATTCACAGGTTAAGAGACAACCTGATCKCTCTCCTAAGCCTCAATCCTTTTGCTGTCTAACCAACTGGTAGAAACTTTTTTTTAACCCTTGCTCTATTTCTAAACCATAACATGACTGAGTAAAATTGAATATTGGCAAGCTAAGATGGCAATACCAACTTTTTCATACTTGGTGCCATCAGTTCAAACTCTTCAAAAAAAAAAAAGTAAATGTCATTTAAAAAGCAAAAGAAAAAATTCTTGTGTATGACATTTTGTTATCTCTGCACATCTGTGAGAAAAACACATGCAACTGACCACTCTCCTTTGGAGATGTGAGGGTTGAAACACCTGCCACACATGCAGACAAAAATCCATCACCCTTAATGATGAGTCAACTGTGATTGATGGGTCCCTCTCTGATCTGCAACCACAGGTACATGCTACACTGAAGTGCAGCTTACTGGTAAGTAAGATTAATTACTGTGAACATCCAGTAACAGGGCCAAATCTGTTTTTTATGAAACCAGTATCAAGTTATACTAAATGCCCACTTTTCACCGATATGTCCACTGTACCTCTATAAATACATTAGTCTAAAATTCCCACCTTCTGCTATTCCAGAACTTGGRATGTTTATAACTCAGAATCCATGTATGTGTGTGTACAATCTCTTTATTACGTACCAGCTGTATCTGGTTTTAAACTAATGCAGCGTTAAGCCAGTTTTCTTACACACTGAGCTGCATGTTGTACATTACAAGCAATTTTCACTGAACTACTGAGACCTACTGATGCCCTTTCTGGGAAGGGCAGACTGAAACAGCAGCTAGCCTTTCAAGGCTATGGACACACAAACAAGCTCCTATTCTTTGATAAAAATGAAGATATCTTTCAAAAACAAAGGGCTGTCTAGTCTAATTTGAATCACCTTATATTTACACAGGCTAAGGTGTGCACAGGCATTTATTACAGACCAGCAGATGCAATGTATATTCACAGTCTAACTTGCTCTAAAATTCTTTATATGTCCATGCTCTAAATTAATTTAGGATTTTGACAGTATGATGTCTTAAAAAGGAGTATGTATTTCAACCTTTCCTCATTGGAAAAATACTCCCACCTCCTCAAGTGTTGAAAACACTTCTCCATCTTCATCAATGTAGATAAGAACTTGGAATTTACCATGGTAATATTCTCCTGTACGAGAGTTCCCCTTGCAGAAAATGCTTAAGACAACATTACAGCTTAACAGCTTGGTAAAAGTCAGATCAATGCAGTTTGAAAGATGCAGTTTTTTAATGAATTAGATTTTCTAGGGTTCTTGAATAATTTGTACAAAAAAAGGCTTACCAAAGCAGGCTGTAAGTTCTTTCATCCACTAATTTTCATTGGTAAAGAAAAGAACCCATCATCTAAACTTGTAGCTGATAGCCAATATAAGCCTTAGGATAAATGAGTTTGCTTGTAGAGAATTCTCCAATAGTTCCCGAAAAGGAAAGGTCACACACTACAGCACAAATCACAGGCAGCTTCTGTTCTGTGATGTTCCACTCACTATCAAGCACAAAATGGAAAGGTCTAATGCAGAAGAATGTAGTTCTCATTCTCAGCACTCTCTTGCACATTTCTCTATGGATACTTCAAAATACAGCATTGTAAGTAGGAAAATAATAGTTGCATCTATACATACACTGTATTAATAGACCAAATCAGCTTAAAAACAACACAGAAGGAAGTACTTAAACTACAGGAATCATGACTAGGAAAACCATAATTCATTGTTTCCCTGTTTAAGCAGCAGAGGATAGCTTGAGAATCATCTTGTGTATTTGCCTGCCCACATGCTGACAAAGTACAAGAGACTGTACGAAGAAAGATCAGCCCTAACGTGGCCTGAAGCCAATATACACATATCCCATTACACTGCTAGCGTCTGACAGTAAGCTGTAGTCTAAACCCGGAAGACTCCCACACTGAAATGGCTACAAGACACTTGATCAAAAGATAGAAAGAAACATTACATCAACATTTAAAGAAAAGCAAGATGAAAATGATGATTTCAGAAGACTACCCTACAAGACAGCTAAGTAGTCAACTCTTTTTTAACTTAATCCAACACTCCAAACTCACAGGCTTAAGTATCTAGGGTAAGTACTAACAGAATCTTTCTTATCCACTTATTAACCAAGAATACAAAACCAGTAATTAATTTAGCAGATACAATACTATATACAAATAAACTGCAAATCTGACAGCCTCAACTATACTGCTAACTGAGAACAGTTTTGTATGTACTCAACTGCTAAATTACATTAGAGACTTATTAGTTCACCATTAAGAGTAAGAGCTCTGATTTGCCTTATTGTTTAATGACAAAACTCTACCTCTTATGCTGATTATAATCTTTGTTTAATTATAAGATATATCACTGCTTAAGCTGATTTGCTGTGCTTTATTTTAACTAAATTATGCCCCACTGACAAAAGCTCTTTTGAGCAGCCTGTTTCTAGGAAGATGCTACAAGACTGCTATCAGTCTATGTTCTTTTATGAGCAATCATCATACTCATACGCATCTCCACCTTCCATATCATATTTGGTTTTGTTAGTTTTGAAGATCCAGTTTTATAGTGTAGTAAAATTAGATTTAATTTTAATAAAATTATGTGTCAGCCCTTTTTCATGTAGAAGTGAATGGAAATGAAAGGGCAGGAGTCTGGCACACTAAGTGTGTATTTCTATCACTGCACTTCTGGAAACAACACTTGTTAATATTCTATTAGGCTGCGTCTTTCAGTACATGAGAAATCAAGAACCACTGCCTGTTTATAAATCCCTTGCTGTCAGAGGTGTTAAATACACAGTGACTGAATTCTATCCCCTGATTGGGTCATACACTTTATTCTTTTAGGACTGTGCAATTTTTAATTTTTTTTTTTTTTTTTTTTTAATAGTCACTTGAGTGGCATTATTTCTAAGTTAAAAAGAAAGTTAATGAACAAAATATTTTTAAAAATTCTTGAAAGTGACAAGAATTGGTTGTTTCAGGTGTATATATCAAAATTTATACTATTTATACTTTAATACAGTGCACCGATATTATTATATCTTTTTTCATTACAGATGAAAAGGGCAAAAGAGAGAAGGATAATCTAGAAGAAACACACAGTTGGATCTCCTACTATTTGTCTAGAACAGATTTCTGAAGAGAATATCTTGATATTTGTCTTGTGGAAGATGCTGTTATAGCCCTGAACATAATGTCCTAGTTTTTCTAATAAAAACTTTCCCCAGGGAGGTAAAGACTCCACTAACTCATGAGCCACAATATTCTGCACAAGTGCAAGAGCACAAGAATGTAAGTACAGCACATTGTGAAGATATTCAGAAGCTCAGATTTAATATCAGTTAACAAATCTTTTGGCAATACCTAGCACTTGTACTGTCCTGGCAGGTTTTCAAACATTAGCTCTACAAACCCAGTTTAAAATAAAATCAGTTTCTGAAGACGTAATATGCAACAGACACTTGTCTCCAGGCTGAAGATGGGACAGGTACTGTACTCTGGAGATCCATTTAGCACTCTCACCTTACAACACAACACACAAAAATTAAGCACATAGAAAAAACAGATTTGCAATGCATATTATTATTTATATTGAAAAGTTCATCTCCAATCAAGCTGAGTTACAAGTATTTTTTTTTTAGCCTTCCCTTTCCCAACAACTGTCTAAATACAAATAAAATAGTATACACATAGAAAGAGGGACATCATACCTTTCAACATCTCCCTGCTTTACTGAGGAAGAAACAAGCTGAAAACAATTCAATGCAACAACCTACTCCAGCTTTCCTCTCCAACCTCTTTCCACTTGTTGCCAGGGTAACCAGTGTTTGCAGATGCCTATAGCGGGCGCCTGGGTTCATGACTTCATCATAGTTAATATTCTCTCTCGGTCTCTCTTTATACAGAGAATACACTATATACATATACCCACCCACTATAAACATATAGATTATACAACTCCTGCAACCGTTTTTATACTGAGACAATTTATTTTGCTATTCTGATGTGTATAAAATGAAAAATAACACCATCAAAAATATTCACTTGGCAATTTGCAGATGTGGAGAAAGTTTAAAAGCAGTAGTACTGTAACCAGTAAACAGCTACTCTGGTCCCTCTGCATTGCACTGTACTCTTAATCGTTTGATTTCATCATGCTGTCAGGTATAAGAGACATTAACATTACAGTGTTATAAAACATTTTATGTGGAATTTCAAAAAATCCTTTAGTCATGCACTAAACCTATCACATGACAACTGAAAGACAAGCCCAGAAAATGTGACTAGCACCTGGAAAAAAATGTTTTCCAGTTTCTGATGGAAGCAGTTTGAAGTATTATAGCACAGATATGTTAAAGGATATAAGCAACTTACAGTGCATGCACAAAACATCATTTCATTATAGGAAAAAGGAAAGAGCTGAGCTTTGAACTCCAGGACAGAATACTAACATGTTTTCAAAAGCGAATGCTTGGAGAAATGAACAGACAACAGTTTCAAGTGCTTAAATAAAGCACTTGCACCACTTGCCTTCATCCCCCTGCAAAACACCTTCCCCGGCAGTTCTGTGTGTCAAGACAAAAAACCTGAAAATACATTACTATGATTTAGCAAATCTGTACTACCTTGCCTTCCAAACACTTCAAAAGAGTAAGGATTGAATTCTGTGTGCCTGCGGACACTAGGAAATACTTATTTTACTAGTCCCAGTAACAACTGGTTTACTTTGTATTTTAATGGCCGCTCACAGCACATGCAATTGTTCACAGAACCGACTGTTACTTATTTACCATAGAAGGTAGATATTACTATTCTGGTTTTTTTTCATGGTGATGRAAATGGGTCTGATCCTTTGCTCCCTCACAGAGTGGAGTAAATATCTTACCACACTTCCAAAGAATAGTGATAATGTAAAAACCAATTAATTTTCTGTATTCCATCTGCCTCGCCCTCCAGAGTGCTGGGAATTAATACAGCTTTTTTCCCTATACAGCAGTTGTGAAGGCCATGGAAAGCTTGAATTTGAAGGAGCTCAGAGTTTCCTCATACACTGTGCTACTAAGTCAACGGAAAGACTGCACTGGAACACAGGTTGGTTCAGCTGAACACAGTTTGATAAGGATGCCAACCGACAGAAATAATGGGGGCATTAGCCCTCAAATTGTATCTGCCATGAGGTACTACACCACAGCAGGCAGTGAGACTATTTAGTTCATCATGGGATGCAGTAGGTATACCTGGTACCCTTTCCTTACACATTTTCTTTCTTTAAATTCATTGCAAATACTCTGCCATGAAATGTATTTCTAAAAAACCACTACCAAAGTCATAGCTGTAGAAATAAGTATTTGACTTGAAATGCCAAATTCAGGAAATTACATTCAAAGCTGACACACAAAGCCATGTGTTAAAAATTAAGCATCAGAGTAATTTTGGAGCCGAAAAGCTGCAGAGCACAAGTTCTATTTCCCCCTGAAATGAAAGAAATTCAAGCAGTCTGGTGAACAGAAGTTCGCACTGTAATAACAYGGCATACTGCTATATTTATCACTAGGGTCCCGAACAGAGAGTCTACTGTACAATTATACGAGACATACCCCAAACTGCTTCCTAATGCCGAGGTCAGCTGTCAAAGAACAACATTAATGCGAGTAAAACTTAGAACAGGTGGCTGCTCTGAAAGTGCTCCCTGGAAATAGTCCGTGGCCCATACTAATTCCCAAGCTACCATGTCCCTGTAACAGCCACGCTGGGGCCCGTCTAACAGCAGGGATAGTGGAGTTCCGTGTCCAAAAACATTTCCTGCCACTACCAAGTTTCCTAGAGGTACAGAAAGCTGGCAGGCATGTTGGTAAAGAAAAGGCCTGAAGTTCAATACTAACTTTCTCTCTCTCTTTTTGAAACAAAACAAGACTTCAATTAAAAATAATGTATGGGCCTAGGTCAAAAAGACAACAGTGTGATATTCAAGCACATGAACTTTCAAATGGCATTATAAAAATACAGCTAATGGATATTTGTGTTTTAATATCTGGCTCCGCAAGTGCACATCATTCGGAGAGCATCACATAGTAGCACCTGTGGATAGTAACAGTCACTCATTTGGGGTCTACTGCTTCTGAATTTTATGTACTAGTTATCTAATGAAAGCCATTAAGACCTTTCCTTTGTCAGTATTTCATCCTTCTTTGGCCTGACAGCCAGCTAAGCACAAAACAAATTAGCAAAAGCAGCTGCTCAGAAAATCTTTTAAAAGAATATAATGACACCCACAATTTTCTAAGAACTTTGTAAGTAACATAATACCTGTGCGGCAGGCTTACAACTAGATCTCTCTTCAGTCTTCACTTGTGCAGGAATATATGTAAATTTTATGCTGCTGGCAGTAATCTAAAACTAGTGAAACTGAAACATACTGTAACAATATAGCATCATTACCATGTTCGTTTACAAATCTTTTTACAAAAGGTCTCCAGAAGATGTGTTCCATTAGTGTAAGATATCCATAGGCCAGCAACTCCCCAGGATTTTCAGGTGGATCTAAGGGTACATGGGGCTAGAGAACCTCTTGGACCACAAACCTGCCAGCCTGCAYTAAACCCCTGGCTACGTACCATCACCTCACAAGCCACAGTTGGGAAGCTGCTGTTCCTGTCCTATTTGTTCTTACTGATCTAACATGGGTACATAAAAATGACGACAGTTTTAATTTCAAAGGATTTTCTGCACAACGTTGGATCGAATAAATAAAACTTAAGAAATCTGAAGGGTAAAGATAAGAAATAGACATTAAGTGTACTGAAAAACTCTTCTGGAATGAACTGCGATAGCAAAGCAAATCAGCGTACTTCCAAAGGGAAGAGGGAAAGACATGACTGACTGGTACTGTCTGAGCACTAGGCAAAAAGGAATTAAGAAGTCATTCACAAACAGGAAACCCCCCACTGACATTCAGCACTGAAGTTGTTTTCAGAGTGCACCCATTGTGAAAAATAAAAAGCTTCATGAAAAGCAAGGATCAGACATGGGGAAGTGAGAATACCAATGCCAAGGAGGCTGAAGCAGCAAGAGATCAGACAGAGCAAATGGAGAGCTAGCTGAAGGCAGCCTGGTTGATTTCTATTAGTGACTTTGCAGTCACTAACAGGTGGATAGGAGCTTCTACCCTAGGATGGTACAAAACGCGTGGGGTTACAAGTATTTAAAGAAGAGTTTTTAAAGCCTTGGAGGAATTCAGCCTTGGGAACTGAGCAAGACAGCTGCTAAAAACCAGGATAAGTCAACATGGGAAATGAAGGAGAAAGTAATGAAAGTCAGTTGCAGGCAAGTGACACAAGAGAAGAGAGTAGAAGAACATATGTGCATTTAAGAGAGAACCCTCATGCCAGGTAACTGCAACATGAAGAGGGCTCATGTGAGGCCACAGGTCCTTGGCCAGTCTAACCTTTTCTGTGTTTCAGCTTTTTTTGAGGCATCTGTCGAGAAAAACTCTGAGCTCTAAAGCACAATTTTGAATTCGGCAGAAAAAACAAGGTAAGACACGGATTGCAATTAAGAGCGTTGAATGTTACTACTTCCAGTCGTTTACAGAGTACCTGAAAGTTTAGAGTGAAATCCATAGTTAAAATAAGACATGGCCAACAGGGCCAAATACATTGGGCATTTTGTGTAAGCAGAAGTTTTCAGTACACTGAATTACAGGCTCTTAAAATCTGTGTTTTGTCTTTAAAAATTTGTGGCAAGCAAACTCAGAAGACACTGAGATCAGTATGTGGCTAAACTCAACTAAAGATGACAACCTACAATCTCCATTATTTCACTCAGATAGAAACAGGGATTGTGGATGTCCACTGATGTTTGGATATCTAGAAACTGTGAGGAATCAAGGTGAACCTTTGTGCCATACACGGTTTTAATACAAAGACAGATCCTGTCAATGCAAAATTACAGAGTTGACAAATTCTTTGCAGTATTTCCCTCTCCCTCAGGTAAATTGCCTCAGTCTTCTGAGAACTCAGTATCAACCTAAGGTCATGTATCAGTTGTTGAAATAAACTAAGCCGCAGACTTCTGGGAAAAGATGCTTTTTACATCTAAAAGTACTCTTATGACTCTGTCGCTCAGTTAAAAGCCTACAGGATGAACTGCCGTATTACAACATCATTACTGAATTCTTAAGACTTATCACTTCAAAACCCTCTTTATTTTGAACATCTGTCTTTTAGGGAGTCCGCTGCTGCCTACACACACTTAAACAATTTAACTTCATTGCTCACTATTACAATAGTGCTACTTACCTTTCTGCGCAACTGTCCTCACTTGCATTTATTTCTTGTGCTTCTGAAAGTCTAAAAGTTCTACAGGTTGAAATACATTTACACTTCTACTTGCCCTGTTGTGCCTAGGTAACAAACATCTGAAATTATAGCACGATATTCACATGGCTTATGGAGTGCAGCTTCCCTGCACACTACAGAAAAAATTGTCTTCCTTAGTTCTGAATTTCTAAGTTTGGACAGCTATATCATGACCTTCTTGTTTTTATATTGAAATGCTTAGGCCTTAAATGGACATGAATTCAATGGCGGGGGGGGGGAGTGTTACTCTTCTACTGATTTTATATTCCAATTTGGTAAATAACTGGCTTTAAGCAAAACATATTACTTTAAATAATTCCAAGTATAAAAACCTTCTCTTGGTTTCAAAACTCAGATGTGAATGTTCTCCTGTTCCTTCCTTCTAAGAATCATTATTAGAATAAGGACAGCGAAGAAGAAGAAAATGTCAAGATTTTTCAGCAATTTAGAACAGTATAATACTGGAACAGTGTGACAGGCTGGAGAGGGTTTATCTTAATTGTCCTATTTTAGYTTCCCCAGAGAAAATTTTAGGCTAAGCCACAAAGGCTAATAGTCCCATGTACATTTATGCCTCAACGTAGGGAGCTCTCGTGCTGAAACTACCACTATTATCACTTTGCTGCTGGACTTCTTCATGCGGTATTCTGTACCAGTTAGTCATGTACTAGACAAAATCTCACTAAAATATTTACATAAGAAATGAGTGGCATAGCATCAACATTGCTTGGAAAGCCATTCCTTTTTCTGGGTGAAGTCACAGAAAATGATGGCAGCTAATACTCTCTGATGTGGAATACTTTCACATGAACAAATAGATACAGGAGGAGGTGACAAGAGACAAAAAAGATGAAAACAGACTACTCTAAGAATGGGAGGAGTTTTTACAGAAACAGAGCTAATGAAAGGCAGATGAAAAAGGGTTATAACAGAATTATAAATAATTCTTTTTAGAGGAGGAGGATGCAGAGGTAGGAAAATTAAAAAAAAAAAAAAAGAAAAAGAAAGGACACAGCAGTAATTGGTGTGTCTCTCAGCTAGAGAAATGACCCGTCAGGTAGGTCTGAGAGCCAGAAAGCCAGATATAATGCATGTATTCAGCACTGGAATGAGAGCTCTGCAGAGAGACCCTCTTGATCTTCAGACACAGTTTCAGGGGTATAATTTTGGCAGCTAACCCTTCCATCTCCCTCAACCAAGATGATGTATAGAAAGCATGAAAGAAGAAAGAATAATAGGTAACTTTACAACCCTAACAAAGCCTAGGAAGTCAAAAGATTAAAATAAACGTTCCAATCACTGCAATGTGGCCTGGGAAACTGCAGAGAGGAAAGCACGTCAGAAATGCTCGTGAGTTTTGTTTGAAAACCAAAAGAATGCATGAGTTCTTATCTGCATTGTCATTCTTACTAGTCTCCTTATTAAGTGTACAGCAACTTCACAGAGGATTCTTTTTTTTTCTCCCCCATTGTCTAGGCACAAAACTGAATTACTCCCTGTTGAACAAGCCTGCCAAGGTATCTTATGACACCATCCAACTCTGTTCTTTAGCTTCGTAAGGACAATAACAAACATGGTTTACACATTGACTAAGCCATTCCTTCCTTACCATTCCCCTTTCCTTTCTTCCCCTCCCAAGACAATCTGTCCCTGGATTTGTGAAAAAGGAAAATTAGATGATTATAATGCAACTGCTAATATTGGATGTTAAATTTCAATTTTGTCCTGTACTCAGAGATTAGCAAATTGGGAAAACTGATTTCTCTCTAATTTGCTCTTCGTTGCTGACGAATTCAGAAGATTATGTGCATTCAGATGCCAAGGCTCATTACATATGGAAAGAAATGACATATCAGAAGTATACAGATCAAAATTTCAGGAAGTCACAATAGCAGATCAACAAAACATCCAGACTAGATCAGAGTCTACTCATTATTAATTAATATTATGCACCATTAAGTCTCACAAATCTGGGCACTATTTCCACTGTATCTTCATCTGTCACTTTTCACAATACCTGTATGTATATGGTTCATTCATAACTTTATCTGGGCTCCTACGAATTTGTCTATGGCATTTTGTGAGTAGTGTTAGGGCCCAAGCTCGTGAACAGATGGAGTGAGCAAAAGCAGCAGCAGATGCTTTTTCAGACAGTGTTCCTGCTAAGGTTGCAAGAAAGTACAGGCTATGGCAGGTGCTCTGCCACCTTAACATGCGCAGTGTCCCACAAAGAAGCACAACCATCTCTTTTGGGCACCCAAGACAAGTCTGAAATTGGGTCTAATCTTACTTCATTCCCCAAAGTGGATCCGTACTGCCTTGCACAGTGATTTTTGACCACTGTTAACAAGCCAGCCTGCCATGACAGCAGTAAAGAAAAAGACAGCATTCTCATTTAATTCTTTCCTCATCTAGGCAAACTGTATAYGACCAAGTGCATAACACAGTCCTAAACAAATCACACAATCGTGCTATAGAATAAATAGCATTTGTTCTGTTTCTTCAATCCTTTTCTGTACTCTAACCCTGCACATAACCATACTAGGGCTATAAATAATATATCTCAACATTCCAGTCCTGCCAGATGCTTCTTTTCTCAAATGTGAAAAGTAATAGTGATGATACACTAACTTTATGAACCATGTAGAAGCTCGGAATTTTCAGTGTTATGTATCTCCACACACATATACAGGGCAGTGTTAGCTATGCATCTRATTATGTTAATCAGGCACTTGTAAGTCAGATGTAGGCTGCCTACCAGTTTATTTCAATTGCAATCACTTCTAACTTTTTYAAAGATTTAAGGTATTTTAAAGAACTAGATCCTCACCTCTTTGAATAAAATAACAACAAATATGTTTATGCTACTAGAGACTTAAATTCTCTATTAAAAACACACGACTATTTTTAGGCTGCTATTCCATGATTTCACATGCAAGTTACATAGACAGTGGTCATTCTTTTAATCTATCCTAGTAATTAAAATATGTATTAATTATGTAGATGTGCCCAATTCAGGACCAAGACAAAATCTCTGTTTGTGCAGCCTTTTGAATGTGGTCTAGTGATCAGAAAATGGGCCAGAATCAGAACTCAGGCACTGACTCACCACGTGGCCTTAGCAAACCGATTAGAAGGGGCCAAAACTTTCTGTCTCTCTGAGACTTACCACGTGCGAGATCACTCATGCTGGGAGCAGTCTCTGCATTTTGACTCCGGAGATGCTCAGTGTCCCTGTGTGACTCCTGGGATGGAGGTACTGAAGATGCTGAGGAGGAGGAGGATGAAGAGGAAGAGGCTGGTTTGGATTTGGAATGCAGATCGTTCAGTCTCAGGAGATTTTCAGGAGTCACAGTGTCTGGATTCACTGGGGTAGGATGCAGTGTGGCTGGCGTTACTGGGAAGAAGCTCTCTCTGTTGTCCTTTGTATGCTTTGGGGTTGTGGGTGTTTCTCCTGTGGACTACATAAAACAAAAAGGGCAAGCAGAGACAGTGAGAAAGTATGTGCCAGTAATTCTGCGTATGCTACCTGCTTCAGTGACAACTGCAAGCAGTACAACTTTTTGTAGACAGAAACACTCTCTCTAAAGTGAATATAAAATCACTCACTATTATAAAGAAATCTTTCTCCTTCACGGATTATTTTTCTGTTCTTTATGGTCTATTTATCAAACTAGCACTTGAACATTTATTCATATTCACATTTACAATGCTTTATTTAACAAATCCCTCACAACATAACATACTTTCCCAAACTCTGTTATTAAGCATGAATTACAAACTCCTATGAACAGAAACACATTTCTTTCATTTAAAAATATGTTGACAAACCCTTGACCTGAACAAACAGATCTGCAGTGCTTTAAGAGAATTTGCAAATTATTAAAAGAAATTATTCTTAGTGAATGAWGTGAGAAGAAATGGAGAAAGCAGAAAAATATATTTGCTTGCAAAATAAGTGATCAGCCTAACCCCAAATCATAAATTCCCAATAACTGCAGAACTGAGTAACATTGGTGTCCAACTTGGAACAATGCTCTGGAAGATCTGTTGCCTTTGCAGAAGTAACAGTGGCACCAAGAGCGGCACTCTTCTCYAAAGCCAGAGCTAAGAATTTAATGCAGTGTCGTCGATTATATAGACAGAAGGTAGAAGGGTGACACAAATTCACCAAAGGAGGGAACAAAAGCACCCATAAAACCAGTAACTTCTCTATAATTTTTATCAGCAATCAAATAAAGTATTCTTGCCTGTGAGGCCACAGAATGCATTTATTTCATGCTCTTTACAGTCCTCATTTAATGGAGACTTACTGGACCGTAAAAGATACAGTTGAATGGAATCCTCAACTGTTTAATTGTCTGTCTCATACCTCTACCTCTCATACCTCAACCATGAAGACCTTAACCATGGTGATAGAGTATGAGTGTTTGAAATAGAAATACAGAGTTCTGCTGTCAAATGTAAAATCAAATTGGGCCCTAATGTCCTAGATGACCAAAGATTTATTACAATGCCAGAAGAGTAGCAGAATTTCACTGAGAGAACAGAGTAAATTTCAGCTGGAGAAACATATTTAAAATTCAAAGGTGGAAAGCACACAAGTACTTTTTTTTTTTTAATAATTGGTGGAATGTATTTTTGAAGTTCCTGAACTTGATTAATCAATCTCTAAAAAGCATACAATTAAAACCTGCCAGATTCTATGTGCACACAAAAAATAAAATATAGCAGCTATATTCACAACAATTACTATATTGGATCAAAAAAGGTCTATTCTGCCTCTGAAAGCAGCAACTTTCTGATGTTTAAAGCATCAGTTCCAAAACTAAAGGTCTCAAGATGCACAAATGGGATTACACAAACCTGAGAGAAATTAAACTGCAGAAGACAGCCTTAAGCCAGAAGTGAGATCACTAGAGGAAATGTTTTCAGCTGTGATTTAGAGGGAAAACCCTTCACACCCATGCACTTCATTAACTTACATAATACATTATGTAGAACCTGACATTTCTGTGCTTGTATTGTATCCAAAATTTTTTCAGCGGAAATACAGGAAGGTACTACTAGTTAGGTACATGTTTGTTAAAAATGTATCTGCATCTCAAACTGCATTTTTATAAAAATGCACAGCTATTTCCATAGACAGAAAGAGGACATTTGGAAAGTAACTCAGAAATATTTGGATGGTACTCAGAAGAAGAATGATTAGTGAGAGAAGGAGCACAACATCATGGAGTAATTCCTGCTGGAAGGAACCTCTGGAGGTCTCTAGTCCAACTTCCTGCTCAAAGCAGAGCTGACTTCAAAGTTAGATCAGCTTACTGAGGGCCTGCGTCCAGCCCAGTTCCAAATATTGCCAAGGATGGAGATTCCACAACCTCTCTGGGCCCCTGTTCTAGTGCTTTACCACCTTCACAGTGAACAATTTTTTCCTATCAATTAATCCAAATTTTTCTTGCTGCAACTTTAAATGGTGCCTCTCATCTGGTTCCTTCCTCTCTGCTGAAGATAGCAATTCCATACCCCCACCCTCCATTAGTCTTCTCCTCTCCAGAATAAAGCAACCCAGCTCTCTGTGACTTCACTGCCATAAGGGCACACCGTTGACCAGTGTTCAACCTCTTGTCCAGGACTCCAAATCTTTTTTGGCAGAGCTGTTCCCCAGCCACTTATGTTGCACAGGGGTCATTCTGCCCCAGGTGCAGAACTTTGAATTTCTCTTTGTTGAATCTACAGGTAGTTCCTGTCAATGCAATCCTCCAGTCTACTGAAGTTCCTTTGAACAGTAGCCCTGCTCTCCAGCATACTGACCATACCCTCCAAGCTGGTGTCACTCAAACTCACTAAGGGTTCACTTTATCCCATCATCCAAGGCATTAGAGATGATGATGTCCCGGTATAACTCCCTGAGGAATGCCACTGGGAACTGGCTGCCAGGTAGAATCCCAGTGGTTGGCCACAACACATTTAACTAGGCAATGGAGGCAGTGACAAACATTGAAAAGAGGAAGGCCATCTTGTAAGTTGTAGATGATCAAGCACATGGAGAGAAAAGGCTGAGAATGAAATAATTCTTATTGGTATACACAGATGGAATCAAATTAATATTTAATTTCTCTCAATATGAAGATGCTGTACCAGGGACAAAAAAAAGAAATCAGTTTTTGTTTTTAATTGGTTCCTCCAGGTGAAGTTGGGGTTTGGGCAAGATTTTTTTTTTTTTTTTTTTTTTTTCCCCCCCCAGAGAATCAACCTGCCTCAAAAAGAGTAATATTTTATTTGCACAAAAGAATAAAGCTGAAACTAATACGATGTTTCTGTCTCAGTAAAACCATGACTAAAAATTCTAATGTGTAGTCAAGAAGTGCAGCCTTATACCAAAGAATGGCAACCAAAGAAGACTTTCCTATTTGTGGCTTTAAAGGGAACCTTCCAGATGTGACCTGGTGAAGAGTGGTCTAAGGCTTCTGTAAATTAACAGGTTCTTTTCAACCCAGTGAAACACAGACCTTGAAAGGAGAAAAAACCCCTCTCAATGACTTTTCTCAAAAGGTGGTGGTGGGGGGGTGTGTGTGGAAGAAAAAGGAGAAAGCTATCTTTAAAATAAGAGTCAAAGCATTAAAAAACCTCATCCTTGGCTACTGTGTATTCTGCAACTCACACGGCCCTAAGAAAAGGGATTTAAACCTGCTTCCTATGTTTTACTGGACCCAGAAACTGAAGACCACCCAAAAGCTGTAAGCAGAAAGCTAAGATGAGCACCACAGTGAGGCACATGTTCTTTTCTTTAAGAGATTTTGGTTTTAGTGTAGGGGCAAGAATTCCAGCACCTCTGATCAGTAAGTGATGCTACTCTCAAAACCCAGGTCAGGGCAATGTCACTAACTATACTACTCAAGACGTATGGGGTCACATTTCATCATCCTGCAGGTGAATACCTCCAGGAAAACACAAGACTTTGTAACACTGCATCTGAGAAATAAACCCAGAAAAACTGATTACAGGAAGTCTTGGATTTGCCAGAAGCACTTCATGTTCACCTATTTCTACTGCTATACCAGCAGTAAGGCATAATAAAGATTATTTTCCACAAACATACAGTGGGAAACTGAGAAGCAGTGATAATCCTTTACCAGTTTTTTATGTGGTTTCTCATTAGGAGATTTTTTTTTTTAGTTTTTACTTTGTTGTGGCATGAAGTCAAAACTACAGAAGTTCTCCTTCCCCCTCTCCAATCCACCTCACTGTGCTGAGCGTCTCTGTTACCACCACTGCATTTGAAATATAGTAGCTTTATTATGAAGTGGCTCTAGTCACCAAGAGGAAAGGAATATTTTCTTACATTGATGAGGATGCTACTTATAGAACAAGTGCATGTAACTGAAATAAGATGAAAACTCTTTTATCTGCCTTCTTCCTACCTTTCATTGTAATTACAGGTTCATCTAGTCAAGATTGGACTTCCTTCTGGATTTTTAAAAACAAGATGAGGTACTGAAGACAACAGTATGCAGTACCATTGTCTTGACTAGTATACTATCAAAGTGGATGGAAGAAACATTTAAGGCTTATTAATATCCAAATGACATGTCACAGATGGTGAGAAAAATAGTCCATTACTTCCATAAATATCTGCTACCTTAGTTGCTCTTCTTTAAAACACTTAGCAAAAATGTTCTTTGTTATGAAGTCTGTATAAAGCTGAAATCTAAATGAATAATTGGCACGCATGTTTGTGTAAATTGTGACTATTTCTGACTTATACAGGTGACAAAATCAGTCTCCTTATTTGTTAAAACCTTGACTATTTCAGCATACTCCTCAAAGAGTTCATTCAGTTTCATGGAGGCTATGGAGAAACCTTCCCATGTTGAAAGCCGACATAAAAAAAAGTGAAGAAAATGCAGGAAAGCCAGCACTGGGACAGCCTTCCACCAAGAAAAGTAGCAGCAAAAGTGCAGAATTTTTTCACAGATGTTAGTGGAAAAAATAGCTCCCTATAGTTTCCCAGTGAGGCACTTCAGTAGTGAGACAACAGCAGCAGCAAAAAGAAATTGAGCATTAAGATAAAACATGAGAAAAATTTTACTTCATAGACTATCTGTGAAGTCATAAACCAGACAACCTGACTGAGGGTTTATTTTTACCATATTTATTGTTGTTTCCAAAACACATTTTGAAAAAACAAAGAAACTCTACAGGAACCTTACTGATACTACTTCTGGAACGGCTCTGGGGCTGTGGGAAAAAGTAACTATCAAATGTTCCATAGAAAGGGAAAGAGACAGTCTTCCCAACAGAAGTTTCCTAATGAAAGATGCTGGCACTGCAACTGTTACACAATATTTTCTTGTTTTTTTAAATTATTCCCATGTCTGAGCTTAGCACCCTAGTGCTCAGAATCCACCTAACAAAAAGGTGCGCCTTTTTAAAAGAATACCAGTGCATTGCCACAAAGCTGTCACACAAACTGGCTGAACAATATGCTGGCCACATTCCACAATATTACTACTCCAACTTCTGTTCAATATTGTGTTTTAATTAAACTATGCCTATTCATATTTTTTCTCAATCTCTCTGCAGCAATATTTGAAAGAAATCTCATTTGGAAGTTTTCTTCAAGGTACATTAGAACTAGCAGCAATAGCCATGATCCAGATTCTGAAGAACCTTGTATTTCCTAAGATTACAGTTTTGTTTCCTAAGATTACAGTTTTATATACAGAAAATAATGAAGGTTTATATACATATGATTGAACTGCACTCTAGCCTAACAACATCCTCCATTTACACAAATGCATGCAGGGGCTTTAATGTCCTGCTCTACACAGGCAGCCATATTCCAGCAATGCTTCCATACACAAAAACATCATTATTGGACCAAGAGAGACAAGGTAGTAGGATGAAAAACATTGACAGACAAAGTAAAAGATAAAAAAGTGACTTTTCTTTCCCTCATGTTCACTTAATGATTGCTTTCTGCAGGAGACAGAAGGAGGAGAGCTGTTAATTATATCAAGAATACACCTCCAGGATAGAGTGAGAGGGGGATGCCATGGCAACTGGCAAATGCAACAGTGAACAAAATGGTCACCCTTTCGTAGGAGTGAGACCATGAAAGAGCTTGTCCTTTTGTCCCCCCTATCTCCACCTCCTCCTTCCCCCTGCTTTCCTGTCATCTTTGCTGCATTAATAAAGCATACAGACAACTCAGGAAAAACAACTTTTTCTGTAAGCAGTCTCTGACGTCTTGATGTGCAGGAAGAAAAGATGAAAATTAGCAGCATGTGGGTGGAACAAAAAGGGGGGGAAAAACACGAGGCAGAACTAGAGATGATTATTTTCTAATTATTTAATATTTTACTTATCTCCTCCCATCCCCAGCAAAGTGCCTTTACAGAAGGCTTTTAGCAGTTTCTTGAAGAGAACAGCTTGATGGTTTGTTGTTTTGTGGTTTGTTTGTTTTTTGGTGTTTTTTTTTGTTTGTTTGTTTTTTTAAAGTGAGACTTCGAGAAGAAAATGCTCTAGACATTCAAGGCAGTTCAAACAAGTCACTCTCAAGTTTTCTCCTTGAAGAAAAATCCTAAAAGACCATGTCACTGCAGTGCTGACTGCATTCCGCAGCAGAAGGGGAAAAATCCAGTTTTTTCTGTTCCAAATAAAATGTCACATTCACTGTAAGGTCCAACACAGAGGTTGTAACATCACTAGACTAATGCTCCAGAGTCAATGTGAGCACTTTGCTTTTGAGGTTGTGTGCGGTTCCAGCTGCAGACCCAGTACAGCAAGCCCATCACCTATGATCCCCTAAAATTCTTCAGTACAAGGCTGCGGTTTAAGACTACTCATCACCAGCACTGGGAAGATTTAAACACTGGTGAAAGAAGAAAACAAGACCTCAGTTAGCTGTTTTGGAACTAGACTAGGGCAGTAACAGCAGCGCTAAAACAGTGCCTTTCCTCAACAAATACTGCTTTTATAGAAGCAGCAAAACTTCATAAAATCAGGGATCATGCTGGCAGCCTGCCAGCAGCCTGAAAGGCACGGCTGATTTGCATAACCCTGATTGTGCCTTTGTGTTTATAATAAAATTTACTTGTTTTGATTCTAGTGGCAGCTTCTTCATGAAGCATCATGTTTAATTAGATCTGACACTGAAAGCTGCTGAAGAGTTTTGACTGCAGGTTTAGAAAGGGAAACAAGGAGAGCACTCAGAGTTGGGAGAAAGTGGTCATGGATGTGTTACTTTGGAAGAGGTGAGTGAAGCCAAGGGTGAAAGGAAGGATTTGATCAGTCAGAACAGTGCAGGGAAAGCTCGAGGTTTGGCAGCTGGAGCAGGAAAGGGTGGTTGAGAATTTCTTTTCTCCCCCTCGCTCTTCAGGGATGGAGTTGGTCCCAGAGCAAGGATTTTTTGGCTAAGGCTGCAGTGAGTTTTAAATAACCCAGCAATGTTGAAATAGTCCCTTCTCATGACATTTAGATGATATACTATACTGTGAGGAGCCAATAGAAATTTCAGCTGCTACAACGCTACCCATTACTAGGACTTTCTACATACAGTCCCATATTCTCAAGGGTCACAACACAGGACTAGAGACTTAGTGGCATTTTGGAACTTTGCCTTTGAACACTTGTATTTTTGGAGATGTTAAATCCAGCCCTGTGTGCAATGTTGATCTCTGCAATGTTTTAAGCTATTTGTTTCATATAAATTCAGTTCTCAGGATTGGCAATACACAGTATACCCTAACACACAACCACAAAGTTTTACCTGTCCTCTTTGGGCTACGTGTCATGACAGTTTCAACACTGGTGACAGCTGTAATTTTAGTATTAAGGCATTCAATATTAAGTCCACAGTAATAAAAATACCTTTTCAAATTGCAAGTTAAGAAGAAAAGAGGACAGATGTGTTCTTAGACTGAAGTATCTCCACATGCATTAACATTCTGTGCACTATGAAGCTTCATCCTAGCTTGTGCTGCAATAAACTTCCGCATGCCGACACGTCCTTAACAGTATCACAGACATCATCATTTTATATATAATGAAGAATTTAACATGACCAATTTTAGGCAGTCAATGGAAAGGCTTATTAGAAATTCTCTAATTATCTAGAAGCCTCACAACCGCTTACTGCCAGCACGTCCCCTCCTTGGTCCTTAGGACCACACATTCAAGCATAATGCTATGTCAAGGTCAAACTAGCCTGCCTCTTAATCTTTCACTCTCCCTCAACAAGGCCTCCTTGGTATTCCATTTCCAGGGACCATTAATTTCATATGAAAATCATAGTTGGCAAGACTAAAAATATATCTTATAACTCAGACCAATAGCTGACTGCTTTCAGGATCTCTGCAAATCTTTTTGATAACATTCTCAGACGAAGAAAATCAAAGAAAAGAACAAGCATCCTTCAAAACGCTGCTTGACCACAAAGTGAATTAACCTCTAGTGTAACTTCAGTAACTTAACTACTAATGACACAGTGACCACTACAGGATAGCAATTTCAACCTATTTGATAAGTGTATATCAAAAATCTTGCTCACACTTAAGAACTTAAATGGAAAAGGACAGTAAGAGGAATGACTTTCAGCCACACCTGTTCTCCAGTCCGGTGTGCTGCACGGCCATACAAATGGTCCTCTGCCAGCACAGAGGAACATATACCATGGCACAGGAAGGAGCAGCCACCAAGGAAGCAGGCTTAACTCCTTCTAGCAGCAGTTCTCACTTCAAAGTGCTGATTTAACTATGCTATGTTCTTATGCTATGACTCATTATCATGTCTTCTAGAGGATGTTACTTTAAACAACAACAACAAATTCAGAAAACTCCAACACCATCACAACTCGTAAGTTCAACCAGAACCACTTACTTTCTTCCCTCAGTTACAAGAAGCCCATCAGATGAGATGGGCTACTGCTCTCCTAYCCTTTCCAGTTTCAGGACTACTCACTTCGTAACTTTAAATACTAGCACAAATAATTACATGTCTTTGGAGTCACAACCCCACTCCTGATGGGTCACTACTGGTGGTCATGACACCATTCTTTGGAAGCTGAACTAAATTTAAGTAGTCTCTGGAACTTTAGTCTCTTATTTTTAAAAACAGTGCAATAGGCTAAAGGGTCAATAGGCAATATTAGAAAATGTGAATATTTGAGAAGATATCTTGTTAAATCCTCAGCATACATTAGTTTAGTCATATGATCAACTCGGCGACTTCAACAAGAGCAGTTAAATATGCAACAAGCAGCAAAACTAAATTCTCTGAAGGGCTGATGATTGTACTGTTGTAACAGATAAAATGGTACTTATTTTCAAAGTGTTCGCTGGGCAATCTTCTGTAACACTGAAAACTGATCAGACAATATTGATCTTGTCCTCTTAACTCTGAGGATACGGTAAGAAAGAAAAACAACAGCATTAATATCAGCGTTTAAGAATGTTGCATCACCATTCTTTAGATTTTGAACCAAAGTGTGCTGAAGTTGACAAATACATCCCTTTTTTGAATTATTATTATTATTATTATTATTATTTTGGAATACTGAAAGAAATCTCCCAGCAACTTACATTGAATACATTTTTGTATCAATTACTGGAATATTATCTGTTTATGCTACTCTGTTCCCACACACCAAAAAGGATTTTCCCTTTCATTAAAAGCAAAAAACCAAAAATTTTAGTCTTCCCCCCCCATTTCACTTCCACATTAGATAGTGTTATAAGCTCAGATTTTACTTCACCATTATGGTTTAACAGTAAGTACTTATTACAGTAACACTGAACATAGCCTAATAAAAACACAGCACAAATTATTCATAAAGCTAAAATCCCCTCCCCCCCAAATATGGTAATATACATGGATTAATTTATATTGTATTTACTAGCAGCTTTTTCAAACTCACAAGTCTTTCTTTGGTAGCCTCTTTGAAGACTGTTTTAGGTCTTCAGCTGCTTCTGCATTAGACATTAAAAACTCAAAGCCCCCATTAGTAGGATTTGGTAAAGCAAAATTGTGTTTGCTAAGGGAAAACATCAATTACTCCTGAAAGTAAGAGTTGGATCCAATTAAGTTTGAGAAGATGTTTAATTGATAAGATGATGCTCAACTGATTTTTAACCAGTAAGGTTCCTCACCACACTAGAGCTCTAATGCTATAGCATTTTATCTAAGTCTGTACTGAGTACACTTAGGTACATCTTTGTGTTAAAGGTATTACAGTCTAAGCACAAGCATACTGTTAAGCATCCTATAAAGATGTTAAGCAACACCTGAACTATGAACATGTATAAAGGACGCCTTCCTGAAACACAATCTTCTGGGTATGTCGCCACCCTATGCAAGATCTCATGACAGAGCATCTACACTAATTTCTTTGTTGATATGTCATATTTCAATAGAGAATACTTCAATTTCAACAGTTCTCCAGGAGCACAGGAACTTATCATGGCAAGGTTTTGTACCACCATCTTTTTCTGCCTTCTTCAAAGCTGGGAGCCAACCTTTCTAA
This sequence comes from Phoebastria nigripes, assembly GCA_035582835.1. Lineage (NCBI taxonomy): Eukaryota > Metazoa > Chordata > Aves > Procellariiformes > Diomedeidae > Phoebastria > Phoebastria nigripes. Next base: position 299,194 of record JAYKAV010002464.1, on the reverse strand, counting down.
GCCACTTCCCCATGTATTTAGCTGACTTTGTAGAAGATGATGCTAGAGTCTCATTGGCTCAATACACGTTAACATTGCATCAGTCATCAGGACTACAGAGGATTTCTGAAATCAAGTGAAAAGGTGACAGTATTGCCAAGCTATTAGATCTTATCACAAAAGTATAACAACACACTTTGTCAAATTCCGTTTACCAATTGCTGTATTGTTTCCTGCTTATGCCTGAAGAGGCATATAAAAAGATTTCAATGGAGTTGTTAAATATTTAGGTTAAAAACTCTGACTGGTCTGGAAGAAAAGTTGAAAACCCATAATTCAAATAACTCCTAACTTTTAGTAGCAAGTGAAAACTCTCATAAAGAAACCATATACTAACTGTAAATGTAAAATACAACAACCAGCAGAGAAAGACATGTATCAAGGTGGGTTTTGCGTTCACTTTTTTTTTTTTTTTGGACTGTCAATTTCTTGTGATGAGTGACTGAAGAACCACAGGCCCTATAAGCCTACTCAAACTATCCAATAACAAAGCACTTCTCTGGGCTGTGGCAGCTCTACACGTGACATCATTTGTTTACAGAAGGCAAATACTTGCCAATTTTAAATAAAACAGGATTCAGTCTGTTGAAAACAGACAGATGTCTACAAGGGCGGCTATTCCTGTGTCTCCACACTAATTCATAGTGTTATACTAGCAGTAGGGCAGCTTCACACAGCTTACAAGACCCTGCTAGAAACAGACAAAAATGTGAATGCAGTACATGATAATCTCATTAGCTGGGACCGCTTCCTAAAAGGGAACGTTACAAGCTTCGAAGCGCATCACGTGAAGAGGTATGTTTTATTTCGAGTGATTTAACAGGAAATCTCATCACTTCCAGTGCAGTTAAATACTAGCTCATCTATTGTATCTACTTTCAAGATTAGTTTGTGKGCAGGTTTTTCACCATTCTAATGTTTTGCCACATGCCTGAGTAACTGTTGACTTCGCTGGAAGAGCTGGCATAGCAATCGCATACCCAGAATCTTCAAGCAAGCCCAGCAAGGAACTTGGCCGATACATGCGAGTTTGTTGAGTAGTTTTTGAAAAGGTGAATACATCCAAAAAGCAAACAGTAACATTACTTTTTAAAGAAGTTTATTAGCAAATTCTTTTTATTTTGAAGTTATAAATCACAGTGCGATGACTCCTATTTTTCCCCAAGATCAACTAAAAAAGTCTTAACATTCTGAGCCAAGATTTCTTTATTAAAAAAAAAAAAATCTGTTAAATACCAGACTATGAGCAAAGAAACACTTCTACTAGAATACCTCTCTTGACACTTCTGTTCATTCCTATAGTTCAATGGAAAAATGTTACTGACTTCTTGAGGGGCACAAATTGGAGAAAGTTACTTCCATGAAAATCTAATAAAAGAGAAACTCCCTTTACTCTTACATCCTCTCCTGTTACTCTGCTAGGAGATGCACTGTACCAACGCACATTTTAACTAGATGCACTGTTAGATAATTTTTATCTCAGTATTAACAACTGGAAACCTTTATGGATACTCAAGACTCAGACCTTCTACACAGCACATGGAAAAACACAGGTTGGCATGCCTCCTGACAACTAAAACTAACACCGTTTCAGGAAGAAATTTAGTGTGAAGATAATCTTGTCTAGAACAAATGCTGTATAACAGAGTCTGCCCTGAGGGTTTGAAGCTCCTCTACCCTCCTGGACTAATAATCTCCAATAAAACAATATTCATCAAAATGAGATGAGGAGAACAAGTACCCATAGATTCAAGAGAACAGTGCATGAAAACACAAGGTTCAAGCTCCATTGGAAGGCACGTATCTTAAATGGAAACAAAAAATATCTGGAATCTTTCACAAAAGATACAGAAATATGTGCTTTTCCTGAAGTTGCAGAGTAGACAGCACTAAACCTTGTTACAGGAGTTGACCTATAGCCTCAATTTTCTTCAGCTCCACTAGGCAGAAAAACCTAAAAGGAAGACCTCTTAACTCTATATAGTACAGAAGGTTCACCTTGTAAGTTCCACTACCTATTAACCAGCATCTCTAACACAGTTGCACTTTAGTTCTGAGAAGCATTTGTCATGTACGTTAACACACTGAAGGGAGGACCAGGCAACATGCATTATTTGAGGTTAGGTTGAAAAGATATAAAGAACAGAGGCGGTGTTCTAGTGATAGATATTGAATTTGCTTCAGAAACTAGAAGAATTATCTGAAGGTTTAAGAAATGTATTTATTTTGAAAAACAGGTGAGATAAATGTGAAATGGATTTGAATACCTAAGACAGTATTTAACTTGCTAACATCAGAGATATACCTCCTCAAAAGCTTATGTTTTTGCAAAGCAGAGATGGCTCTATTTTACAGAGGAAAAGCCTCATCCAAATTTGGAAGATGAAGAGAAATTCTGAAAGACTTTTACTGTCCTTCCATTTTTACGAAAATCAGTGCCTAGGCAAAGGGAAAGAATCAAGTGATAGAGAAGCAGGCAATTTTCCCCCTCCCTGCAACCATAATACTTTTTTTCTGGTAACTGGCAAGTTGGAATGCAGCGTGTGGATATCTCTAGACTAGTCATAGCATGTACTTCTCCTTGTACTTCTACTGGGTAAGACACATGACAGGAAGATGAAGTTACAAGACATGATGGGAAGATGAAATAATAGGAGAAGAGATACTTGAGGGACAGAAGAGACAAACTGCAGAAAACCAGAATAAATTTCTGCAGGTCATAAAACAAGTTTGTTCAAGACATTTCTGAAAGAGCTCTACTTTAAATCAGTACTGATCATGATTCAACATATCCACATAGTTATCTACCTTTCTTGTGCAGAAAATCTTAGAGATGCTTCCTGATTTACACACTTAAGCATGACACAGACCACCACTTGTGAAACACTCAAAGACAACAGAGGATTTCTAAGTTGCACTCCAACAGATTTTTTTTCCAATCTTTTTAGACAAATACTATTTTAATTACTTTTGAGAGCTAGCAATTGATAACACAAACTACGTTTTCATAGAATAAAACATGCACGAAGCCCCGAGCAGTATTAAAACACAGACTATTAACTAGGAACATAGATTTTTCTTCAAAAAGTATTTTATCTTTTAGTCAAAATCTGCTGAGTAACTGCTTCATTGTGTGCTGGTGGCAAAAATTACAGAAAGTACAAAACTAGAAAATACTTTGGGGCTTTCAACTGATGGTTTGCTGTCAAAAGGAACGAACACTAAACATGTCATTCATCCAGTTTTCTTCTTGGCTTTGATTTCACATTAAGGACTGACAAATAACCATCCCTTTAAAGCTCTRTAATTGTTTGCTGGATAAACCCAGAAACTACAAGCTAAAAACAAACTGAGTAATATAATAGAGTTAAAATTAGATTCTCAACCATGCAAGCTGAGAGAAAAGATATTTGGTACCTCTGGAGCAGAGTGCAATGTTAGCAAAGGAAGAGCTGATGAGGTTGTTAGCCCTTAGGGATCAGAGAGAAATAATTACTATCCATGAAATGCTGAGGAATGATGTGGACATTAAGAAAATTGTAATGTGCCATAAACACTTCTATTTGAAGATTGTTTGGAGTTTCCCCAAAAGCTTTTGGGCACGCAAACTGTCCTTCAAGCCTGACATAAATAGTAGCAATGACCCTAACAAAAGGGGTGAGCTCCCTACACTAATGTGGCCCCACTTATAGTAGATGACAACAATACAAGGAAAGTAGATATTTCTAATTGCTGCAACACTCAGTGACAGACTTGATTGTACAGATGAATTAATAGAAGCATGTTACAAACAGCCAGGGACTTCACAGAGCTTACCTGTTTCTGTGCTGATGCTCCCATATGCACCTGGCAAAACTTGACTGCCTGTTCAAGTGCTGCTTCTTCATCCACCTGAACACAGAATCACAATTAATGAAGTTGTAATTACTTAGCTCATTTATAAATCTAATTAAATTCAGATGCAATGAGGATGTAGAGCATGGGAGTAAGGGGGAGAAGCAGCATTTCTATGGCAGAACAGTGATCTTAAGTTATTCAGGAGTATATATTCAAAGGTATACAACTGTCTCAATTCAAACTAACATTTAGCATGAACAAACACCGCATAATTGGTATTATAGCTCTTAACTGATTTCAGAAATTTCGTTCCAAAACATAGAGGGTCCTACTTTCCCCCACCCCTGCTCTAGCAGTGGTCTTGTTAAGAGAGTGGTTCTTTGGGAGATATTCATCTCCCCAACTTTTGAACGCATATAGGGCCAATTTTATACTGCTTGGTTTGTCAACTGTTATTATTCTATAATAATGTCTGAGGTCATATAGAGAAATTACATTTAATGATAAAATACTTTACCTGTTTAATCAGCATGTACGTTTCAGACATGATCTTCTCAATTTTACCCAGGTCATAGGCCATAACTTTCTGACCTTGCTGCCATACCCGATAAGCATCGAATAGAAGTGTTTTCCCAGACTCCACATCCTCAAGTAATTTCCTCTTCCTGCTTGATCTCTGGACAGGTTCTTCTGTAGGTACTGCTTGAACTATTCCTTTAGCTGCCTGCTGCTGATGTTTTGAGCTGATACTTAGCTCTTCCAAAGAAAGTTCTGGAGTCCGGCTCTCTGGAGCTCTCTCCTTTGAGTTCCTGCCAGACTGAAGACGGTCTGGCTCGCTGCGTTTACATGAAGTATCAATTTTTTCAGGGTCATTGGAATATCCATCAAGATCCATAGGCTCAACTGAACCAGGCCTAGGGAGCTCTTTAATTTCCTTGTCACTCTTGTCCTCTTGTTCCAATACGTCCATAGCATTGGGAATTTGTCCCTGGGTCACTTCCTTTACTCCATTTTCAGTATTATGTACTACTCCATCCGATAAAACTGGCTTTTTGGGAAGGACGTCTTTCCCCTCTTCAGCACTAGTTTTATTAGAGACATCTGTTGTCATCCTTCCTGAAGCAAGGTTAGAAGACTTCGAACTCTGATCTTCTGAAACCTTAATAAAAGAAGTCATTCTTCTCTGTTACTATTGAAATCAGAAAGCATTTGAGCACAGCTATGACTACCATGAATATTGACAATGAGCACCTTTACATTACTGCCTCTGCTGAAGAAAATGCATTTATTCCATGTTCATTCTTGTTTGTTCCTGAATATTAATTAATCCAAGCCACAAGTCTTGCAATTAAAGTATTATAACCAATGAAAACACCACAGAGAAATCAACAGCACAGGCTGAACCAAAGCTGTAATGTTTTTTCTTCCCCCACTACTTCAGTCTATGCTATGGGATCCAACTAAATGAAATCCAAGCACAAAATAGCACAAAATTTTCTTCTAATGTATTGAAATAAAAACTGAACCTGTGTCTTTTGGCAGCTGCAGATGAACCTCAAACTTAAGAATCTTCCCTTTGGTTGCTCTTACATAACTTTCTTCTTGTTAGTAGATCAAGAAGTATGCTAAACTCTGCTATACTATTTTAATTTTTGTACCTTTACTTTGGTGATGGTCCAAAGGTATAAAACCTCAGTACATCATTTCTTCTTTCAAAAATTGCTAATGATACAATTCTTCCATCTGGATTTATGAACCAACAATTTCATACACAGAGTTCCAGTGTTCTTCAGGATGTTTTCATTTAATTTGTTACGCCTATAATCTGTTAATTTGGAAAACGCTTAGGAACAAGTTCTTCCTTGAATGTGTTTACCAAATAAACCTCCAATTTCCATTTATCTTAACCTGGAAACTGATTAGTCTCTAAATTTAAATCTAAATTACAATTAACTGTTAATAGCAGGTGTGGTGCTGTCAAGGACTAGCAGTTAAAAATGCCTAGGCATGTAATATCTAGTTGCCTGGTTTTGTTTTGCAAGAGGAATCTTAGTTAATTTTAAAAGGAAATTTCCAATAGACTCCACCTGAAAATGTAGCTGTTCTTATACTCCATGTAACTACCATCATTTAAAATTTAAGGGACAGTCAAACCAAACTTACTGCAATCCATTCTCAACAACTGTATTTGTTACTGGATTTCAAAAATTTCTGTGTAGTTGCATATAAACAAAAGGTATTAGAAATAAGTGATAAGAATGTAGCCCTTCAGCCTCAGAAGATCTAAGGAATGAGTACACTGAACCTAGAAAAATCTAATTACTAAATCAACGACTGTTAAACGCACTACTGCCTTACCTGTGTTAGATCGTTGAGAGTGTCCTCCAACACTTTCACTGTAAGCACAAAGGCTTGTTGGGCCAGAACTTGACGATCTGCATCACGCAAGTACTTCCTGTGCCACAGTAAGATAACAGAAATTAAGCTAACTGCCAAAAGCTTATAGGACTTCAAAAGCAAGAACCAGAACATTAAAAACAAACAAACAAACAAACAAAAAAAACAACAAAAAACCCCCATCACAACAATTTTAAAACAAGTTAGAAGAAAGCAAACAAAACATATACAGTTGCATATTGAAATATAACACTTTAGCTATGTTTCCCTCTACCTCTCCCCTCCCCACAATCATCAAAGATGACATGCATGAAGCAAAAGATCATGCTATCTACAAACAGAGGGAAGGGGAGAAATGAAAAAAAAACCAAACCAAACAAACCAAACCCAGAGCAAAACAGACAACCAGAATTACAGTTTTCTTATATCAAGCTTTCTGTGCCCCTCAAATACCAGCTTTTTATTCAAACCTTTTCTTGAAAAAGAGTATTAGTCACACAAAGCTATCTTGTACTGTCAGGTGATTTTCATGTTCTGGATAAACCGTGCATGTGAGATTAAGGACATGAGCAAATTCTTTCTCGTTGGTCGTATCAGTTGCCTCTGAATCTAGGTTTTTTAGAGCTAAGACACTGGTGTGCTAATACCTTTTTTCCTATTTAGTAATATAAAAAAGAAAACAAATATTGTATGTGTAAAACTTATTCACTCTATAGCTTCATTTAATTTACTAGAGCATTGTAACATCAGTGTATTCTGACACAATGCTTTAGTCTACTTTCAAGGAAAACATTTCCAGTCATCAGTCCCACCTAATTGAGTTTAATGGAAAACTGAATTTCTATTTCAGATTGGCTGGTTTTAATGAGAGGGCTAAAAATCAAGTAAATAATTTTGAAGGGTACTATTTCAGCCAAAAAGCCAACATTTTTAAGAAACATATTTTCTCTCTACAGTATTACATTAAATTGGTAATTTTATGGTTTGCTTTTCAGACAAAAGATACAAAAACCTGACTCCTCATTAGTTCAGTAATAACTAAAGTTCAGCTAAAACCCCCCTATTTTTGAAAATAGGGTTGTTACAGGCATATACCAGACGCACCCAGAATATTTGCATTTATAAGTTCCTGTAACGATTGCAGTTCACCATGGCTGGCACTGGCTGATCCAACATGTCAAACTACTTGTTTGTTAAATTCAGTCTAGACTTATAAATAACATAGTATTTTTAGTACAACTGTGGGCTTGCTTAGGACAGAATTTAAACCTTCTATGGTCCAGTACTTCTGATATGCTAAAAGTCAAAGTATTTTTGGCTTCAAATTTGCTGAACATGCCATGACATATTCCCAGACATACTATGATCTATGCAAATCCACATGCACGCACACTCAAGAACACATGAAGAAACCTTCAATGCCTCCAACTTATTGCCATCAATCATTCCGTTCAATTTCTCAAGCATTTGCCAGCGACTAATTTCAACGTTTCCCACTCGGCAAGCTACTAGAATTCTACCTCAATTGCTTCAATGTTTTCCTTAGATGTTTATTTTTGTCTTCCTATTGATATGAATCTGTATATAGCTCACGTTAAATGGCTTCTTTTTTTCTTAAATAAGGTTAATGCAATTAAAATTAGATCACCCCTGAACAGGATAAGCTTTTTAAATAGCATCAGGTGCCAACAGGCACATAACCATTGTTCAGTCAAGGATTACAGGAAGCCAGGATGCCTGGGCTGTGACCTCCCTCACTGGACATAGCTCTTATGCAAGAGGCCAGCAGAGGGGTGCAGAAGTCATGATGCTCTGTTCCACCAGTGAATCTCTCCACATGACAGAAAACCTCTGCAAGTCTGTTACGGCAGCTGTATGGCTGCTCTGAGTTTCAAGAGAAATGCAGAGAAATTCTAGACTCTACTATGGAATCATAATCCTGAGAAAAATTAACCATCATTCCACTATATTCCCAAGCAAATCTGTCTAAAGACTTTTTTCCTAAACTAAGAATGTCTTTAAATAGAACAGTTACACAGTGAACAAAATATATTCAAAGCTTTACAAAGTAATGGATTAAAATAAATATATCATACTTTCCCTGATCAGGGGTCCTCTGTAACATAGATGAGACTTTCAGCAAGGTGTTGTAATCCTTTAGTTGTGACAGCACATTTAGCAGTAAGACAATAGAGCGGTTCATATGAGATGCAAAACTGCCCGGGCGGTCGATCTCATCCACGGGGATGCGCCAGATTCCCTGTAGAGAATGGAAAAGAGGAAACCTCTGAAGAGGATTCAACTGAAAAGGACAGAAATCCTAAAATACGGGTCGGATTCCGCAGCATACTGAATTTCACTGAGGGTCAGGGGAATACTGGACAGACAAATGCTGTGGTCCTTCAGACAGGGAGATCTGGATTTAAAGTCAACTGATTCCTGCCAGTAGCAAAAGAGGGAGGCTTGCAGAAGCCACAGCACACCTTCTAAATATGCTTCTGAACTATTCCCAGAAAAAAGCAAGCAAAGCCTAAATTATATTGTGCATTTTTCTTAAATGTCTGTGAACACGCCTTCCTAAGCCAAAGCTCAACTACCATAAAAACCAAGGAGTAACTTAAAGTAAGTTTTTCTGGCCTGAAAGCTGCTACTCTTGTGCAGTCACAGCAAGTCTGTATCTTCAAATAATCTGTTAGTAAATGTCTTAGGAACTTGGTTACTGCCTTGATATCATCAGTGTTCACCATGGCACTAACCAGTCTGATAGGAAGAATCAGATTCCTCAGCAGTATCCATTTTCCAGTGGCAGATTCAAATACTTGTGCATCCATCCTGAGCCTTCTAATTAAATTTCTAGGACAAGGGAATCTTTGGGGAGCAAAGCTGGAGACTGATAGAAAATATAATTTAATTATGGTTAGTCACAGCTCAGATTTTGCAATGTCTAGTAAGTCTAAGGAGATTTTTTTCAGGTGTTTAACATGGATGCTGTCAACACACTAGTCAACCATATTTGAAAAAATGCAATGCAAATACTACTATGCTTGCGTGTTAGTACGTAACTTATATTCTGACCATTCACAAAAACTGCCATTACATCAGTGCAAACCCTTCCCTTGTGCTTTATTCAGTTCCGAAACGTTTCCTGTAGCAGCTCTTTAAGATGAAAATCCTCTGGTCATGTATACCATTTTGTGACAATGCAGGAAAGAATAGTCTCATTGATAGGAGTACCTGACTGAAAATGAATTTTGCTTTCCAAACCTGTTCAGAGAGCAGGATATACAAATATTTACTCTCTTATCCTTGTTTAAAGGTCTTGCTTTGATATTTTTAGCTCTACTTTCAGTGTGAGCAAAATTCTTCAGAACTTAATGCAAGGTAGAAGCAAGGAAAATGATTACTGCAATCATAAATGACATTTGACCACAAGAGCAGCAGATACATAACCGGCCTGTCTACAACAGACCCTCCCCCTGCATGTCTTCAGAGAATCGGCAGTTCCACTCCATAGGATGTATAGGAACTTGGGAAAAAACAACACACAAATATCAGTGTTTTTAAATAGGAAAAAATGACTTCAACTAGATATAATGCACAGTGTTCTGCCAAATTTTCTTACTCTTGCTTTTCCTCATGCTCTCTACTCTTACTCCCTAGTAATCACAGAGAACGCCATTTTTCCTCTTTGCTCCCTGAAGCTTTCTTTCAATCTTTTTTTTGTAGCTTCCCTTTTCCAGAAAGTACCTAAAACCGTACCATGACTGACCCGAGGCACAACCGTCACTTCCTCCTATCCCCAACTACCAATGTCCCCAAGTACCTTCTGCGGCTTGGTGGCAAAGATCTTATCTGCTCATGCAGCTCAGTGGCTCTCAATCACGTACAGATCTTGTAGGTAACAGTTCAGTAAAACAGCACATACTTTATTTAAATAGAGAAGCTTTTTCTTCCCCCAAACTATACAATGACTTTCCTTTCAGGCTACAGATGAAACACACGCAATCAGGAGCTGATATTTTTTGCTCCTCTGCACGTATGTAAACTGGGTTTCTGCCAAATCCTGAAACAACTGAATGCCTCATAATGGCACCACATTGCAACAACCTACTTAGCCAATTTAACGATACAAAACAATTTATGGTGAACTTAGATGTACACTGAAGGAATGGAAGACAGCCAGCGTGTAGATGCCTGGTCTTTTTCAGCATTATCTCATCCTTCATTTGAATTAGGCAGATCACTTGGAGGGAGCTTTTGGATACCGTATCTGCAATCAGTTGAAAATAATTTTGCAGCTCCTTCTCACATGTCCCGTGTATACATTTTAATACTACCCTGGAAATTACAATAATGCAGTAAAACCATTTGCAGTGACAGAACATGCTAATTGCAGCTAGAAAGGCGTGAAAGTGACAAAGTCCATCTTTTGAAACAAAGTTGCGTATTTTGGGGAACGCTGCTCTTCTGTCTTTCTACAACAGGGCACATTGGAAGAGCTTAAATTAAAACTCACATTAGAGGTGTTTAAGTTTACTTTATCGTTGCAATTACAAAAGAAGGTCTGATTTTAAAAGGAAAGTCACTAACTTTTCATGTGTGGACTTGCAGTCCTAGAAACGCAAAACAGCAATAAATGAGATTACTGTCCCATGTTACATACCTGCCTGTTTCACATGGAGCCTCAAGCCAAAAGCCATCAGGAGTCAGAACAATCTTCATTCCACCCACTATGATTTTATTAAGCAATATGCAAAACATTGATGTTAAAAGTGAGTTTATCAGAATGTATTTCATGAGTGGTGTTGAATTCTTCTTAAGATTGCAATTTGAGTCAGAGACTAAAGAATCAAACAGTCTCATTCAAACCTCTCCCAAAGAGAAGTTTAACTAAGCCCATGAGGCATGAATTTTTCCTTCCTAAGTATCAATAACCTTCAGGAAGAATATTTCTGAATTCAGATCATATACTGCAACTTTTTAAAAAAAATAGCCTAGCATTCAGCTTTTTAAACAAAACTTAGGAAAGATACAAATGCAAAGCTTGTAATGAAATAGCTGGGGAGGAGACTGGAAAATGTTATGCAGTTTGACTAAAATTAAAGTTTTCGTATCATCATTTGAAAATTCAGATTCGTTAGCAAAGTACCTCCCTTGAAAGTACAGTGCGAATGCAGATCCTTGAGACAAACTTTTGCAGTTCTTTGAAAGGTTTTGTTACTGATCATCACCACTCAGGCCACTTGACAAAATGTCTCCAGCTCTGGCTGCCAAAAGGATTTTACATCCAACACACCGCTCCTCCGCTCCTGYTTGCTGGCCACCGTTCCCGCAGCTGAAAGGTTCTCCTCCCTTCTGCAACAGCCAGCGAAGCTGTTTACACGAAACCAGAGGAAGGAGTGAGACGCTTCCAACAACTCCAAAATGCCTCTCAAGATCCAAAACATTGAGCTGCTCTCCATGCCTTCCTGGCTAAACAAACACTTTGTAAGAGCTGGGGGCGGGGGAATCAAGCCTGACATGCACTGCTAGAAAAAAAATAAATCAGGGAGTACGAGAAAATTCTGTGGATAACTTAATACTGAATTTTACATTAAATATGAAACTGAATAATGAAGTCAGTATACCATATTCCTGGTGACACTTCTTAATTTTTTTTTCAGCTTGAAACTTGCTGCACAACCTCCCCTTGCAGAAGAATTGAAGACTCGGGGAGGAGGGTGAGGAGAATAGGACCATGCTGCACAAGGTTTTGTGAGCGTGAACTACAGCAATAGTGGTTACTTTCTAGTTCAGTCACTGAAAATAGAAAGGAAGGAAGTGCTTATTATTCCTCTACGCTGCTTACTCCAGAACTTTACAGGAGGGGATTCCCTGGGGTTTAGGAATGCCTCTCTGAGGAGGAAAGGCTGACAGTTCTCAACAAAACCCAAACCTCTCTGGGGATGGCTGCTGCTGACACTGCAGTGCTTCAGAGTAAGCCATTTTCTAAGCAGAGATCAAACTTTACTCTCTCGATGCTCCATGATTTCTCTTCTTAATGAAATGGAGAAATGCTAGTCATACTTCAGATGATCCGATTCACATATAACAAGCAAACACATAAAACAACTACTGCTACAAATAAAGACCTCCAATTACTCACGACTCAATTCCCTTTTTTTTTCCTTTTCTTTTTTTCCAAGTGTCCCAGAAGTGCAAGTTGCACCACATCAACAAACTCAATTCCACGGCTGCCTTCAAGTGACCAAAGCAAAACCAAACACTTCTTCACCAATATTTGTCAATCTCAGTAATGGCCTATTAAGAAGAGCCTTTACTAAAACCAATCTATTTAAAGATTGTTATAAAATATGAAAAAACTAACAGACCAACTAATAAAGTGGTGCAGGGAAGCCACCGATTAATAATGCAAGAACCTACACAATATTTTAAAATCAGAAGTTGAACTAAGCACAATTGCATAATCCCTGGAAAGCTCACATTTTCCTAAACATTTTCATTTTTTTAACTCTGTGTTTTAATACAGGGTTAAGCACAACATGCTGAAGTACTACTAGCTTTACTCATGTCCTCTCTTCGCAGTTATCTAGGTCAACATAAGATCCTGCACTGGGAGCCTGAAAAGGAAAGGAATACAGTTCAAGCTGAATGGTTTCAACACACAGGAGTCGAAACCTCACTCTTTTCAGCTAAAAAAGTACAGCACAGACCCTTGAATATCCCTACTCCTCTCTGTAAACATTGCTCTATTTTGTGTTCAACTTGGCAAGCATGTGTTTGCTTGACTCGCGACTTCCTGCTAGTTCTCAGTGTAACCATTAAAACCGCTGCCCCCTCCCCCATTTAGCAAATTACTAAAGCACCTTTTCTCATCCAATCTGAACATGCTCCCCTATCTCTTATTATTTTACTCTGTCACCTGATATTGGCTTTTCTTCTTTTCTACAGACAATTCTATTATTTTTCTTCCTCAATTCCTTATTTCATCCACACTGCTATTCAGTATGTATTGGAACAATTCCACCTCTGTGAACAGGAATGCGAGTGGGTACAAAAGCATTGAGAAATGAAAGCAGCTATATTCAGAATATTAAAATTATTAGCTGCAGGGACTTGTGTCATCAAGGAAAAGAAAGCAGCCCCTACTTTCTGTGAGTAACTTAGCCAATTTCAGAAAAATCTTACAAACTTTTTCAGAGTATTTAAGCAGCACTCCTCTTGTCTGCTGTTAGTCTTGTCCACGTTTTACAGCAACAGAATATAAAAAAATAGTATGATAATAAATAAATTACATTTTATCAGCCTGGAAAAGGAAACAGAAATAAGGCAAAACTGCAGCAACTTCCTTTTAATAAGTCAGAACCAAGCAGGATTACAATTCCTGGTCTAAAAGGTAAATACTGCCTATGTCTTTTTTTCTTCTTTTTTAAATACACACACACACTTGGAAGTGAATAAACAGCATGTATGCTTTCTGGAAGAACTGTGGAATTCTGCAGCATTATTTTAGCAAGAGAGCAGCATGAAAAACATTGACAAATGAAAATGCTCCACATGTTCCAATTATCATATGCTCATAAAGAAACATAACAGACAATTTTCACCTCTTATTTCTCTCTTCTAAATACAATGTATTTTCAGAGTCTTAAATTTCAGATCTTTCAATTTCTAGAACAATCATTTTACAATTGACTTGACATTAAATTGGTTTTAACCCTATGAAAAGAACACCCAAGCCATACCCACTTGGAGAGACTATTATGTGTGAGCATGAGTCAGGGACATACACACACGAGGCAGGGAAAGGGAGTCATTTCCTCGCTGCATAAGCAATTATATAAAACCAGAAATGCCTTGTTAAGATGATGAGTTACAAGTTCAGGTGGAATTAGTGAAACAGAAACTGAGGTCTACAGATAGCCTTTGCAAAACATTGGGTTTGGCCATTTGCCAGGCAGAATCTAGAGGTTTTTGTTCACTCCATCAGGAGGCTTGAGGAGTTTTTACTCAGATGGTTCCCATGTACCATGTGATTTCACAACGATGACAACAGAAAGTCACATCATCTCTTTTCAAAGGGAAATGTCTGACTAGACTATAAAAAAAGGAAATAAAGAATCCATTCTACTCCATGGCTACAATGGAAAGAAAGAGAAGAAAGCGAGAAGGAGTGACAGGCCGCTCTCTTAAAGCCTGTTTTGAAGGTGCAATCCTGTTCAAGCAATGACACAGCTGTGTTCCCCCAGCAGCTCTGCAACAGTGTGCCTCAGGCAGACATCACTCACTTGAAAATCCAGGAAACACAGGAGGTGTGTGCATAATGCATCATCCCCTGGATGAAGACGACTGCTCCCCACACTACTTTTCCAGGTTAACGCCAACAGCACCGGTGGAGTATCCTTCCCCAGAGTACTCCAAGAGACAATCCTTAGATTCCCTCTTGTCTAGCCCCTCATTTCTCTACTCTGTAAATCTGGGGTGCTAAAGCAAAGGTGGATTTGAAGGTATAGCTGTGGAACACTGATTTTTTTTTTTTTTTTTTTTTGTTGCCAACATGAAAAAAGGTTCCCTTTTGGACAGCTGGACAACTCCTCAAGCTGGAAGGTCAGTTATTGATAAAAAGACTTTTGGACAAATTATTTAAGTACATTTATTGTCTTTCCTCCAGCAGTTGTTCCCTTTTACCAGCTGTATTTTAGGAAAGAGAAAAAATGGGATTGGTTAGGAAAGGAATTAAATTATCAGCAGTAAGTTTCATTCACTGTGTCTTGCAGCCAATCCAGGGTTTAAAAAGGAGAGAAAGAGGTTTGCCAAAGGGATGCAGAAGAGAAGTCATCTAGAGATTTAGTCAGGCACTTCTATCTACTCAAAAGGAAACACCGAGAAAGGTGTCTGCTCACCCATGTTGGAATTTCTGATTATGCCTTTGTTACTTCAGTATCTTTTTTTGGGGGTACATTTTGGTTTATGTCCTGTCCCTATCTGAAAGAGCCTGTAATTCTTTCTTTGGGAGGATATAAACCACAGAAATCCAAAGAATACAGAATGCTTCTAGATCTTCTAATAAGCAAATAACTTGATGGAGAAACCTAATGAAAGAATATGAAACCCTTGACAGGAAAACTCTTTACCAGGATTTTGCATTTGTTTAGTCATTCTCAGGGGCCAGATGCAGGAAGATTTCTTTACCACCAAAATAAATGGTTAGCAGGGCACATCTAGAGAGTGACAGGGGTTCTGGTTTTGCCTAACAGACAGCCTTTTGTTGTTTTAAGAGGATTTTTCTGCTTAGATCTTTTCTGCGTATCCGCTACAACCAGACTGCCTGGCATCAGATGCAAATGGTACTCAAAGCTAATGAAACAAGCTTGGTACAGTCCATCCATCTGCCTGGAAGTGGGCAGGCTACTGCCTTAGCCCCCTGCAGACATTAGCAAACTCCCATTTTTTGACAACATGTGGCATTCATTTAATCTAACTCCACATGCCTATGATATAGACACACACATTTAATGATATCACCTAGAAACCTTTTACAGACAGAAGAGGCATTTAGGGGATGTGGCTCACCTGAGCTATTATAGGCTTCACCTTAGGATGAAATGAGCTATACGCTAGAAACGACTATCTCCCCTGAATGCAAAGGATGATGAGTAAGTCATATAGATGACAAATGTTAGGGGACATACATGCCTGGCAAGTCTGCAGGTGGTTCTGGTCTCTATCGGTGGCATCCCAAGGTTGAGCCCCACTACTCATTCTTATTCCTAAAGGAGGTGCTGCAGAACCAGAAAGAGAATTGGGGCTAACACAAAGCTGGGAGAAGCTGTCAGCTCCCAGAGAAGGCTAAGTTTCAGGATCGTGAGATTTTTTACCTAGACCCCTACACTTCTGTCATTAGAGTGACTGTCCCCATCTTCCCAGAGGTTACAAAATAGACAGCTAGTAGTGTGCATGTACTTTAACCAGTATTAGATTCTATTTGGCAGAGGGAGGGTTACCTCAACCTAATTTTAAGAAAATTGAAAGTTGCTTCAGAACACAAAACTATCAGCTATCATCTTTACCTACATCTGGTAACACCCAAAAATAGTGAACCTGGCATAGTGTATTACTAATATTATTCTGACAACACTCCTGCCTTAAATGAATACAAGAGTAGTACAGCATAACAAAGCCTAGGTATGAAGAAGAGAGATTAGAAATACCTAGCAGTCTAATGCAGGAACAGAAGAGTTGAAGTCTGGAGATAAGTCTCAAATGTCTCGCTCTCCAAAAGGTAGCCTTTCTAGTCCTCTGGGAATAAGAACAGGGCAATGCTTAAATGGAGAAGTAAGTTAAACATAAGACAGGCATTCAAAAGGATGTGCAGAATGATACAATCTGTGGAATGTCCAAACGGGCCATGGGCAAGGCAGCTGCTACAAGCAAAAGAAAACAGATTTTTCACAAGAACATCAGCTAATTCTCAAGTTGGGTGGATGAGTGCAGCAAAGGAAAAAATGCTAAATCTTACCTACCTGCCTTACAGGTACCTAAAGTTGTCTATCTCCAAACAGCTTACAGTGATTCACCTCCATCATCTAGTACAGTATACATGATACTAGAAAGAAAAGGAGGACAAGAACTTCATAACATTAAGAGGTATGCTAATTATTGAGATTCGGCGCATTGTTGTTGTACAATTATGAGTCATTCGGAGATTCTTCATGCTGAAACACTGCAGTAAGGGTCTCCTCCTGGTAGAGGATGCCAGCTTTTACTATTTCAGTAGGCTTGAAGGATTTCACAGGATTTGAAGAAACACATTTTCACCTACTTAAATATCCAAGTTCTAGGTGTAACCTACCGATTACCCAATACATGAAATGTAAGTGATTATCCTTTTAACAGCAAGACAGTCTCCATGTACAAGACTCAACTCATTTTGAGTATTTTAAATTAGGCTGTCAGAGTGCTAAAAAGTTCCAAAATATTCAAATTTTTATGCCAACAAAAACTGCTCTTCAATCCTACATCCCCTACTTTTAAGCAAACAAAATGCTTAACTGCCCGCTCCCGCTCCGCATCTGACATCCAGCATCCCTGCCCTGACAGCAAGGAGTGTCTTTCAGCTTTTAGACTCTCTTCTGCATAATGACACACACACTAAAATATCAAAATGAGAAACTATAAAATCCCAGCATTTGCCAAATATTTCAGCATATTTATACAATGCTTAGAAAAAGTAACATCATCCACCTGTATGTTTTACAAATATATCACCAAGTTAGACTCAAAATCTCAGAAAATACCAAAAACTAGAGGGTCTCAGGTTAGATCAGTAGTGCAGAGGAAAACGCTATCATTTCAGAAAACAACACTGATCAAGCACTCAATGTTCTTTCTTGTCAGCACCAAATCACTAGAATACATGGTATTAGGAGATCCTGCTGAAAGAGATCATTGAACCTGAAGGAACATAAATCAAAAGGTCCAGAGAACACTTGCTACTAGTTTCCATCACAATTTTTGAAAAGAGAAAACCCTCTAAAGCAATACCACATGGCAGCTCATAAAATACAATCAAGTGATAATCTTTAAAATTACTGGAGAAGAGCCTTCAGCTTAATTTCATCTTGATATAAAATTTCATCTTCATATAAAATTACCTAGAAACATTCTCCTACAATACCTTTCAGCTAAGATGCATCCTTCAGACACGAGTTTCTCTCATCTCAGAGCATGATGAGTGATCATGCAGCCACTTCATCTAACTTTGGGGGACCACATAAGGACTTTTCAAGAGAGTACATTTTTCCTCAGCGACCTGTTGGGCATAGCTTCTCTTGACTGACCTGGTTAAGTATGAAAAAGTACATAGGTTTGAGGTGATACAACACAAAACCAAACAGATTTGTGTACTGTACATACTGCAGCTTGGTCAGGAAAGAGCCACGTCGTCATTAGGAGGTGACATATCAGTATGTAGTTGTAATGACTACCTCTGGTTGGGTACTGGCAATGTTTCACCAAATTTTCATTAGAGTTATGACCTCAGACTCATGTTCAGTAGCTTAAGAGCCACAGCCTTCAAAATATACATAGGTAGGGTTTTTTGCAGCTTATTTAGGAACAAATCGAGATTATGGAAAAAGCTAGTAAATTTCACTGAATAGGCTGTGAAGTTATTAACAAAAATTGAGAGCTGCATATTAGAATGTAATGAAGAACTGTCAACATTTTTAATAGCATGAATATAAACAAGTACTACCAACCAGGAGAAAATATAAAATTGCCATACATACCAGGAACGGTACTAAAAGAATTACACTCAACTGTTCACTATTAGCCATCAAATTCTAAAAGCCTTTTGGAAAGCAACAAGAATGGCATGTTCCATCACTGGCTGATATTTCGGTATGTGCACACCATCTGGAAGCACAGAGAAGTACTTGCATCTTTCATCAACATTGAGAAGAACAAAAGCAACGGAGAGCTGAACTGAACAAAAATTCAAACTCCTCTAGTGTTCTGACAGAAGTAAAATGACAGCAGGAGCTAGTGGAAAAGCCTTTTAATCTCAAATCAGAATCCTGGAAGATCTGACTAGGGTTCCCTATTCCTTTTTTTTAATGCCAGTTTTATAAAGATATGCGTTTGCAAATACATGACTTAGTTCGTATTTGAAGGTCACAGTTCTGTCTGTGGTTTCATACTGGCTTAGGAATGACAGAAGTACCCATCCTGGATTTCAAACTGTTTGTCAGCTGAAGTTGAGGGCAGGAAGCAGCTTATTTAGAAGAGGTGATAAGAAGCAAATATCCCATATTAGCACTTATGAACCAGAAAGAGACACATGCAGTGGTAAAAAGGAGTCAAGCCTTGGAGAAGACATACTCCTCTCAAGCAACTAAAGCTCTACGTGAGTTTGCGCATTTCATCCTCACCAATTAAGATCTTCAAATTAAATTATTAGGAGCTGACAGATAACTCATTTCATTACCTCTTCTCCCCCCACTACAGCAGCGTCCATAGAACACTTCCCTTCTCTGTCCAGCAAGTGGAGGCCCTGAACGAGTCCTGACTGCTATAAAAGGCAAAAAAATCTTACTGTTATACACCCCATAGCCAACCTCGGAGTATCTTTTCTCCTCTGATACAGGAATTCATGCAACAAAAAAGAATTTMATTAACTCTGTTATTCAAGTATTTTACCTTTTTCTTTTTGGGGGGGTGGGGAGGGATGTGTGTTAACACCTAATGCTGCCTTGCTTTCAGAGACTCCCAGGGCTTCCTCAGCAATACAGGGTTTAAAAAACAAACAAACAAAAGCAGTACTTTATCCAATTACAAGAGTTAGAGGAAATGTCTAATTCAAGTAAACAATTTAGGCAGCAGCCTGCCTAGCACCCCAACTAAAGTTGACTGATCTTTGATAACACCAGAGGAACAAGACATTGCAGAGAAGCTGTAATTCAATTACCCTATTTACAGTAACGTAAATCACAGTATACACAGGGAATCTTCAATATTCAACCAGCAGCAATGCTACAACAGCTTAATCTAGCACAAGGCATGGCAGTGACTCAGTTAGCTAGGCAGAAGACAGGGTACAGTCTGCTGGTGTTTGGTTTCAGGGATATTGCGAGATAGGAATTATTTGTTTGAGATCAACCAGAGTAATTATTGAGAGGGAGGAGGAGTTAGGAAGGCCTCAACATTTAGAGTATTTCAGACTCCTACAAAGATGCTAAAAACACACATAAGTCCTATTATTGAAAACAACCAGAACAATTATCTGGGTATTCAAGATATCAACCTGAATATGCTCCAATAAAAAAGACACATCCTGCAGCTTCCTGGGTAATAAAAACCTCCACAGCATATGCTTTAATTCCTAGATCTCCTAGATCTGCTTCGTGCAGAATACCCACACCACACACAAAAATCTGCTGTTGCACAAATAAACACATGCTGCAGTAAATTAAAAAAAATAGAAACATGAAGCTGCCACAGCCAATGCCGCAAACAGCATGTGGCACTTGCTTTATGCACAACACCAGAATTTACTGCAATTAAGACATACGTTCTAAAATTATAAACATGTGACCAGACAAAGCTGACTGGTCTTAACAAACTGCTAATTAAATTGGAATCCTCTTATCTTCTCTCTCTCTCTTTAGCTGAATGAAGCAGCGACTGCTACAGCATAGTAGCTCATGCAAAATAGATATTGAACAACAGGCTTTTCTGTTAGGTCACCGTTAAGAAGGGGAATCTCCAGTGTGAGCCTGGCTGTCGTAGGCAGAACAGCAGAGTGCACACCAGAGATCACAGCTGGGTTGCTCTGTGCCAGACATGATTTTTACAGACCTACCATCTCTTTTCTCTTCTAGACATGAAAGGCTCCCCTTGCAAGCTTTAGGGCTGAATTGAAAATGAGGGTGCTAAATAATTCATCCGACTAAAGGAGTGGAGGAAGGAGACCGAGAAATCCCAAACAATGCAGACAGAAGAAAACAAAAATCCCTCACCCTTTTGCCCCCCCTTCCAAACTTCTCTCGACTCCTCCGTTTCCCATTGCTCTCAGGATTTTCCTCTGTGCAGCAAAGCAGATCTGTTACAGCCTCTAACCGAAGGAGAGCCGAACTAATGAAGTATTTCCCAACCACGACGGCAAATGTCATCAGAGCACATCTCCTGCCTGCCTGCGCTGCCGGCTGCCTGCTCAGCGCTGCGGGTGAACCCTGCGGGCGCCCGGAGCCTGCCCAGCCCCCAGCCAGCCCAGCCCAGCCCCGGGGAAGGGATTCCCCGCGGCGGCCGCGGGTAACGACCAGCTGCTCGGGGAAGGGTTCGGCGGGCAAGCCGAACGGGAAGGGGCAAAAGCACGCCACACCGAGAAACGCCCTACAACGTAGGGAAGCCGGCAGCTATTTATGCTTCTGGTGGCAGAGAGAAAGCAAACTTACTACAACACCGCATCTGTCCCCGCCGGAGCGCCAGGGAGGGCCCCGCGCCGCCCCTCCCCCAGCGCCCGGCTCCCCCAGGGGCATCACCCCGCAGCCCAGCGCCCTGGCTGCAGCCAGCAGCACCGGCGCGCTTCCCTCCCGCCCGCCGGCCCCGGCCTCCCCGCGGGGCGGTGGTGTTGGGGGGGGGGAAGTTTCCCTCGAGCCTCCCCCGCCCGCCCCGCGCGGGGCGGCCGCTTCCCACGGCCGTGGGGCCGCCCCCCGCACTCACCATTACCGAGGCGGCGGGCTCGCTCCGCCGGAGTTCCCCGGCGGCCCGCGGAGCCGGAGCGCGCCCGCCCCCGCCCGGGCCCCCGCGCCGCCCCGCTCCGCGCCGCCCCCGCGCCCCCACCTGACCGCGCGGGCCGAGCCCCGCCGCGCCGCCGGCTGCGCCCCCGCCCCGGCTCGGCTCACACTTCCTCTCGCACCGGAGTTTGCCCGACCTCTGGAAACCGCATACCTTAGATTTCCTGCCGCCGCGGCTATTTATTTATTTTTTTTTTTTCCCCCTCTTTCTTTGCAACTGGGTGCCGGGGGCGGGGGGCGGCGTGCAGGGCTGGAGCTGTTTGCTCGCTCTCCTGCCGGAGGAAGGTCTTGTTTGACATAGGATGTTGGTCCCAATTATTGCTGAGCCTGGCTCAGAGCCATCCCACTTAGGGCAAGTGAGTAAACAGCTGCTCCTGTCGGTTTGCAAGCATTAATAAAAAACAGTTATCTGCTCCCACCTGTCCACCAAACCTTCCCAAAATATTCCCTGACTTAGTTTAACCCTGCTGGTGCCGCTTCATCACCCTTCACCTCGCCATCACCGAAGGCCCATTTGTGACCTATTTTTCTCAAGTGTGGCCGGTTCCCTCCTCTCTCCGCAGCACTGAGCTGACAGAGCCCGCCTGGATGCTCTGAGCGGAGGAGAGAGGCAGAGGCCTTGGGCCACCGGCCRCTGCCTCCTCGCCAGCAGCTTCCTCCCCAGCAGCTGCAGCCATGGCTGCTTGGTGGCTGCGGGGCCTCCGACGCACGCAGCAAGTACAGGCATGTATTGGCCCCCGCAACGTGCTACACTCCAGCTCCTTCGTGCCACCGAAACACCTTTCACCAAACGGCAGGACAATCCTCTTACACCGTTTCCTTGTATTTATACTGTCATATTGTCCCCTCCCCTAATCCTAGGGTTTTTTAACTGATCTCCAGCATCTGCAATACCAGGGGGTGCTGGTGGCACACTTCTTTCACCAGTCCTTTGCCACCTCTTTCATTACATCCTTCTCCCTTTCTCAAACTATTTGATGGGGAAAACAAAGGTCTACCCTTGTCCTTTCCCCCCATACTTCCCTCTCCATACTTTTAATGATTTCAGTCAATCCCGTATTAAGAGACCCAAAACGTGTGCCAGTCCACTGCCAACCTCAGTCCATATAATCCTGCCTCACAAACTGTCTGATACGCCTTTCTCAATCTGAGTTTAGCACAGCTAAATTTATCTTCTTTTCCCAGCCACTCGTCTGGGCTCTGCTCCTAATTACCTTCATCACAAAAGTTTAAACATTTTATCTTTACTTGTTCCTTCTCTCGCTTTTGCAAGAGGGGCAATTGCTTTGACTTCCTCATTGCCTTCCTAAGCATTGCAGGGGTTTGTTTTGGTTTGGCTTTTTCCCTCCTGATACTGGGATTATTCTGAAGTGCTCAAAATCTACCCTGTTTACTAACACCTCAGGTTTAATAGCCTGCTCCACAACTGCGATAGTCCCCACATGCTATGCAGAAGTCAGTCAGTTCCTAAAATTATCTTTCCTTCCCATCATTTTAGCCACTTTTTATCCTTCTTTTAATTTCTTCATGTTCCTCTTTTCTTACCACATCAATTTTAGGCTTCTCACACTGAAAGCCCCATATACCTTGCCCCTTCCTCCTTATTTGCATACTTTATATATATACATGTATGCTTAACAGCTTCTTTAAAAAAAAAAAGCTAAATAATAATTTAGCTATCCTATTTATCTTTTATAAAATTACATTAATCAACAATACCCTGTGTCTATCTCTCCACTTAAACTGTAAGAGTCAGCTTTTTTGTTTTAAAGCTAAGATTTCACTATGGGCATTACCACTCTTTAAAATAACCGATGTCTTCATTGCCTCTTACATCTTGCTACCAAAGGCAATAACCCATTCTGTACTTATTAACAATGCAGTTTTGGCACTACCACTTCAAAAATCCATTAACCTTTAACCTTTTGACTGCATAACATGGATTTATGTTTTAAATGCAGAACTGAAATGAATACTTACTTTCTATGTATTCATGCAAATAGGCTTCTTTTTGACCTGCCCTTTTTCATCTGCTCATTTAGTCACTGTTAACAGCAGACCTCTTATCTCCTCTATTGCACTGGAGTTTTTTTCCTATGCATTGTCATTTATTTATGCAAATTAAATAGTTGTTGTACCTGGAATTAAATACATCGTAAAATGTTTAAAGTTAACAGCCCAAAGACTGGATGTTCACTAGATTGGAAATTATGTTATATAAAAGCTCTGCACAACTAAATACCTTTAAGGCATAAGCATGGCAATGTAAGGATTTTGTTTTCTAATTAATACCTTTTAGCTCTTACAATGAACAGTCATGGTACCATGAAAAGCAGCAAGAACACAGACCTCTCTAAATGATAATAAAAGGTAAACAAGAATTATAATAATACTTAGTTACTAGATTTCAAACTGCTTTACAAACAAGCAAATTTTAAAAATATCACTAACTGGAATATTTACTACATGTCTGATTCATTATTGCTTTAGTATAGAAACATTATTTGGTAAAGGTCCATTACCAACTTAAATTGAGGAAACAAATTTGTCTCTTTAGAGTTTAAAAGGATATCGTTTTCACCACAGATTATCTTAAATTCTATCCAATTCCAAAAGTTTATGTTCTCTCTCAATCAGCAATTTATTAATCACCATCAAATTTCCCAGGTTTACATTGCAGACCCCTACACCACACATTATTCAGTTGTCTGAACCATCACAAGCAGAATGAATTTTGCACTATTTGCACATGTAGGCGTTCATAACTTATGGTGCCATTGAGCAAGAAAATTCCAATTTAGTTACCTAAGGTAAAAAATACAGAGGCTCAGTGAAGTGTAAGTGGCATCCCCTGTACCTGTGGGAACCAGCAACATAGCATGGGACTTCCACATTCTGGATACAGGAGATACGTTACAGAGACACCCTAAATCCAGTACTGTTGAGACAGAAAGTGGATAAAAGCGTTCACAAAAAGGGAGTAAACGTTCGGCACTCATGTCAGAAATAACCTCGATTTATTCACATGCACCCATAAGCACACCTCTAAGCTACATCTCTGCCTTAGGTAGTCCTACTCCCATCGCTGCCTGCTCCAGGCTCACTGGTGAAATGGCTGCTGCAGAACATGGCTGGCACAATTACGCCCAGATTCTTGGTTCAGACGTAACACTATGTAATATCAAAGGCCTTTTCATTAATCATTTTTACATAGTGCAGTATTTGGGACTCTCTATTCAAGTCTTCTGGCTGATCAGGGGTAAAAGATGATTATAGTATTTTCTTAAGTGTTTCATTACTTGGAGACACTGTGCAAATGAGGGCTGTAGAAACAGCTAACATCTACTGCTTTTTAAGCTTAATTTGGGTGATACAGGAACAAAACAATGCAACTTTATGCATTTTGGCAAGGAAGGATGGATGGGAAAAAGACTGACAGAGCAATTACAGGGAACTTGAAACATGCCCAGAGTCAACAAGATAACCTAACATTTGTCCTTTTAAAAATAAATACTCATAATGAATACTTTCCGTTCAGCAAATCCTCTCTGAGAAAGAAGAACGGTTATCCTAGGTGCAACTGTTAATTCTCAAAGACCATGTCCTATACTTGTCTTTTAGTTATTTATGATGGGAAAGGAGGAGGGCAAAGCACTATTCCAGACCATTAAAAAGTGGCAAGTTTCTATTTCACTCCGTGTTTYCTTCTTTAAGAGTTTCATTTCATCAAGTGCTTTGGTTTTGGGTTGGTGGGTTTGTTTTGTTTTGTTTTGTTTTTCCTTAAATCTTCTATATCTTTAAATCAATAACAACCAAAAAAAGTTTGAGGAACGTCTCACTCAGAATCATCTATGGGATGTGAGCTCTAGCACATGCTCTCCAGTGCCACAATACTAGGAGCCAGCTGGAAGTGATTTTACACTTTTAAGCATTTTTAACTTTTGCACGCTGGGATTCCTCAATGAAATGTTCTGGGGTGAATAACAAACGTTCAGAAAGATTCCAGACCTCTCTGCACTGTTGAGATAAGGGTGCTAGCTTTCCTTGCAAACACAGCATATGAGTTTGTTAAGGTCAATATATTTGAAATTCTGTTTCACTTTCAAGTGATTTTCTTCAGAGCATATGCATTGTAAATCCTAGCATGAACTCTATTTCCACGTAGGAAAAGTAGATTTCATCTTCGTTTTTAAGGAAGTAGGATGTTGTTTTCACTTACAGATGGCATTTTTTTTCTTGTAGAGATAAAAGTAATCTCAAGTTTCCAGTGCAATGGAAGTCTACAGGAACAAGAAAGTATTCTTCCTTCAGCAGCAGTATTTGCTTCCTTTAACTCAGATATTTTTAATCTTCTTACAGACAGTCAGATAACAATAGCTACCAGATCGGAATATTGCCTAGAAAACCCAGTCTAATCCAGAGTAGCAAATTTTGTGGTCTTATGTAAGTATTTTCCAGGCGCATTTCTCTTTTCCATCAGTGCTGGAACTACTGTAAGGAGTCCACTAATGCTGAGCAGCAGAATCGGCTGCTGTCACCAAAACCAACAACATACCTGCACTAAAGTTAAACCTACAGAGTGGTCAGAAGGTAACAGAAAGATAGAGGTTAAGGAGAATAAAGAGGAAGGAGAGGAGAAAAATATATTTCACATTTCAAATATTCACCAATTTTGTTATCCAAAGATGATATCCTGTTTATATACAGGTTTATATTTCTTATTTATTAAGAGGTAATTTTATTCCCTTTGAATTTCAAAGAGAAACATAAACCAGCAAGTGTCAAATCTGGACCTTCAGAGGACTTGTATCTTTTCAAAACCTGTCTCTTTTCAATATTCAACAAGTAAGGGTAATTCAGTCCTTTCTGACAATTACTATTTTGCTTCAAAACCCCAACTTTGATTTTAAAAGAATATTTTAACCAATTCAATATCATTTTATACCTGACAAACGTACTCCTCTTAAAAACAGGAATTTCTACGGATAAAGCTATTATTTTGGGAATTTCATATACTGCCTTTGTCTAGAGACAAACAAATGTAAAATAATACCTAATTATTTGTTCACACACTACATTTAAACTGCTGTTCTTAAAAGGGCAAATGGGAGGAGAAAGAATAAATGCAAATGGAAAAACAGGAGAGGAATATGTCAAAAGGTAGCAACAGGAATAAGAGAAACTGAAAGGAGATTTGGAACAGAAATCTGTGGTCTATCATCTTGCTGTCTTCACCTTGCTGCCCACATACTTAAAAGACTTCAGATTCAGACTCATCTCCTGGTGGGCCTTTCATTTTGTCAGCTTCAGTCTGCCGCTGGAGACAGCTCTCAGACGGAAGTTTTCAGGAAGAAAGACACTTTGCTTTGGTTTACCCTATCGATTTGAGAACATACAGAGGCAGGAAATTTTATTCTGGCTCAATTATTCACAAAAAGCAAGCAGAGACTTGTCAGATTTTAAAGGAAGAAAAGTGACATATTGAAAAGACAGTGACAAAGTAACCCAGAAAATAGGCCTACATGTGAATGGTTTACCTGCCTACATTGTCACAGTAATGCTGGGCCCAGAATACACTGTCTATGATTTCTAGCAAAGATTTCAGAAAGAGCGCAATACTCACTGATTACTAATTTACAAAGAAGAAACCCACCCTTCTGCTTAAAATTATTCTCCCCTTTTCTCCCACACTTTGTCAGTGGGTCACATTGACTGATTGTCTAAATCCTAGGCCGAGAACTCTCTGGGCATGAAATGTGTAAGGCAGTTAAGTCTTGTCTGTCTGTCTGTCTCCTCCTTTCTTCCCTAATTCAAATCTTTTTGATTCCTATGTGCCTGGGTGCCAGGTGGCACAAGCTGAAATCATAACTTTTATGACATGGTAGTTGATATTTCTGAATTTCAGCATGGGAACTGACTTTCTGAAATTTCTCATTCAGATACTGATGATCTCCAAAGCAGTCCAGACTGTTTTTTTGGAAATTTCTTCACTTGAAATTCTGTAACGCAACCTAGCAATGCTGAGAACCCAAGCACGTTTCCTGATCAAGAGCCATTAGACCTCCTGTAGTTCGAACACACTCACTGTGCAGTCCCTCATCAGTGAAGTACAGGTTCAACAGGGCCAAGTGCTGGGTCCTGCACTTTGGCCACAACAACCCCATGCAACGCTACAGGCTGGGGGAAGAGTGGCTGGAAAGCTGCCTGTCGGAAAAGGACCTGGGGGTGCTGGTTGACAGCCGGCTGTGTGCCCAGGTGACCAAGAAGGCCAACAGCATCCTGGCCTGTATCAGAAATAGTGTGGCCAGCAGGAGTAGGGAAGTGATTGTCCCCCTGTACTCGGCACTGGTGAGGCCGCACCTTGAATACTGTGTTCAGTTTTGGGCCCCTCACTACAAGAAGGACATTGAGGTGCTGGAGCGTGTCCAGAGGAGGGCAACGAAGCTGGTGAAGGGTCTGGAGAGCAAGTCTTACGAGGAGCGGCTGAGGGAACTGGGACTGTTTAGCCTGGAGAAGAGGAGGCTCAGGGGAGACCTTATTGCCCTCTACAACTACCTGAAAGGAGGTTGCAGCGAGGTGGGTGTTGGTCTCTTCTGCCAAGCAACTAGCGATAGGACGAGAGGAAATGGCCTCAAGTTGTGCCAGGGGAGGTTTAGATTGGACATTAGGAAAAATGTCTTTACTGAAAGAGTGGTTAAGCATTGGAACAGGCTGCCCAGGGAAGTGGTGGAGTCACCATCCCTGGAAGTATTTAAAAGACATGTAGATGAGGCGCTTAGGGACATGGTTTAGTGGGCATGGTGGTGTTGGGTTGACGGTTGGACCTGATGATCTTAGAGGTCTTTTCCAACCTTAATGATTCTATGATTCTATGAAAATCTCAGTCTTTGTTTTGAATTAGCTTAACTTTCAAAATATTAGTCTGCATAAATAATTGCATGTTTTACTTGAAATGCTAAAAAATGTAAAGTCTTTTTTTTTTTTGGTCCCAAAAGCAACATTCACTTTCGTATAATTAATTCAGAAAAATACTTTTGCTTTCTTGTTTATTGGAAAGAAAATTACAATGAAAATATCCTGACCTAGAAACTGTTGGGAAGTAATTTTCAGTAAGACCTTTAATACAGAGCTGTCAGACTAAGGGCAAACAAACAAAGCCAGATGTTTTTCTTTTGAGCCTGCTGGAACAACTACTTCATTACAGGCATGAAAACATCACCTTTATRTGTCACCAAATATAATTTTTAAAGATTAAGTTTATCCCATTGTCAGTATTTCAGCTTACAAAGTAATTGGAATGTGCATTTTATTTCAACACTTACATTCCTATTATGAGTATTTTCTCTTACACTACAAAGAAGATGCTTTTGAAATCATTGCACTGCATTCACATCAAAAGTCCCACCTTCATTATACAACTATACTGGCCTATAATCCCTACTTCTTTTTAAAACCTGCTTTATGATTCTATTAAAGTTTTTTAACACTGAATCTGCCACTAGCTGTGATACACACATGGATTATAAACATAAAATATGTACTYTATGTTAAGCAGATTAACGCTGTCTTCTATCGTGACCAAAGTGTCACAGAATTTGGGATGGCTACATGCTTCTCCATGGATGAGCTACATAGACATAAAAGCCTAACCTATCTTCAGGTTTGTCCAAATTTTTCCCACTGGAAATACTTTAGTCACTTCAGAGTCAGTATAACTGGAATGAGTGGAGCCCAGTGACCCTCAAATACTGTAATTGATGGTTATACCACTAATTAAGAAAAAACAAAAAACCCCAACACATACTCTTAAACCCTTAGTGCAGTCGGTCAGGAGGAACAAACTAGGTATGTGTAAACAGAAATCATTTTAGCTGTTACACCAAGCTCATTAAATTCTCTCAAACATCTGAATACTTAAGAAAACACCATTATATTAATGACTCACACTAGTTCCAGTCTACTAAGCAGGAGATCATAGTATAAGTGCTGATACACTTTGAATATACACACAGGGAGCACCTCTGAAGAGATAAAGATTTAAATAGAAAATGACCTGGTAGGAGTTTTCAATTCTGATTTTTATTCTGTGTCAGCAAACCAAATAGTCAGCAAAATTCATAATTCATTCTGAGTAACTGTTAGGAAGTGCTTCAAGTGAAAGGTCCATGGTTTTTCTGATTTTGCTTCCTCTAACCTATAGAAAAATTAAACAACTTCATAAAAGCCAAATTTGTGAAACTGTTTATTGACAGGAGGTGAGTAAGCAAACCACTGGAGATGAAGTGTAGGCAACTGAAATGAACAAAGGTCATAAAGCTCCTGGAAATAAGCCATTTTTCACTCAAGCTCTCATAGGAACTTCCCTTGTTGGATCACAGTAATACATTTGAGTGTTCAGAGGAGCAAGCTAAAATACTGACCACTATGGACTTCATTACTTTCGCTCACCCACTCAATCACATTTTGTTTTAATTCCTTTCAGGAGACTGAGAAAGTCACCTTGTTTAAGTGGTCAATCCTTGCTATTTCACATAGTAGCTATCACACAGACTCCAGAAGTGTTCATACTAGGAAATCCTACCTCCTCCACAGGAGCCAAACAGTCTGGAACAATAATACACTATACAATATTCAACATTTTTACTGCTCTAACTTTAGGAATTTTGCCAAAGATGGAGTACTATTACTCAGAGAACTCCTGCTTCAATATCTTCATCTAAGCTCCGCATGGTGATACTGCAGTCAGCTAGCAAACCTTGTTCATCATACACTAGCTACTGCATAAGAACAAAATATGTTCTTACCTATCATCGTCTGCCATCTTATCTTCTCCATCTTAATCTTTTTAATTTGGCCAATTATATCCTGCTGTAGCCATTAAATTAAAAATATTTATCTATAAATGCTATCCACTTGCACAGATGTACACACAGACTTGTACCATGCTGCTCTCATCCCACATTCTTCTGCTTTCATTTTTACACTAAGGTAATGTATATCCACGAAAAATACTCAGATCCTTCTGCTGAGAACTGTAATTCCAGGAATATTTCTCATGAAATATGCTGCTTTAATAAAATAAAGTTAATTTCACTATTAATTTTCTTCTTTCTATAAAGATGAAAGCTATAATAAATCACCATAATGCCAGGTAAATTAAAACCATCACAGGGGCAGGATGAAATTGTCACAGGGTTTCAGAAAGGTAGTATGAGCTGTTCGTCTGATGGTAGCTGGTTTTGTATTCACTTACTGCCATTTGGCTCCTTTAACCTTCAGAGGGAGATTGGTATTTTTACACAGACAAGATACAGGAATGAAAAAATCTGTCATACCTGGAATATGGAACAGACAAGTGCTGTACTGAGCAAGATCACATACAGGCTGATATCTACCTCAAAAGCAGTCCTGGAAATATCTACAAAATTAAATATATAGAAGAGGAAACTGCCTTGATTCATGTCACAGAATCCTCTTAACAAACAACTGGTAGAAATAGCTCATCAAGAAAAAACATACTTCATCTTGGTTATATCACACATAGTTTCACCTAAGAAAGAAGCATTGAAGAAAATTGCTCTGAGTATGTCTTGATTCTGGCTATACATCCATTAAATTTATGTTCCTCTGAGTAATGCTATCAGTTTTAGAACAAAAGGAGAGGGTATTTAAAGACAACAAGCTATGACTTCAGACACATACACACTACTTGCCCGTTCAACACTCGTGTGAACTCTACACTTTGATATTAAAAGGAGTTATGTCAAAGTTTTCAGTCAGAGGCTATAGGAATTTGTAGGGGAAAGGAAAATGCTAATGCCAGCTAATTAAAAAGATTCAATTTTATGTCTTAGATTTTCTTCTAAKATTCCAAATTTACTCTTTTCTGGGTTTGTTTGCTTTGTTTTGTTTATGCAGCAGTCTAACATAACCGTTCTTGCCATTTACTTCTATGATAAAACAAGGATAAATAACTCACAGTAAGAAGCTGCGAAAACTAGTCTGATAACTGGATAGCAGACATATAATATAAAAACATGTATTTTAAAGACCTTTCATGGATCATCACCTTTAAAACTCTGCTCTCCTACTGTATTTAAAAGCTATTTAGTTTTAAAAAAATCCTATTTAGATTTTTTTAAAAGGAAAGAACCTAACCTAAGTTTAAAACTAACCCCATTAAGTGTCTAAAGGTAGCTCTCCCATCCATATCTGATACACAGCTGGCAGATGGAAAAATCAAATTATGGATTTATTCATTACACATTTGTAAAAGGACCCTCATCACACAGTATTCCAGCAAGCCTGCACCTTTCAAATACCGTTTAGAGTGGGTGAAACGGTTGCTGTTAAACTCTTAAGATCCAGCTTTAAAACTAACTGCTTTATGTCCTGTAACACACTGCAACCTCCATGACAATCTCTCTTCTACAAAGCTGTATCTTCATTTATTTCAGGGTTATTTGTTCCCTAGCTTACCTTTGTCTAGAAATTCATCTACTCAACAAAAGAAGAAACTTTTCCTAGGGAAACAGAATGGAAAAAATAGCTGCTTAATATCCACTGGCACAAACGACAGTTCAAAACCCCATGCTTGTATCTCCAGGGATTTAGATTTATTGGCATCTTTACTAGCTGGGTCTTGGAAGCCTGCAAAGTTAGCCAGAAAGAACAGCGTGTATATATTGAGACAGAAAACCCTGTGAACGACGGACATTTTTCACTGATGAGTTCTGTTTTTCCAAGAGGATGGAGCGAAGAACTGTAAATAACATGTTGGGCAGAGGTTGAAAAAGTTATCTAGCTTTTTATAGGCAACTTTAAGACTTCATTGCTTACTGGGTTTCTGGTCTTAATCCAATCACTATGAAAGTTTCACTTGCACAGTTAACTCCTTGCTTACCTGTGTTTTCAGAGTTGGTATTAAGATTGCATAAGAGAGTGAGCACCCACGAGAACAAGTGAGAGAGAATGAGAGAACAAACTCCTTTGTACCTACTAAAAGCATTCTTCCAATTAAAACATTAGAAAATCTGGGCAGGAGATGTATGAGTAGAATTAGATTAACTTTACAAGTGGGAAAAAAAAAGGGGGGGAAAGAAGGAAAACGGCTTGCTACTGGCAAAAGAACAACTATCAAGGGTAAAGTCAGAAAAGAAATCATGACATTTTAACTCTTATTGTAGGGGCAATTAGTATCACAATTTCCTGCTTCCCGTTCCCCCAGTGGAAGCCATTTGCCATGCTAGACAAGAAAAACAATGGAACTTAATATGCTTACTTGACTAAAATATGCGGATTCTTGAAAAGCTACCTTTTTCCACATAGAAAATGTCTGCCTGTTTCAAACATTGACATTAGTATCAGTAAATTTCATGGAGTCAGAGAAAACACTAATTCTCTTCCATACATTCACTGTTATAAAATTGACTTTCAGTCATGGTTTGAGAGAAAGGCCAGGCTATCACCTCATTATGCATTTTAATTAACCAACTTATTAAAAAATTAAGCGTTCATTAAAAAAAAAGTTTCTAGACTTGATGCAAAAATAACCTTGTATATATTAATTATATTTAATCAACGTAAATATGCCTTCCTGAATCTGCAGGCAACCAAGACAATGATTTTTTCAGTACGAGTTCCTCTACCCTGCGGCTCAGTGGACATTCAATGATGGGTGCTGGGAGCACTGCGCCTGTGACACGGTGTTGCTCCACAGAAGATACAGTGAAGGGAAATTGAGAAAATTAACAAAGACTACAAAGGAAGAAAAACAAAGAGCAGAGGATGGGAAGACACTGATTTGGTTTCACTCTTCAATCTTCCAAACTTTAGCTTACACTGTAACCATAAAGTAACTGTCATTTATACAGCTGACTGTATTTACAAATTAAGGCATAGGATTATACAATTATTTGGCTCAGAAGGGACTCCTGCAGGGTTTTTTATTTATTCCTCAGCAGCCTTCCACACAAGTATCTCTTCACCACACCAGAAATGGTTTCCTCACAGAGATGAAGAACAATAGCTTTATAATGACATTATTCAGGAACATAGGAAGAGCTATTAAATACTTGTTAAAATTACTGAGGAAGCAAGCCAGGCAGGCAGCATGTTAGCTCAAACTTATCCCCAGTGCAGAACAGCAAGGTCTCCGTTATCTCTTCTTAAAGAGAGGTACTGGATGACCCGAACAGCCTCGGCTCACGCGAGTGCCTCTGCAGCAAAGATTCCCTGCAGCATAGTGCCTCCTAACAGCACACCAGTTCACTGCTGACAGTCCTAGTTTCTAAATTGTCAAACCATTTCATAAAGTAGCTTGCTCTTCCTAGCACACAAAGAAAATATGTAGCAGGGAGATGTCTTTTACTTAACATCTGAAAACTTCATAGTCAGTAGAAAGCTGGCAGTAAGAATCTGCATTTTCTGAACAGCACTTTTACAAAGCAGCAAGCTCGCTCTTTCAGAGCCTATTTCCTGCACAGTGAAAACACAGATACTTCATGGCTACAGTATGGCCATCTCCTGAAAAGATTAAAGACAATTCTACCTTTTAAAGGAGGTAGGGATTTAACCATCCTCTAACTAGATGCCCCTATCTGCCTACCATAAGCATAAAAAAGAAGCATAAAAATATTAGACTATTAACATGTGTTGTCATTATGGTATCATTAGTATTTTGTTTTATGCAACTACACAGAAGGTCAGTGTTAATGGTGGAGGTCACCTTTTCTAGACACTTTTTTTGTATACCAGCTATTAAGTGGTACTAAGTCTAATAACTTGGTTAAAGCGTTATCTAGCTACTGAAATCAAAAAGGTGTTTTTTTTAAATGATTCCTTTATGGAATCATTTCCTTTCTGTTCCCTTGTGGTTGCATAAAAATGGCATCCAAAACACTCAGAAGTAAGAAGGGCAAAATTGAATAACTAAACCCTTGTGATTTCTGGGATGTCACTTGTGATTNTTTTTTTTTTTTTTTTTTTTTTTTTTTTTTTTTACACAAACCTTGAGTTGGCATCCTCTCATACTCATTTACTCATTTTCACATAAAGTGTTAGAAGCACTAAAAAGACCAACATTTTTTCAAAAAGTAGCAATCAATCATGATCAAGCTAAAACATAACCATTAATTCTCTTAGAGGCCCCATACATGATTAAACTCAAACTCTGACCACACTGAGACACAATCTCAACTCACATGGATGCACAGTAACTTTCTTCAAGTTCTTTCCCTTTTCCCCCAAAGCTGATTCAAATGGCACTATTTTTCTCAGAAGACTCATGTTCCACATAGCAGATGTCTAGGAGCTGGAAGCACATTTGCCAACTCAAAAGACACACACCAACTATGAGCAGGAGGAGAATAACCCAGATCTATCACCAGCCAAGGACAGGAAGGAAAGCAGAGCAGTAAAAGTTCTAGGAAAGTGATTTTAGTCTGCTGTTGCCTCCAGTTTCAGGCTTTTCTGGTACATGGTAGGAAACAGTGAACCTGAGGCTTCAGTCAAGTTGCCACAATCAGCCTTGAAGAGCTGCCCTTGGCTCTGTGCGGTATTTGGGAGTTCTTCAGGTCAACATTAGTAGCAACCTCAGACTAGGCAGAACAAATGTCTAGAATAGGTTCAGACCACCCTAATGGATCTCGCTCTTCCTTTAGATGACATATAGCCAGTTATCTCTAACAGAGACATTAAATTCTGCAACGAATGTTTCGTTTTAATTCAAGTCATGGGAATCATTAATGCTGAGGTTACACTTCAGGAACTGGGAGAGAAACAAAAGAAGGCTGTATCAGATCAAAAGAAAATCCCATATACTCACTCAGTGCCATGTTTCTGACAGTGACCAGTAATGTATGTCTAAGGGAAGGTATAAAAACAATTGAAGCATATAATGAAACTTCCTTGATATAACTGCCCAGCTTCCGGGAAAGCTGAGACACATTGCCTTTTTTTCCCCTTGATAGTCCCCTGTATTAAGGGCTTCATAACAGCCTTCTTTCCTACATCTCAAATTCACCTGTATGGCTCTGGTTGTACAGAATCCCAAAACAGAGTCAGCCCTTGCACCTTGCTCTCCTCTTCAGAATCAACTTTCCTCTGGTAAGACAGAGACACATAACTCTCAACCTGAAACACAACTAGGGAAAAAAACTGCTACACAGAGAGTAACAGAGAAAGCACCCACTGGTTATCACCATGCTATAATAAGAACTACCTCTAGAAACTTGCAGCACCAAACTTAGACTTTATTCTTCAACTGCTCAGTGCCCAGAACTTGTAATTCTGCACAGCAGAGGTCCCCTGCCAGTACCCAGTCACACCTGGTATGAACAATGGCAAATTAAAGTGAAATCACTGCTATCGCTCAGCTTCTGGCTCCCAGTGGATGCTGCTACCTTAATTTGACCCTGCTTACTCAGACCACAGAATGAAGAGCTTCAGGGATACAGCAGAGAATAAACATACTGCGTTTCTTTTGGAATTAAAAATAGAACAATTCTCCTTAACAGTTTGCAGCAAGACTTCACACACATGAATGTCTTCATTATAGTATATTGTGTGCATGCACAGCTTTCATATGTGGGGAACAGTTACCAAAGATGGACATCAAGATCTTTATTACAACAGATTATTATTACCACAGATGATGTGCTAGGAAACTACAAATACTGTATATTAACCCATATGGAGAAGTAACTGGTACACTGAGCTCAACCATCAAAACGCTTCTTCCACAATCGCCACCCACCCACAGACTGATGAATACCCATCATCTGTGCACAAAGTTTATTTGTTTTAATAGTGGCATGAAATCTGAACATAAAAAAAAAGTGCCCTCCTATATAAAGCAATGTTTTGGGATTTTTTTTTTTCTCCTGGTGAGTTAATTTCTAATTTAGTTACTATAGAAACCATCCTGGAGCCCTCTTTAAAAAAAAGAAAAGAAAACAAAAAACCCCACCTCTCTCTATATATTTACATACACACACACAGATAAAGAAGAGGAGAAAAGTACAGTGTACCTGTACATGCAGGTTATAGAGAAATGTGTAACTGGCTGAACAAAAAAGACTTGGTATTCATTTATAGGAACACAACTAAAACTCCTGTAAGTCTAACTGCAATAATCATTCATACAATGATTGCCATCACTAGCAGGGCCAAAAACGTGCAAAAACCTCTGGTTCCTAGAAAATCAGGGCCATTCTTTTCTGTTTGGGAAACAAATAGGTACAATAATGAAGTAAGCATTTTTTTTCTTAGAACTGAAAAAGGGAAGTCCTGTGCATCCTGACATTATTCTAATATGTCAGATGAGAAGAAATCAGGGCTAAGTGAACATGCCTTTTTTGCTCATTCTGAAGACAGTAAAAAATKAATTCAAAGAGATTTCAGTCGCAGCCGAGTGACAGCTAACAAATTAGACAACAGATCATGACACACAGATTCAGACCAGCAGTTCTGCAGTAAAATTTAACAGGAGACAGCTTTACCCAGGTTTATTTCTTTTCATACATTGCTGTCATAAACATTTCATAAATAATTCTGCTAGGAGTATGCATGATTTATAAAATGTCTGGGAGGAGCAGGCTGGCATAGTCCCTACTTGTCTTTGAGCTGCTAGCTTTCTCTCTTGCACACTGTTGTTTGTACTTGTAAAATTGAGTCAGCTATAATTTCAACAACCCTGAATCTTCTGTACAAGAGATTAAAAACACTAGTGCTACTTGCTCCAGAAGAAAAAGGTATTTCAATAGTAAAGTATCTACAGAAAGCCACTTAGACATTCATTTAACTCTTCTGTATCATGAAGGCCAGAGAGTTCTCAAAAATAAAACCAAATGCATTTCATGGAAGCAAATAAACACTTCAGGCAAAGTGTTTCTGTTGAAAATAACCCTGGAGGACATTAATAAGCTTAGAAAATCTGAAGGTTGGCCATTTAATTTCTAAGATTAGATGTGACTACTTACTTTTGTAGTGCTCTGTAATTTCTGTTTTATCACCTGACTCTATATGTGAAGACACTAGCTGGGACAGTGGGCTGCAACACCATCTGTATGCAATGGATGACACACAAGTCTGTATTCTGAGCACTGACCCAGATGGTGCAGTACATTTGCTTACCCACTGCCTGGCTAGAAGCTTTGCATGAGAACAAACTACTTGAGGTTTAACCCAGACAAGGTCAACACAGTGTTGAGAGATTTTTTTTCCAAGTTGTTCACAGATTTAGGTTTGTCCAGTTCTGGAATGTCAGATGACACTAACAGCGTTTTTTCATGGGCACTTGTAGCCTTTTCTCTCTCAGATCTGGATTTTCTCACTGTGCTATGTCTGTGTCATCTGTACTGGACTACTGCCACATGCTCCACACAGAGTGTTACTTGAAGAGGATTTTGAAAATATAGCTGGGTAGAAAATGAGACCACTGAAATATTTTATCATGCTAAACTCATAACGTACACTGTACCTGTTAACAGGAAGACTAACCTACATGCGTGCAGGAATAAGTCAAGATGTTAGCACTGATTCACAAAGGCCTCAACAAGTTGTTTTGCTGTCTTGAGGCACTCCATGTGCTAGTTATACTATCACCATAGCTGAGACACACTGGAGTTGAGTCCCCAAACTGAAATTTCTCAAGCCTGGAGGCAGCAGTCTATGTGGAGGACTCTAGACTAACATTGTCTTTGTCTCTTGGCAGACCCAAGTTCAAGCTGAGAACATCATTTTCACACATCTTCTCTTTTCTAACAGTATTGCCGATATATTGCACTGGGCTAGCATATACCTTTTCTTGACGATTATCTTTTATTTCAAAGTGTATTTAATTTCTTATTAAAGAAAATTAGTAATATTAAATTATGGAAATTAAGTTTTTGTGGATTTATGAAATAGAATTATTATACAGCTGTCTAGCATCTATACTAGCACTTTTCATCCTTCAGAGTATAAAAAGATCAATATGCGGCATAAGGAATGATTGTTTTGTGGAATAATGCTGGAAACATCCACATAGGGATACAATGGAATCTATCTTTAAATTAAATTATCTAGCATTAGCATTCAAAAACTAGACATGATTTAGGTCAACCACTGATCTGTCTTAATGTGGTAATTCACATTTTCAAGTAGAAATACTCCCTTATACACACTGCTCAGTTCCCTACTGCTCATCTTCCTCATACATGAAAACATAGGATACTCTTGACACTTAACCCTGCAATAATGAACAAGTCAGCCTTGATCATGCAAAGGTCACACTTGACTTGAAGCATGTTGAGTAATTTCATTAACTTCTATGAGAATACTTGCATTAACTGGATCTGAGCCAAAGTATTCACCAGCTTGAAGAGTTATTCACACTGCAGGATTCTTGTAGGGAAAGCAGGCAGATATTGCAGGGAAATAACCAGAACAAAGCTATGTAGTCAATAATCAGGTCACAACTGTTTGGTCTATACCCTGTGAGGCTGACAGTATTTGTTAATCAAAACTTCTATCCAGAAAGATGGAATGACATAGAAACTCTTTTTGCAAACCGATCCATGATACAATTTTGAACCACTGTAAGTATTCCTTAGTTGTTCAACCCATCTGAGGGATTATAATCAGAGAAGAGCACTTACCTTGTACTTAACAGAAGTTTGCACAGAGGTGCTAATTAACACTACATACAGCAAAAATGAAGATAGATGTTAACAGATATAATGTGGAAATAAATTTCACAATGAAAATATTAAAACAGAAGCACTGGATGGGAAAGCAGAGACATAAAATTCTGTCACTGCAATCACAGGCAACCATATAACAGATACATAGCCCAGAAAGACAAACAGAACATCTCCAGGTTCTCGCCACACATTGCAAGCCACAAAACAGCTACAGGATCCTACCACAAAAGAACAGAAGGCACAACAACCTAGAACATATCACAGAAAAGCCAGAGATACTGAAGACAACAGCAATGTGTTAAGTTGCAATCACAGCAGGGCATTTGATAGATAAATGCTCATGTAAGTCTCAGAAGTATGCTGTGTCCCATGTCACTGAGAGGCACAGATAGCCCTGTGGACTAGAAGATACCACAGACACAGGGACAGTCTATATGACAGTGCTGCTACTACACTGTGGGACTTCGAAATACTCTTTCCACTGAGCCATGCTACAAAAACTGAATACAAGAAAGCTCCTTCCGACTCTGGAGATTTCTTAGAGCAACTAGCACTATTTTTTTTGTCATGAGAAGTGCAAGTCTAGTTGAGAAACAGTAAACGAGGATAATTGAGATGAACAGAATTGTAATTTTTATAGCAGGCTCAACCATCAAGTATATGGTAAATGATGCATAACTGAGAAATGTTGGTGCTTCTCTCCCCATGTTTTCAAGCTCATCAGAAATAATCCTTGTAACGTGGTTCCTCTCAAGAGAGGAAAATCCCAGTAAATATCTCGATAACACAATTCTGCCTTTCCTTTAGCCGCTCATGGCTTTTTTAATGTGCCTTTGCTGAATTTCACATTACTGTCCCTTCGTAAACCTTTCAAATGAGAAACAGGTGTTAAAACGATAGTGAGAAAGTATGGGTGTGTTTATCAGCTGTATAAACTTACATTGAAGAAATTCGTCTTGTTCCTCTCGCAGAAGAGGCCCTGGGCRGGCATGTGCTTCAGCTGCTGCCAGGGGACCCCACTGCCCAGCAGCACATCACGGGCCCATTGCAGGTTCTGTGGACAAAACGGGGCAGGTGAGTTGCAGGCAGGGGACGGAAATGCCACCAGGTAGACATACAAAGCACTCGCTTGCTTTTATTTATTAACCTGCACTGTCGTTTCTCATTTTCCAGGTAGCTGCTGTTCTGGCGGTATTTGTAGAGGCATGTGATTTGGGGAAGACATCCCTCAGGAGAGAGAAGCCAGCTTGCCTTTCAGAGCAAGCATCCAGACTGATCAGCCCCAGCAGAGGGGTTAGTCATTCCCCTACAGCTGCTGAATCCAACCTCATATCATCAAGTTTTGCTTTCTTGCCTTTTTTAAAAATTATTATTTAAAAAAAACAAAATTCATTGAGATCCACCTTCCATTTCCTGTCACCTAAGAAACCTGAACTATAGTTATATTTAAAAACACCTTAAATTTTTGTTAAAAGTTGAATTTTAACGCTCAATATAAAATAATTTACATATAAAAAGATAAACTTTCTCAGCAAACAGTGGAACTCACTGTTCTGGGTCTCCTGCAGCCTTCCTCCATACACCAGGCCCCTCACTGCCCCCCCAGCCCTCCCTGCCCCTCAGTCCCTCCAGTTTCTGCCCCCCACCACGCACACACACTGGAAGCCGCCCCTCAGCTCTGCCCTAGGGCTAACTACCTGCGAGGCATACCTGCCAGCGCCCAGGCCTAACCGAAGAGGCAACCTTTAGGCTTAAACTGCACCTTCTTTTAGTGGGGTGGTGAATTCAGGCCTTTTACCTCTACCCAGCCATTGCCGTCCATGTAATTTCACTTAACCTCTCTAGAAAACTCCATGTCTGTCATCAAATTTGGTTAATAGCACTCAGTGAGTTAACCAGAAAGTATCAGTAGGAGACTAAGTGCTAGACAACAATCAAAAATTTGTAAAAGCACTACCCCTCTAAGAGTTAAATGCATGAACATCTCCGGTGTAGTTGAGAACTAGGTACAGCTGTTGGCTCCAGGCAAAACATAACTAACAGATGGTACAATTATTAATTGTAAGGTTTCACTGATGGAAGCTTTGCTTTACTTCATTTTTTATTTCAGTATTAGAAAGTAGCATTCAAGTCGCATTAGACTGGCTTTTTTAGCTACAACTTCACTACAGAGCAGATAGAAGAAAGAAGAAGATGTTTGGTTCATAGAGACAGATGAGAATGTTGAATTCTGGTTTGTGTTCTGTGGGCTGGAAATACGCCTCTGTGAATCATAAATTTGATTAAATCATGTCCATCCGAGAAGTATATTCCTGTTGTAATATCTTTTTTTTTTTTTTTTCTTCTTTCCTTCGGGTGGGGAACGTTATTAGCAAAGTTCTTATCCTGTATTCCAGATTATTTTCTTTACAAGACTCTGGTGAAACAGTAAAAGCCCTGCTCAACCATAAGTGCTTTTGTCCTAATGACAGTAATCATGCAGAAATCTCCAATGTCTTACCAGAATTGCAGCATTCCCTCTAGCAAAATGCTGATTACGGATTCATGTGCAAGAGAGCTGAACACTGGAAATACTAACCAGATATTTACGGATGTCAAAAATCCTTCATTCAGAGAGCTGATATAGGTACTTACACAGGACCTTCACGACTATAAGTGTATGACAGTTGAAGGGATTTGGCTAGCTTGCTTTCTGTATGGAACAAATACATGTTCACTCATAAATATCACAAGGTACTTGCTGGCTAGTCAGGGGAACCAGTAAATTTAATTATTATCACTGAGTGTCAAATTTAATTAAGATTGAAGAAAGCAAAGTATGTAAACTTAACTGTATACTAACTTTTTCCTATGGTACTTCTTTTTTAATATGTATTTCTGTAATCCTATTAACCTAAGCCTACAAAATACTTTGAAATACATACAGAAGAAAATATAACACACAAAAGAACCTACAAAAATCTGGTCTTCCGTGAAAGTCATCCTGTTTTGAATAAAATCAGAATCCAGAAAAAATAAGCCTATCATAACGTCCAAGATCCGGGCGCATAAATGCTTTATTTTATGCCAGTCATAGTCATCAGAAAGTAAATAATAAGTAAATTCCAAGTGTGAAAACAAAGTAAAAAATTGCCTGATGTGTGGCTATCTGAATCTTACAGTTAAAACTATCACATAAAAATTAAAGGAAAACAAAACCCTTAAGAAAGCTACCACCACAAAGCTTAAATATAAAATCCCAGTCTAAACAAATTTTAGCTATGGATGTATTCCTGAATCTAAGTTTTACAATGAAAATGTTAAGAGATCACTAAGTGTAGCGTCATGCTCTGGTGATCTGCTGTGCACATTATACTGACCATCCATAAGCATGTATTTTGTACATATAATTCATAGACTTCTATTGAACAAGATGATGACAGTAACCTAGCTAAGACGAAAAAAGATCATTCAGACAAATGGGGCAATTACACGGTAACTTCACACAGT
Organism: Phoebastria nigripes; assembly: GCA_035582835.1. Classification (NCBI taxonomy): domain Eukaryota; kingdom Metazoa; phylum Chordata; class Aves; order Procellariiformes; family Diomedeidae; genus Phoebastria; species Phoebastria nigripes. The sequence continues at coordinate 256,452 of JAYKAV010002464.1, read as the reverse complement.
CAAAACTAATAGGAATAAAAGACGTAGTTACAGATTTTCCACTACCCTTCTCCTTAAATCAGCATGATCAGTTATTCCCAGTAAATATGCCTGAGCAGGTCTCAACTCATTAGATTTCAGAGTCTGCTCTGCTTAGTTTTTAGCTGATGAAGTTATTAGGAGTGGGTGAAGGGATCCAGGACATAGCAAAAAGGATTTATTCTTCTTAGCACACTGCTTGCCAGTCTGAAATGCTGGATTTAGCTGTCTGACTCAGGGCAATTATGAAGTACTCTTTCCAGTTCAGCTGCTGCCTCCCACATCTTCATCACCCCAAGATTCAAAGACAAGATGACTGACAGGGTACAATAACTTGCAAAAAAGTTTACCGGCATTGTTACATGGAACAGGAAAATATCTTATGGTCAACCAAGTGGAAATCTGAGTCACCTGAGATGGATATCCCTTAACTCAACGGTGTCAGAAGCCATCTTTACCTAACTTGGAAACTCCATGAAGTGTTGCTGAGAGGTGTACAAAACATCCTACTACACCTTAATCCTTCTGTCTAAGGAAGGAACTTTCTTTTATAGTCTGTTAGAAGGCTTTGTCTCAAAAAAACCCTAATGCTACTGCATCAAATAAAAGCGAAATAAGACTATTGACCTTGAAGTGTAGCCTTTTGAATGAACTGTTATTACCAAACTGTTGCTACTTGAAATGCTTACATCTATTATACTTACAGATTATGCCTGTCTCTAAGTATATATTAAACCTGCATATATATAATCTTGTAATTTTTACATGCATGTATTATGCCTAGTTTGACTAAATTGTCATGCTACTGACATTATGTTATACCTGACATTAATTTCCCCATTAAGGGCTCTGTTAATAATGGACATTATAGGTTTTTTAAGTTTGTATCTTCTAAGTCATACAAACAATATCTGTGAGCAGAATCTTCTGGGATTTACAGAGTATTTTTTATTTTGAGATAAAAAAGCATGTAAGTAAGTATTTTTATTTCCTGACAATCTGCTGGTTGTAGAGTATCAGACCAGTTCTACATACTGATCCGTAAGGACCAGAAGGCAAATACTTTTCACAAAACTTTTTAGTTACACCAACGAACAGCATCTTGCCAAGTCCTATCTTCTCCTTCCAAACTGTGCCAACACTAATTTTGGAGGTAAAAATCACAAGGATTTGTGATCACAATGGATGAGGACTTTACTTCAAGACAGAGACAAGGTAAATGGGAAACTAAAACTACTGCCCAAACTGGCAGTGAAGTAACTTCTGAAAATTCATCCTTACTTTCCTGCATGTTTATTCCAACAAAAAACAGCTATGTACAAATTTGCTCTGATAACAGAATAAAACAAAGAGAAATTGCCTCCAAATAGTAAGCAGGATTTTGCAGGGGGAAAAAGAACAGAACACATAGCCAAACAAAATGTTGAAAGATTTTGAAAAGAATGTTAAAAAAAGCACTCAACAACTATTTTTACTAATCTCACAACAGCAAAACCAGCAATACTGTAAAATGGGAGGAAACAGATTGCATATGGAAAACTTGTTTTTCTATGCACTATGGAGACCTGCCAATCCTCTCCTTTCCCAGCCAACCACGAATTTTGGCCATCAGTCTAAATTCTTCATACAAACTCCTGGCACTGGTACATAAATGCTGAATTTTCCAAGATGGTTATATGCATTTAAAAATTAATTTCAGCTTTCTAAAATTTAGCAGTAATCCACTCTGCCCCCACAGCAACTCAACCTGATGTAATTTATCTCATTTTTTAAATCAAGCTTATCATCAGTATATCTAAGCATACTTCTTACTCCAGTTATTGCTGAAAATGCATAGATGCATTCCGTGTTTTAAATTTGTTCAGGAGTGTAACTCCCACTAAAGACATATTAGTGTACCATTAAAACATAGACATTTGACATTGCTCTACAAAAGAACCTGAATGAGTCAAAGAAAGAAAATTACAACCTCATGAAAGTATGTAGTATACATGTATCAGTAGGAAGATTTTTTTTTTTGCAGTGTTGAGTAGTTGTTTGTTATGCAGAGAAGTAATAAAAAAGGACAGTAAAACCCAACAATGCTAGTTGAAGCCAACCTGGTAACTACTAGGCTCAAACAGGCAGGATTCAATTTTTCTGAGTTCCAAGAGGAGACAGGTTTACACAACAATGTGTATTTCATACAGAAAAACATTACAAATCACTAAGTTGATATTTATATAGGAAGAGAGATACAAAAAGCAAAAGAGAAGACTTTCWCAGGAAAAAAAGTAGAAGAAAATATTTTGCAAGTAGTTCCTCAGGCAAGGACATGCTATTTGAACCAATAAATTGAAAACAGGCAGCCTTTTTTGTTGAATGCTGATACAAAATCATTTGTCAGCAACAGTAATGACAGATTGCAGGAATCTATGGCTCCTATTAATGATTAGTTCCATGGAAAAATTAACAACTGTCACATACAAACAGCGTAAGAATGTTTTCAAAACAAGCTATCTTTAAAAAAAATGGTAGTATTTTTCTGGATAATCACTGTACAGCCAAATGGAATATTCATCATCTTTCAGTAGATTGCTAAGACATGCTACTGCTCAATTCGCTGCAGTACTGTTAATATGTTTTCTACTATGAGGCAAGGGGTGTAATTTGTTTCCATTACCTTCCCTTCCCTGTTGTTCACACAAGCTTCAGTACTGGTGGGGAAGAGAATTCAGGAAGCCATGCAGAGCAGCATATGACATAACACAAGACTTCCAAATACAAAATCTGTGAGTTCAGATCTTGATTATGACAATTAGTGAAATAACTCTGATAATTTCAACCTACTATTCATACACGTTTTACTAACGGATACTTCAGAAAGACAAAGGATTATAGTAACAGAAGTATGCAGAAGTAAAATAAAGAATGACATAATTTTAAAACCAAACCAATAATAATTCATAGCAGAATGCTTTTGAAATTAATTTTATTATGATAATTTTATTATGCAAGGGTCATGCTGGAGGAAGCAAGTTATTTTGCCCTCACCTCAAATAGGAACTGATACTATTAAAGTCACCAAGACATTGTTATTCCTGTTGAATCCAAAATCACTGTTTCGTGAGCAGCAGGATCTCTGACTGACTTTCACTCAGTGATTTCTAAACAGCAAATAATTTTGTCTTACTCAAGATGACCTCTATGCTTTGACAGTAGGAAAACTTGCATTCTACAGACAAAGACCCAAGATACCCAGAAAGTCTGTGTCACATGATGTGTTTACACCAATACCGATGAATTTCTGCTTCCAAGTCACTTTTCAGTCCACTTACTCAGTAAAATAAATTGCTGTCATTTTTACAAGAACATCTTAATTTATGTAACATATCTAAAAGGTAATTCTCTGCTGAATGACAAAAAATTACTTAGTTCAGTAATAAAAAAAGAAATGTTCAACTCAACTTGCCTCACACACGTGAATCAGGCAATCTAGGAGCTGAAGACTTCCCAAAGCATAGTTCCAATCCAAACTGCATTAAACAAACTTACCTGCTGTATTTTAACACTGAGACTTCTGAATTAGTACAAATGACAATACAGTTTGTTTACGCGGGCAATAAACACAGCTAGTCAGCTATTGTATCAGTGGTCTGCTCACCTTGTGTGTTTTGCTGTATGTGTACAGATATGCCAATCTGTAGAGGCTCTTGTAGTGCTGGGGAAAGCGGCTGAGACACAAACAGAAGGAGGCAATACACTGCTCTGTCAGGAACTTGCGCTGTTCCTCAAGGTCTGCTGGAAGACCATGAGGAAATTCAGATGCATCTCCACAAAGTTCAGCTTTCTTTTTGCAGTCCCACTGTGAGGGTGCAGGGATTGCAGCTTTGAGGGGATTGCCAGAAGCAGACTGAGAATCCACCTGAATTTTTTGGCCAGTAGGCTCAGCAGGATGGTAAGATTCTGAGCTCTCCAGCAGCTCTTCTGACTTTCCTGCAACTGGAACATTAAGAGAAGACAAAAGTGACAATGAAAATTACAAAATGGCAAATGAAATATACAAAATGACAAAAATTAAGTACAACAAATGGTAATCCTTTTCTTCATTAAAGCATAGACAGAATTATTGAGTAGTTCCTGAAAAAATTATGACTATTCATGATGTTTAATGAATAAGTAATCTTCAGCTCATTAGCAAACAGAGCCACACAGTGATCTCTCCATTTGGGTTTTTCCCTGAGCAATATTAAGAATTCAGCACATCTTACACAATGCAGGATTTTATATACTGTTGGAAGATGCGGGGAGGGGGGGACACGACAAAATAAAAGTGTAAGTTCAGTAAAATTCTATTGCAAAGAAAGGAAGAGGGAACAAAAAATTACAGCCATCCTGCCAAGTGAAATGTATTACTCTTAACAATCTACCTAGAAGAACACAATTCCAGAATACAATTTAGGCTCGGACAGAATGATTAGCAGCAGCTAACCTGGCCTTCTGGATAATATAGGACCTACAGTTCCATCCAAATATTTTTGCAATTAACTTGGTAACTCATAGTTCATTTGACCCATCTTTTCTTGAAGGATACCAAATCTTACTTCAGAAAACATCTGTGACAGTGGGAGATTCCACGTTTCCTGTTAGGTAGTCATTATTGCTGAAAACATGCATGCTACATGCAGATTAATTTTTTTAACTTTGATTTTTAGTCATGGAAGTTTACTGTGTCTTTGTCTTTGCTACGATAAAGAGCCTCTTACATTAGATCTTATCTCCTAGCAGGCTAGAGATATACTAAAGTAACTTCATCCTCAAGTATGAAGCTGCTCCTTAACTTCTTCTCCGATAAGGCTGAACTTTGAGTCAAACATGTTTTCCAGAACAGAAATTTTTCAAAATTTGCTTGGACAATCTATGTATCCATTATAATTTTACTCTACAGATAGCTTTATGGAAAAATACAACATTTCTTCTAATAAATGTCAGTAATGTACAACATTCCAGTTCCACAACCCGGAAAGGTGGTCAAAATTTATACATTGGTCTTGTCTGTCTTTCCCTACTGAAGTCCAGCCTCTCTATCTACTGCCACATGCAACTGTACAAACATCAGACAAAGGGAAATTCCAGCTAATGGATTTTGAAATAATTTTTCCAGTGGAATACAGAACACTTAGTACTATTATATATGGAAAAGTTTGGTAGAGAGCAATTCCACTTCTCCACTGAAATAAAGTATCCAATGGAATAAAACATCTAATTCCACTACTTGTGCTCTTCTATGTACTGAATATTAAGCTGCTACTGGGCCAGAACAAAAAGGGCATCTATACCTGGGGAAAAGAAAAAATGTTTTGTTTGAGATTATCTTCAAATTAAACTATTTAGAGATTTGAAACACTGAAGAAAGAGTAAATAAGAACCTAAAAGAAGGCAAGCCAGACAAAGGGCCACCACAGACAGCAGTTTATCATTATTCTTTTCTTTGTAAGGTTTAACAGGTAGTACAAACTGGGATGATGGTCACATAAGCRAAGCACAGTTCCAATTTTAAGCTACACGCATACATGCAGCAGTAACACCTAGTTAAAATTCTCAGTCACAGTGCAGCATATTTCAGTGCTTCTGCATGCCAGAAGAAACATTTTAATGAGAATATACCAGCTGACATTATCTATTAAATCGGGCATACTCTTTTCCTCTGTAGATCCCAGGGCCTCTTTGCTGGGCATCAGTGTATCAGCACAAGTAGTAGAAATCCTCTTCTCTGTATAAGTCTTCCTCAGGCTGTCTTGAGAACTGGCAGGCTCATTAAACATATCCTGTGTGGAACTGGAGTCAGACAGCACTGCTGCAGTGCTATCCTGACTCCTCTCTGCAAAAGAGATAAAGAAGGAATGCACCATTTCATACTCATCAAGCTGTTACTTGCATCTTGGTAACAGCAACATAAAACTGCAGCCACTCTACAAATCTCTTACAAGTGCAATACAGGATCCTTAACAACCAGCAATTCTGTTGTCTAAAAGGTATTTGTTTTCTTTTAAGTTGTCTACTTCAACTTATCATTTTCATCTCACCTCTTCGTGCTAAGAAATTAAAACCCCAGTCTTCTTTCTCTAGGTATTATTTAACACTAATGTAATAGAGAACTCCCTGCCCCACCACATTTCCTCCTAGAATATAATCCTGGAATTTGATTCAAAAGCAGTGAGACTCAGCTTTGAAAAGCAGTTAGGCTGAGGACGCAGTATTTCAGCTAGTATGGTCCTATAAAATTTCCCGGGTGTACTGTGCCATTTAGCTTGAAAAGCACCCAGTATAATTTTGAGTCTGACACAAGCAAAGCTCAATTGACAAGATAAAACCATGAACAACAATACTGGTAAAAATTACTCATGAAGGATAGAAAAATCAGTACCATTAGAGGGCAAAGACTTACAGGAGTGATCACTGATGCCATCTATCCTGCAGGTGTTAGATGCTGTACACCAAATGTTCTGAAAGGTGATTTGATTCAGCAAATAAACAATCCATCAAAGAACTAGGTCTAAGATAGACAGGAAAACTCCTGGACTTCAAGGCAGTAGAAAGAAAAATAGGAGAAGTGACTTTGCCTTGACAGAGTGGAGTAGTGTACATTGGCTGCTGACTACATTACAGTCACAACTAAGTTGTTAATCTGCTGATAGCTGTTACAGCACAGGAAAAGTTGTATGGAATCGTGACTTTATCATGGGGGATAAAATTCACACCTCAGAACAAACAGGCAAGTGAAAACCTTCCACCCAGGTCTGAAATCTGACTGATATAACCCAAGTTCTTCTACATCAAGGGTTATCAGAGGCAACCCTGCATGCCTAAAAAATGCAGCTTAGTATCTCCAACAGAAAGATGCATGCATATTCCCACGGAGATGGGAAATGGGCATTTTTCTGTAATAATGTGCCAACATAATTCAGCGTGCAACACTTCCAATACAGGCAATTCACTCTAGATCTGTACCCCAAAAGATTTATTTCCCGTTTCTGCTTAAGATACTGGAATAGCTTAACCAAGAGGCATGTTACATCCATTGTCTAGGTAGTTCCACTGCATTCTTATTCATTAATTTTCTTGATGAGATCAAGAAAGAAAATTAAAAAAGCAAAAGTCCTTGCTTTGAGATGAGCTGATAATTTAATTAAATTTCTTCTGTTCCATCCAAATTGCACTTGTTCAGGAGAGAGCTAAGGGCCTCCTATGAATTTATTTTATCAAGATAAATCCCTATGCAGACCTTCAGCTTGCAGATCAGGTTCTGCTTATTAGGATTCCAACAAATTTAAACCAAATTTGATGGACTCTGTAGGCTTTTCAGTACCACACAAAGAAAACCTTCCCTTTCAGTGAACAGATCTTAATAAAAATATATCTTGAAAAAGAATGGGAGAACAGTATTTGCTTCCTAATTGGAAGTTATATAGTTGGTTAATGATGACAAGTTTTATATAGAAAGAATAGAACTATAAAGAATGGAAAGAGAAGGATTCTGAAGAGAGGTCAGTCAAGCTTTAAATGACTCATTTATAAAGCTTTAATAACCTTCTGTGGTACAAATGGATACTATTGAACTCCCAGTTGGCATCACAAAAACCATTTATAGTAGCTCCCTTGATTTATTTTTTAAAGGAAGTTTCTGCATCTGTGGCAAAGAGGCTGAATTACTCATCTAGGGAAGAAAAAAGAATTTGCAATGTTGCCATAAGCCTGGAGGTCAGTGCTTATGTGTGGGTTATGACAGATGAAGCATTAGAATGTAAATCAAGAACTGCTAGACCAATATGCGAGAGTGATATCAGATCACTAGGAAATTGCACTAACTTCTCAGCATGCAAAGACTGAGAAGTTAGTCTTAAAACTTAGTTGAATATATGCATGTATTTCAAATGTATGCATGACAGGGGAGCTTTTCCCTATGGGGAACAAATGTAAATACCTCCTTACAATTAGCTAGCTATTTTGATTTGAAATTTCTACTAAAACGTGTAGGTCTAGGTATGTATGTTCATTCTCCTTTTCTTTCAATAGGTTAACTATATATATAAAAAAAAAATCTTAATGACATTAACATTGGGCTCCTTAATCACTGAAAAACAGAGGAAGACTACTACTGAGACAACTTACTATTATTTTAGCTACTTCTTGAATGCAGTGGATGCTTTCAAACTAAGTGGGCCTGATGAAAAACACTGGAGTATTTCAGAAATTAGCAGCAGCCACCAGTTACTAGTATTAATTTCTCAGAAGACACAGAGGATGGGTAAAGTTCCAGGGAATGGAAAACAAAGTGTAGTACCTATCTTTACAAAGGATAAAAGGTCAAAGCTATTAGCCAACCGGCCTTCATTTTCCACAGAATTACTTGAGCATAAATAAATAAATCCATCTATAAGCACCCAAAAGATAACAAGATCAGTAGTAGAAAATGTGTGTGTATCCAAGCACTTATATTCACATGTGCTTGTAAAGAATTAGTGATTCTCAAACCAAAAATGGCCAAAATGTCATGCTATTGTAAAAGCAATTCAGCAAACTATCACACTTGAATGTATAATCAGTAACTTCACAGAAAAAATACATAAGAGTCTTCCTGTTCTACTGAGCACTAATGAAAATTAAGCTTAATTACGATGTCTGTATTTGGGACCTGCATCTTAAAAAATACACTGAATAATTAGAATGAATTCAGAGGAGAGGAAAAAAAATGATGAGACATTAATGAGATGGCATATAAGACAAACACTGCGAGAATTGGACTTATTTATCTTCAAAAAGATGAGGGAGAATTTCCAAGTACATACAATTAACCAAAATAAAAATACAATAATTGCTCTTCATATTCACTAAGTACAGAGCAAGAGGCAATAGGTTTTAATTGCAGCAAGAAAATTGCCTTTTTTTTTTTTCCTAATCTCTAGCTTAACTGTTATATACGGTTAAAAAATTGCATAGAGAACCTATGGAATCTCTGGAGGTTTTCAAGGACAGGTAGACAAATAGCTATCATTTGTTAGGTTACCCAAGATGTATCTTAATATAATTAAAAAAACTCTGTCAATACCTAAATGCTGCACTATATAATGCAGACCTCACAGCAATTGCAGCAAGTCACATCCTAACTCTGCTTTTTTAAAAAAAAACCTACGTATTTTTCATACATGAAAGTACTACGCTCTTCTAGCCTAACTCACAAATACATCTTATATATATTAGACAGACACACAGCATATATTTTTACATTCATTGTGTTATAAAGCTTTTCCTTCATCTGATAAGASTTGACTGTAGTTGAGACAGCCATTAGTGTTACTCAACCTACATGCCAGACCACTGCAGTCTGTGAGACATGAGAATTAATTCCAAATTCCCAACTGCTATTGATACCTGTCCTTTTGAAAGATGTAAATCCAAGGCGAACATCAGTGCTTTTTAATAATTTCTGCTATAATTAAAGACAATTTAATGCAACTCAGTGTAATTTAAGAGTTAAAAAATTACTGGGTTTAATATTTTGTTTACCTAAAGTATTTTCTTAGTTTCCCCATGTCGCAGTAGCAATAAGGCAAGCTTTTCCAAAAAGCTAAAGTGATCCCTCAGTTATAAGCAAATGATAAATCAAGGACTAAATATTCTTTTGAGGTCCCTTCCTGTAAAGTTTCCTATTATTTCAAAATCTAAGATAAAAATACAGCTGGGTATTAATGTCCCAAAATTATTATCTGTAGTGGAAATGAAGAGAATAGGGAAGAAGGTCTACTAAATTGTGCAAAAACAACTGCAACAAAATTCCTATTAAAAATACGTCCTGATACCAGGTTCTCTCTTTGATATTACTATATTTTGTTTCATTACTCTGTTGCATCACTCCTAAGTTTTAGGAAGATTTCAAACAACCTGACAAACTGAAATCTCTATTTGGTATAAAGTTAAGTATTTTATGTTTATTTCTAAAGATTAAGGAAATGGCACTTGAGAGGAATTATTTTTTTTTTTTTTAAATTCATTCCTCATAATGTATTCAACTTGTGATATTTCAGTGATTTCTATGTCAGACTATATCAACTACTCTGTCAACAGGTGAAAAAGAGCAGCTCTGGACAGAAGATGTGAAAAGGTCAAAAGGAAGAATCTTATTAACTTTCCAAGAGACTAGGAAAAAAAAATATTAATTATTATTGGAAAGATGTCATTGGGAAAAAAGAACTTGTATGTTCACCTGTACTGCCAAGAGCTTTATTGTATCACAATGAGATCCTACCAGTCATTTGGATAACTAAGTAGCTATCATTACTGAAACACATCTGTCTTGGATATTAGAAAAATATCTGTAGTCTATTTGACTTAATTTTATGCTTAAGAGCATTTTAAGATTAATCTTATCCTGAACAAAACAGTCCCAGGTTGACTTCCACACTTCCCTATTCCACACTGTTTCTCCACACCAGAAAAAGCCTTTATCACTTTGCTCCATTAGCATTCAGGTACAACACCTTCATGTCTACCCATTAACAGTAAGAAGTTGTGTTACACTTTGGGGAATCTAAATGAGTATTTAATTTAAAAATGCAAGAGGAAAAAAAGGCTCAGTATTTCACTAGCCATTACCCTGTGCCAGCATTCTCCCGTATGCACCATGCGCTGTAAGCCTTGTTACCTAAATTGTGTCCGCTCACAGGGCTGAAGGAGGGAAGAGAAGAGAGAGTGATGTGTTACAGTGTAAGTGACCTGAACTAGCAGACATACAATCCTAATGACAGAGCTCTTACTGCTAAGTATGCTGACCAGGTAACATCTCTCACAGTACAAGCTTACATAATTTATTCGCAGGGGAGCTGAAGTACAGCTTCATGGTGCCAATATGAATGAGGTATTCTGCCTTTGTCAACTAATTACTATGCAGCTCAGTAATCATGTCTGCCCTCCATTCTTTGAAACTTTTTGGAAATTTAAAGGAGGAGGCAGAAGACCTCTGAAATACCTGCACGTGGGGGTAGGTAACAGGCTCAGAGAGCCAACAGGGTATAACTCACTTTTTCTGAATAATACCTTTTTCTGTCTTAAATATCTGAAGGAAAATGTATGCCCAGTTATTACAAGAAGGTATCTGAAATGTGATAAACAATCAGCTACAAGTCAAAAATCAGAAACGAGTGGCACAGAAAGCTTTTCTAAAAAGCTATATACATATGCTAACTCAATTTACAGTAAAGAAAAATCCTGCTGCACAGTTCAGAGCTTATGAATAACTAACTATATATTATTAAAAAAAAAACAACAAACTTGTCTCATGCAATAAAGGTGGGTTGTTCACAGGCTGTAGATGTACAGACTCTCTCTCTTTGTCCTGCCTGCCTGGCATCATATCTCCCCTCTTCTCTTCACTTGTATGTATGAGCATTTTTCTTTATTGGTCTGTAGTCAGAAACATGATGTATCACACAACTCTCATTCTTGAAACAGATTCCAACCATAACAGAAGACAACATTCAGCTCTGTATCAAAAGGCACTTGCACATTATTAAAAACAAAAGAACTGCAGAGATTTGCATGGGAGCAGATTAATTTCTTGAGGTCAGCAAGTCCTCTGAATGTTTAAAGGGAGTTCTCTTATAACATGAGTCAAAGATGAGAGTCTATGTTTTGTCTGGCTGCACTGAATACTGAATGTGTTTTGGTAACTTGCAGTCCTATATTGCTGTTCTTCTGTCTTCAAGCGCAGAGCAACAGAGTATCTCATCAATGTTCCACTTATTTAGTCAAATCCTTTTTACATAATCTCACACTAAACGTCAGTGTGATACTTTTACTAATCAGAGAGAAGTTAAATTGGGGAAAGGTAAAAATGGAGCATACTGCAATAAACTGGATCTGATTCATTATTCATGTAGTCCAGTATGCAGTCCCCATGAACATCCAGTACCATGTGCCAGAAAAGGATATGTACTGCAGACCAAAAGACTTCATTTTAAACTGCTGGAAGGAGAGAATTTTGAAGGGTAAGATTTTAATGTTCCAAAATGCAATGTGGACGTTCTTTTTATGCACAGAAATATCCACTCCATCTTAGAAGCTTATTTAGTTTGGCATGAGCGACAACCTGGTGCAGAAAGTTTCTCAGAGATCACCTTTGTCTCATCAGGATGTTGAGAACCCCCATTTACAAAAAACTGTGCATCTTCATAACATTTGCAGGATTACAGACCAACAAACTATGAAGTGAGACTTCTCCAACAGCATGAAGCAAGTAGCCTTTCCCAGTGAGTTTATCATGCAGGTTTTGCCAATTATTAAAAGCAAGCCGTGACAGGTAAAAGCAGGAAGAGAATGCCTGGGGAACAGAGATTTGTATAAAGGTTAGAGGCAGCACGGGCAATATTGGTTGCAAAAGCAATCAGGCAAAGACAAACACAAAAAAGGACGATTAGGTCTAACTACACACAACATACTACATGACATGGATGAAGACTTAAACAATATGACATTTTAACACTGCAATAGCAATGGATACTGAATACCTCATCTGCATGCCACCACAATAATATGGAATTGAATATCAACACAACAAAGGTATATTACAGCAAAAAAGACCTCACAACAATCTCCCAGTCCACTTTTTGGGAAACAGATTTCTCATTCAGATTTTTTTTGTTTTAATTTTAATACTTTTACTGCTTTCTGAACTAACTTTAATGCTTAGCACAAAATTTAGGTAAATTTAAACTGCTTGAAGTCTATACTGCGATTGGTCTTTAATGACTACATACATCCAGCTTGTATAAAGGAGGACAATGAGCATGTCTGTTTTGGTATGTAACACTGGCCATTTAGCTGTGTAAATATGGTGACATCCCAGGTAATGATAGTCTTGGTCCCTGCTGAGTTCCTGTTTTTTCTTGTTTCCTACCTTGCTCTTGGAAAATAAAAAGAGTGTACACCTCAGGCTTCTACTATCAAATGCAAGTTTTCATTTTGGAGGGTTACAAAACAGCAACAGGCAGGGGTGACGATAGGAAAGACAGGATTAACAGAAGGAAGGAAAAGATGTTGCTGAATGGAAGGACAAGAAAAGAGAAAGGAAGCTGCCTATTTTACACATATGACAGCAGCTAGTCAGCCAGCAAGTAACAGCTGCCACTCAGCAATACTTCTGTCTCCTTGAAGGAGATATATGCTAGCAGCTGCCACAAGGAAAAAGAAGTTTAGTTCCTTTACAACCTGTATTTACTGGTTCCTTTCTCCCATTTCCATTAAATATATGACTTAAACCAGTTATCACCAGCATTCACTGGATATAAAGCTTTTCAATGCTCTCAACTTTAACAGTGATTTCTGCATATCCTGGTCTTCTTTTTCCACCAGCAAAACATGCTGGAGAGCTACAGAACTATAATGACACATTTAAATATAATGTATCTGAAATAAGTTTGCCCTCATAACTGTACCTATCTACAGATGAATGCTTGAAGATCAGAGTCCCAATATTTTCAAGAAAAGACGTCTGTCTGTACAGTAATTCTCTCCTGCTTGTAATGAGATAATTTGCTGCACTAGAAGGCACATTGTTGGATATCTTGTTAAAAAAAAAAAAAGAAAAAAGAAACAAACCAAAAACCCCACAAACAACATAAACTTAATAGAAAAAATAGGGCTCAGAAGGAACCGCAAGAGTTCATCTAGTCCATTCCTTTCTCCATCAGGATAAATTACATCTCCATCATTCCTGGCAGATGGCTGTATCGCCACTTTTTCAAGACTTCCAGTGCTGAAGTGTTGCAGTGTTATACTATCCCCAGGAACATATTACAGTGTTTCACTTTTTTTTTTTTTGCTAAATAGTATTTCCTAATGCTACTCTAACACTATTTTCTAATGTCCAGATTGAAAATGCAATTTAACTCTAATACCTTCTGTTCTGTCTCCCATGGAAATCCTGGTTTTTTGCCTCTAACTCTTTGTACAGCCTTTGACACTATTTAGGCTACACTGCTGTCATGTCTCCCCTTAGTCTTCTCATCCCTAGACAAACCATCCCAATTCCTTCACTTTTTCCTCACAGGTCATGTTTTCTTGAAGTGTAGCACCCAAAAATGGTCAAAAGAGATCTCACAGGTCAGCAATGACAGGGATCCCAACTAGCATGTTTGCTTGTGCTAACATATGAAGAGAACTTTGTAGGTAAGACTCTTTATAATGCTCTTACTTTGTTTATGTCATATATGATCAACAATATCAATACAAGAGTAAAAGTAAATAAGAGTACTGTCAGGCCTCAGAAAGAATAAATATCTAGGCTGAATTTAGGCCAAATTATTCATTCTGTGAACAACAACATAGACAGTTTCATTTGCTGTCAGAATGGTAAAAAAAATAAATCTAAAGAGTAGTCAACTGATGGAATTTTCTTGCTATTTTTAGGAATGGTACAATGGAAATGCAGGCACCAGTTTTCTTCAGTGATGTGATTATGTGTAAGATGTCAAGAGCATTTTACTTCAAAAGTATGTATTTTAATACAAGTAAAATGCAAATGCATGCAGAGGAGCACTGTATATGTAATAATATAAAAGTGGAAGGCTTCTGAGCATTGCTCAGCCTGTTAGCTCTCCTTCCATCTGTAACAGCCCCAAGGCAAATATTTCAGTTTCCTGGGGCTCTTCAATATGCTGTATGCAGAGTGTAGTTGTGCCAGCAATTTACAAAACATTATGAATGATGGAGTACTTTGCAATTCTACTTGTCATGGTTACACACAGCCTTCCTAAATGCCACCCTAACTCCACTTCTTTCAGCAGCTGACATTTTGAATTGCTTTGATGACAGCAAAGCTTAGTCCTAGCTAGGCTAAGCTAGCAGACCAAAGAACTGCTACTTCAGCTCTGGCAGAGGCAGACATTCCTTAGCTTGCACCTTCAGGCTTTGCTAAGCAGCCAGCTTTGCTCTCATCGGGCAACTAGCATGCCACAGTCCATAATACCTTACTTTGAGTAAATGTACTAACGACACATATTGGAGTATTTATCTAACTTATGTATCTCCTGGGAACATTTCAACAATCTTCAGGACCTAAGCAGATGTAGTGTTAGGCAGAACTGCTTCTCACAGGGAATATTATTTAGGAAATATTTAAATATTTGCTCCCTTCTGTGTTTGCTGTGTCAAAAGACATCAAAAGGCTAATATAAGACCCTGATCACTATATAACCCATTCACACTAACACACTACATATGATATCAAAACAGTCCAGTGAATTACTCCTTATTGAAATGTAAGCATGGATAAAATGAACATTTCTCTATTCAATTTAGTGAAAGAGATGAAGGATCTTCTGTCAATTTCACCAAGAATTATTTGTTGGGGAAAAGGAATAAATTCACCTTGCAGAGTTTCCAGGCATATGAACATTTGTGTCAACAAAGTTATTTACAAATTACATTTCTTCAGAAAATGACAACAGGAAGCAGACCACCCTCCAGAAATAAAATTGTATCAAGGAGAGCATTTCTGTGGGGTCTGCCACATTCTACCAACACTAAGCTATATATTGCAGATATTTTACTCCTCTGAGTGCTGACACTCATAGATCCAGATGGATAAACAAATGGCCAGAAGAGTAGAGTCAGAATAAAATTCCTAGCCAAATAATAATGTCAGGTTACTTAAATAGTAAATTAATTTCTACTATATATGTATATTGCAAAATCTTCAATAACACTGTGATACCACCCTACCTTCTGCATTTATAAGCCAATTATTTATTATATCACTTTATATTCTATAGAGATGAGCTGCTAACCAGTCATTGTAAATGATAAAGAAAAATTAAAAGATGAAGTCTACTGGACTGTCATGCAAATCACTTCGTGCTGATACACAATATATTCAAAATAGTTGCCACCTGCCTCCTTCAAAAAAGGGTAATACTGTTGTGTTTTGCCTTTTTAACAATTTGTCTTGTTTCAGCCACAGTTCAAATTTTCACCTGGTCATTTCACACAGGCACTGAAACAGTGTCCAGTCTTCTAAAGACTGGACCCACATCTATCCTAATAAGCTCAGACAGACAAATAGCTCTGGAGAAGAAAAAAAAAAAAAAAAAAAAAAAAAAAAAAAGAAAAAACAAAAATCACTGAAAATTCAGTCAGCTACATACTCCTCCTATCGACATTCCCATTTTGACTACGTGACAGGTGCCAATGGTGGCAGGTGACAACTTTGAATTTTGTATTTAAAGCTCTGACTGTACATTGATTCTATTTAAAGCACTGAATTTATAAAGGTAATGAGCTTCAATATTGCCCGTGTTACCACAGACCCATCACCCTCCTGGAAATGAGCAGTTTGATCGTTCCTGGTCAAACCCCCCATGATTAGAGCACCTCCCTGTGCTGCCAGTATTGAGAACAGGGACTGTACCGTCCGGCGTTGCCTGCTGACGGGGTTTTTTACATTTGACGTAATCGTGGTCAACTGGAGTGGCTGTGTAAGGTGGGGATGTCAGACCTGGACCGGAGGATGAGGGGAGGGAAGTCCCAGGGCCCGGCACTGTTCCGGCTGAAGAGTGAGAGTCTTCATCAATCATGCAAGCTTTTTCCCTGGGAGGGGCAAGAAAAAAAAAAAAAGTGTTAACATACTAGGGACATATACAAAGAACAAAAGGAGACTACATGTTCTTACGACATTTCCAATACAGTAATCAAATCTTACTAACAAATTCTAAATGATGGATTTTTAGTACAGGTTATATTCCTCCCTTGTTGCTGGTCAATAGTAAAACATTCTTTATTTTGTAGTTCTTAATGAGACAAATTATGAGGACTAATGTCTCATATCCTTTAAAATAAACGCCATTTGCTTTTGCATTTGTTAACAGTTGATAAAAAAAATCAATTTTATTAATAAATAAAAACAGTGGCTTCAAAATGGATCACAAAATCAAAATTGTTCTATATTGTTCCCTTCCCATCTACACTGTGCCAATTATTGAGATCTCAGAGTAGCATATAACCTTACTGCTCATTGGTACCGGAAAACTGCAAACATTAGAATCGATTCTAATCACTTTGTTTTGTTTATATTTCATTCAGCTTCATTTTAATAGTTTATTATACAGTAGTTTATAAGTATGCTTTCAGAGGATACTCCTGGAAATTAGCACTCACTTTTCTGCAACTTTTGGGGTGTTCTTCTCCTCACCCCTGGCAAATGGTCCCTCAGAAGCTTCTTTCATGAAACTAACTAGTATCTCTGCATCTACTCCAGAGTCTGGTTTCCCCACAAGTTTCAAAATAGAAGCATGAAGTCGAAAGTATACCTAGAAAACACCAAAGTCCATTTGGTCAGTAGAGAATTCATAGCTCTGCAACCTATTACAAATAGTCTCTTCTCTGTAGCAACTGCAGGAGTTAGTAAAGACAGTTATCTGTTACCTACACTTACCTGAATAGGACTTTTCCTGCCTTTGAAGGTTGCTTGTAAATTACAAGATCTGAACATGGTAAAAATTCTGTAAGTGCAACCTATAGAATACAACAATGAAAGCAGACCTAGTCTCCTTGGAAGCAAGTCACCACTGGGTATGTTCTAGATCCGCTATTTTTACCAGACAACACAGTGAAAGCAAAGGTGTTACAACTACTATTCCAAATCATGCATGAACTTATGCTTTCATTGGTATGAGATGCTTGTGAAACCTATCCATGTTTGATTTTGATAAAAACTGACTAATGAACTGTGCGCAGCAAAATCCAGAAGTGGAATTTCTGCCTGTCTGTCCAATACTAAGACTGTAGACATAAACTGTCTTTAAAACAAAACCAGCCTGAATAACAGGCTCCATTTTAATCTCCAAGTTAGTCTTGTAAATGTTCCCAGATGCAGAGCACCATGTACATATGCCTAATAATATGAACTAATAATAACTGGTATTCCATTATCTGTAGAGAACAAGGTTGTCAAGCCTACGTATTTAACTTTCTTTTACCTCCAACGCTTCCATGGCAAGTTCTGGTGGATTATGGTAGTGAATCTTC
Source organism: Phoebastria nigripes (assembly GCA_035582835.1). Taxonomy (NCBI): domain Eukaryota; kingdom Metazoa; phylum Chordata; class Aves; order Procellariiformes; family Diomedeidae; genus Phoebastria; species Phoebastria nigripes. The sequence continues at coordinate 238,377 of JAYKAV010002464.1, read as the reverse complement.
TTTGGATATCGGGCAGCCTCCTCGTGCAAGTAATGACCTGCCTGTTTGTAATGAAGCAGATAGACAACGGGAGGCTGTTTCTGCTTCTCTGCAATCTTTCCCAGCATGTAGTGAATAAGCCACTCCTCTTCATCACCATCTCCCTCACAGCGAGATGCTGACGTAAAACACAATTTGGCTGTTTCCAACATACTGTCTCGACGCTCTTCCATCTGTGATCAAGTAAGTGTTGAGAATGCATGAATTCACTGTGGCTGGGATGAAAAATTCTAAAAATACACTCCTGCATATAAAAGTGCATAAACAAGGTACATAATTTAAAACATTTTCAACCTAAACGACGCAAACATATCCAAGTGATCAACTACATCCTGACAGCCCAAAAAAATGTGTTTATGGATAGGTTTTTGTTCATTCCAGTAACTGCTGACACAAATAACCAGAACAAAACAGTAAGACAGAAGTGTAAGAATACGCATATAAATATAAATCTGAAAAATAACAAACCAAGATACATGTCTACAAAAAGTAATTTTACCACTTTTTCAGAGCTGTAATTATCTTAACTTTACAAAGAAAAAAAAATTATTTGTTTGTTCTGCAACTAAAAAGTCTGCTAGAGCCACTATGGACCATTATAATTTGTGAAGAAATGCCTTTTATCTTCCTTGCAATGCATCTAATTTTGAGCTGAATATGGCAAGAATACTCCCCCCAAGAAATTAAAACCAGCAGCATAAATTAAGGTTAGCTGCCAATAAAGTCACATAAAAAACTAGGTCAAAAGATGCATTAATGTATTTTTTTCTCTTTGAAAAAGTAGTTTATAAATTTAAACTGTTGGGCTATAACAGTATCCTAAGCACTTGTTGCACTTCAAGAACTATAACATAGCCTTTCCTTTCCTAAATATTTTGCAAGGAGAAGAGAATAATATGGTTTTTATATATGAGAAACACATTCCTGAAGAGATATATCYCTAGAAGGGAGTTTATATTGTTCCAATTTATCTTTTATTATAATAGAGCTTTTCTTAGTCAATTATGCCATTTTAATACATTCAGTTGAAAAAAAGAAGATTCAAGTAGTCCTAAATAAACATTCTGATTTACTACACAACTTAAGATGGCTGCTCTGTATTGTACCTTTTATCTGATAATACGAAATAACCCCAGCATTATCCCTGGAATTCTTCAGCAAGTCCCTCATAGCCAAGAGGACGCAAGACAGTAAGACCAAACTTTTGATAGATCAAAGGCATAAAATGTAATAACTTCATTTTCTGAGTAGTTAGTTTTGGAGCTCTTGGATGTAATAACCCTCAGAAAAACTCTATTGTTACCTGTCATTTCAAACATACTTTTTAATAAACCATTTGTTCTCCTTTAATATGCATGCTTACATTGCCTTTCTTCTTAGAGGGTCAAATGCTGTGTAAATGTCTATGGGAAGTGCAATGTTAATACAGTTATATAGGCAGCTCAGATGCAAGACCCATCACCTTGCTGTAAATACGTTCTCCTGGAATCGAAGGATGTTCTCAATACTGTTCTCTATAGTTCAAACACTAAAAGTTTTTACAAATTACAGCAGAGGCTCAGGAGCAGCACTTCTCTTTTTCATTCTGCTTCCAGCTTTAGACTACATAATATTAGTAAGTCAGAATAGTTAAATCAGAAATAGAGTTTACTGGTCCAAAAAGACAGACAAAACATTTCCCCTAGCAACTCTTATCACTATCAGAGAGTATTTGGAATTGCTCATTTTGGCTTAGCAATAAACTTCATAACAACTCTAACTACTTCATCATAGTAATGCATAAAGAGCTAATGAATTTATAACAACCTTTTCTATGAAAATTCTATCCATCTCCTCATTTTGATCTTTTGTTTAAGTAAATAGCCCAAAAACATAGAAAAGGGGGAGGATGTCTTTAGATACAAGAGATGACATATGGACACAGATATCAGAGTAATTCCTGATCTTTTCACTATTTAAATATGTATACATTTCACCTTTTCCTGGAAACATTGTATGACATTTACAGAAAGGTAAGGTAAATATAATTCCCCTTTCCAGAAGGTTACAATAATTTTATGTCACCTTTGAAAGATAATTCAAAGATCAGGCTCAAACTAATTTTACACAGGAAAAAGAAAGAAAAAAAACCCCTTTAAATATTGCTTGACACCAGCAGCTTATATGAATGAATATTAGAATTTCCAATATTACTAAGTAACCATACAGCCTAGTATGTGGTATACAGCATGTAAATATTTAATTTAAAAAGTTACTATGTTAGAAAAGATCATTTAAAATATTTAAAATTTCATACTGCTCCCAGTTAGATCCCACCTGCTGCACAACTTCAGGGGGGAGTTCCGATTTCCACTGCTTAAGTTGTCGAGATGCGAAAGAATGTAGGGCATAGGAAATGGTGCCGTATTCTATCCATAAGGAGAGATTAGAGCTGTCAATCTCTAGGGCTCGCTTGAAGCAATTCAAGACGGGAGTAGAGTGCTTCCAGATTGGGCCATCACTTTTCAATTCATTAGAGTTCAACTTGTCCTGAATACGACTTGCTCGAGCCAGAGCCATGCCAGCCCATGAATCAAACCTATGCAAGCAAGGCATAACACATGAACAATTTCCCCCTTAAACATTACACTGAATGACATAGACAAGATTCATTTTGTTATATCCGCAACTTTCTCATCCTTTCATCATATGCTCTCTAAAAACAGATTTCTGCATCTCCTCCTCCCCTCATAGTGGAACAGAGGCTACATAGCCTAAATCATACTGATTTTATTAAAAATGGTTTCCTAATAAAGCACTGTCCCCAGTATTTGCCACACATGAAAAACAGATGAAACAACAGGGATTTATTTGCCATGCAAAAACAGCGTATTTATACTTCTCGTGGTAGGACTCCATTGATTTCTTTTCTCAATAACCATGCTGTCCTGTCCAAACATTGTCACCCTTTATTTCTGTAGGCCAGCAGACAGCCATTATCACATTCTGCATTGTTGGACTGAACTGTGAATGGTCTTTATCATCATCATCATCTTCCAACATAAAAATCACAAAAACCAAAATGCATTCATGTAGGAAAATTCTGATGAACAATAGATTGCTTACTGAGGCAACTGTTCAGGATCTAGTCCTGTGTTTATTAGATCATTGACAATACAGTGTGAAGAGTAGCTTCCGTATTCCATAATCTCACATTAACATCTGGGGTCAATGGCTCTGGAATTGTTCAATTTTACCATGATTCTAACACCAAAGGAATAATCATAATGTTCTCACATTTTTCCTTGTAATTTCTTGCTGATTTCAACTGAAAACCCATTTCTGGGTCAAGTGACCTCAACAGTCAGGCTCCTGAGGGGAATGGAAGGGGAACTGTAATACAGACATTTGAAGAAGTAATATCTCATATGACTGGGGTAGAAATACTATGCTACCACATAAAGCATCTTCTGAGCAACAAAATGTCACCCATTAAAGTAAAAATGCATTCCACTGTCATTTATTTACAAATTTAGGTTTTAAAGTATCAAAACCACAGAAAAATGGAGGGGGGTTGGTAATTTCTTTATCAGGCTTCAAACAAAAGTTTTAGCAATCTGCTAATCACAGTTCCCAGACTAGAAAGATTCAATAACATTAAACTACAGCTATTTCCTCTGTAGATTTCACATGTAAAATTGCTCTGTGCCTTCACCTTCCCTTTTGTCTCTGTTACGTGACTAGATTTAGAAATAGTTTTCTTGTCTCAAGTCTATCAAACTAGGGTATTTGTTACTGACTCTGATTTATCAACTTCAAGGAGAATTAAAATGATAGCTATCATCTAATATGCAAATATAATCAGTAAATTTAAAGGTAATTTAATATTTTTATTAATCTTCAATTTAATTTTAAAATTCTTTAATTATTTAATCTTTAGTAAATTTAAAGATTATTTAATTTCATTTTAGAAGACTGTTATTCAAAACATGCTTTATTTTTAAGACGAGAGAGCTTAAATCTTGGTGATATTTCAGTAAGTTGTAAATTATCAAGAAACAAGGTGGTTTAGTTTAAATATCACTTAAATACTTCACTTGAGCTTGTATTCTCTGGGTAGTTCTCTAGCAGCAAGATCAATAGTTTTAGAAAGAGGTCAGCCTAAACAGCTAATCCATTAAAGAATGCTATTTGTGCTATAGCTTATGCTATTAAACAGTGACATTTTTCATTCCTTGTCATGTATGAACATGCCAAAACAAAGAACAAAATGTGCAAAAGAGAAATATTGATTTGGTCCTTGCCCTTCCCAGTTATTATCGATTTTAATTTAGCTCCCCCCCTTCATTTTTTGGTTTTAATTTCAAAACAATCAAATATTTAACACTAGGTTTTGGGTTTTGTTTTGTTTGTTGGGTTGTTTTAGAGATGCCCTTAATTATACAATCTGCCTATGATAATGTATTGCAGGTGGGTTTTTTAGTTCGGTTTTTTTTTAACTCCTGAAACCAAAATAGAAGTGAGAAGAATGAATGATGGATGATGTACAGCAGGATTCAATAATACTGACCTGTTTGGGCAAATACAAATGTCGTGCATGTAAAATTTAATGGCCTTAGACTGTTCTTTATTCTTGAAATGATAGTCTGCCAGAAGATAGTACAACTCAGTCACCACTGGTGGAGAATAGTCTGCACCATCTGGGAGAGATGGTGCCTGAAAATAAAAAAAAAAGTAAAGGTTCGTATTAAATAAAATGTTCACATTAAATGAGCTGCACACTTGCTCCTTCCTTGTAGTGAAAGTAGCCTTTTCATCAAAGAATATGAAGGTAGTGAAAGCATTCCACAGACACGCAGAGCACTTGCAAACACTGATGAACATCTCATACTGACTCCATATTAATCAATATTGTATCTTGCTATTCCAAGACTAAAAGCTTTGGTGGTGTCATTCCTATTTCATTTACATGCAATTACCTGAGGAAATCCAACATCATGGAATAAATCATTCCCCTAACTATCTCAAAGTCAACATAAAAATAACAACAATAATTCTTACTCCTTTCAATTTTTTTTTTTTAAAAGCAATTAATTATACCTTGCTGCATGTTCCTTCAATATAGGCAGATACAGTATCTAGGCTCAGCATAGGCTTGTCTGTTCGAGGAACAATTGTAGCAGTCTTCTTCAAAAGGTTGGCCAAATCGGCAGACACAGTACTGGTTTTGTAACTATCAAATTCCGGTAGAGTTTTAGGCTTAAAATATTCAAACATGAACAAAGCATCTTCCCATGTTAGATCAACCTGAAGAGGGAGGTAGATGAGAGGGGAAAAAAAATTATCTCAAATTCCAAAATTCAGAAGTCTACTAACGATGAGTTTCTATGGCTTTTTTAGTTCGTAAGAATATACATATTACTCTAGCACGAAACAAATTAAACCTCCCAAGATGACAACAACTAAAGGCACCATTAATTTATGCTGCTCACAAATACAGCATACCGCTTACTGATTTAAAAGATTAAGGTACTGGGCTGTAACTTAGTGTATGTCACTGAAAAATAAAGTCATTTTACTTGCTTAGAAGAGTTGCTCAGAAAAGTTGTTTGTAAGCAAGAATCAATTGCAAGTATCCTGAGTGACACTGAGATCATGGGTAAGATATGGAAGAGAAAAGCTCTACACCTTCAATTTCAAACTCAAGTAAGAAGAATAAATGAAATGGGAATCAGACAAAATTCTGAGACAAAAAATCTTCAAACTCTCTACAGAAAGGTACTTTCAGTATTTATTCCTCATTTTCCCTTCACTTTTCTTTCTTGAAAACAGTAAAAAAAAAAATTTACAGTTCTCTTCTGCTAGAATAAGTTTTTCTCCTTTTATTGTTCATCTTATTCCTTACAGTCAATTTTGCTTCTGTACTGAAAATGGGGAAGTCGCATTACTAAAAATCAATTTGTCAATGATTTCAATAGGAACTTTTTCATCCAGAATTGCCCAAATTTAAGATTTGGNAGAGGGTAATCTCCTTATATTTCCCTTTTGCTTAGTTATTCCCATTTTCTCATTATCTTGATTTTCTAACAGGTAAGTTTAAGAGACAGAATTTGCAAATATTCAATGAGTAATAACATAACAGTATTTGTGTATTTAAAAAGGTCTGTTCAAAGGAGCCAGACAATTGTTTTGCTTGTACGAAATTGTTTTTCATTTATAATTCTATGATCACTTGCATTTGGTAAATGCAAAAATCATCTGAGGTTTTTGAACAAAATCAGTGAAGTTTCAAGGCAGAGAATTGCTGACCTACTTTTCCTGTCCCTTCCTTGATACTACAACCCTCTTCCCAAGGCACTCTGTAGTTGTTCTCCTAAACTCAACTGAATTTCACACATTTCTCATAAACGGCTACCAGATATTTACCATCATAGATTTCAAAATAAGCTATAATGTAATTTACTTGCATAATTTTTAACAGTGACATTTTTCACATTCATAAACTGCAAGGTTGGCTGCTAAAGTTTTCTTCTCTCAAGCTGACTTTTTTCCTTTCTAATTTTCCTCAAACTCGAACTTCTTCTCTGTTGAAAACAGGAAAGTCATGGCTCAATAAAATCAATTTGTCAATAGTTTCAAAATGGCAGACTACTGTGAATAAGACTATACTAGCATTTCATTTCAAATATCTGACCCTCTATATTCATAAAGGCTTCCATATTTTTAAAATGAGTTTATTTTCTACAATATGTACAAAACATAAATTTTACAAGGAAATAAAAGTAATCTTTCTCCAAAATATATTAAGGTGCATTAAAACCAAACAAAGGTGTATCTTTCATGACTTCAGGATATTCCACTGACATTAAATAATACATCTTACCTGCTGTACTGAATGTTCTTCTAGGTACCTTGCTTTGCTTTTTTTGCTAGGGAAACCATATAAACAATAAAAACATTGTTCCAATGCTGTTTCCAGCTCTTCTTTGTATGGATGAGTATCTTCAGAAGTGGATGCTGCAAGTTCTTTTTGTAGTACCTGAACCTACAACACCACAAATATCAATGAAAAAGTCATCTGCAAGCTGAAGATTGCATTAAGTTACCTAGTTGTCTGAAGGTCGATGATGAAAATGACGTTAAGGAACTACATGTATGTTTCCCCAATTACAACAAAATATTACCCATATTTCTGTAAACTAGTCTCATACAAGTAATTTCAATGGCACTGTAACTGCAATAAAGTGCTTTTATTTTTTTTCCTGTGTTAATCCATGAACTCTTTGTCTTTAATCAATGAGATTAGATATCAGCTTAATGTTTCAGACTTAAGATCAGTCAAAGTTTTCCACTACACACTAAGTTGCTTCTGTGAATATAAACACTACAGTTTGTCGACCCTGTGAATAAGGAAAAGGCACAGAAGAATTTCTGCCCTAATACACAAACATCAATTTCCTCTGCATGGAAAAAGGGGGATGGAGAGGACTTTGGAGAAAAAGAAGGGACGGCTAATGAAACTCTGGCTAAAAGGGATACAGAATTGCATAGTATGAATAGTATTATACAGATGGCTACACACCAAGGAAAGTGGCTGGATTGATCCCAAATGACTAAACACTGTAACAAGTTGCTATCTTTAACTTCAACATTACAAGAAAAAGTACCCATTAGTAGCGTATTTTGGAAGATGCTATTACTCTAAAACATTCATTAAAGAAAACTSCAACTGAATGCCGAAAGACAAAAGGTAATTATTTGAAAATTTTCACTAAGCTTCCTTAAAAAGCAAACCAAAAAAAGAACACATTCCAAGAAGACATTTCAAAGTCAATAGAAACACGTTCACCAAGAATAATCTGTGTATTGGAATTTTAGATCTTTATTTCAAAAACAAAACCCACACTTAATCACTGAGGTTTAAGAATCAATTCCACCATGTTCCACTATGAAATTTAAATTAAAAAATGGAATGTGTAAGTAGAAATTACATTCATAACATCTTACACATCCAACAGCAGTATGTCATGTGTGTGTCCCCAGTATCAGAGCGCACCTGTTATGTCTAAAGAAAAAACTCATCTGAGGTGGTAGAAGAGAAATGCTTCTACTGTAATCATCATTTGGGAGACTGAAGGGTACAGAAAAATACCAAGTTCTCCACTGTCATTTGCCCCTAAAGTTTTAGGAAGCTGTATACTACCAGGAGAGTTCTATTAACTGATAAGTAATTTCCTTTAACATTTTTCCTCTGATAGAAAGCATCAACTTTCACTTATTAATTTTGGTGAGATGACTTCTCCAAACCAACCACACCCGTTCCTCAACACACTGGTTAACTTAGGAGTTTCCTCAACTGAAATCTTGCAGTCATAAATTGAACATGCAAAACATTCACCTATTTGCAATTTGTATAAAAGCTCATCATATTACTTTTACAGTACTTCAGCAGCCTGTTTATCACCATTTATCATTTTTCAACATCTAGGATTGTAAACTCAATTATTTATGCATACGATGCATGCTACAAGAAGCTTCTTATCATGATTGGCTTTCCTGACACTACAAACACTTTGCATCATCACAAGGCAAAATTCTGTCATTCTACATGTAAGAAGCTCATCTGTAAGTGCCACGATTAACTATAAGATGTTAATTCTCTTCTACTTAAAAGATCTGTGCTAAGAACAAGGTACCATTTATTAAGAGCCAAAACCCTGAAAAATAAGAGCAAAGACAATTCTTAGAAGGCATTACAATGAAATTTTGAGTCACAGCAATCATCTTTGAGTCACAGCAGACACCTTATTTCCACTACATTTCCTGTAAGAATTTGTGAACAACATTTGAAATTCATGAAAAGTGTAGATAGGTAAGTTGAAAGGAAGATGTAAGCATCACAGGATACTGTAACAAAAGCATGATATTCCTAATGCTGCAAACAAAATCACATCTAACACCAGTAACAGAATTCTCACTTGAACAGTGTTCAAAACAATCTCCTGTGTTCTTATTCAGCTTTTAAATTCTTAGCAGTAACCCAGAATTGTTCTTAATAATCCAGACTTTGACTATTGCTAAAAGACTTAACTACATATTAACATCTTCTCTTGCACAGCACCTTCAGAAACAAGCAATACAATGTACTTGAGCAGACAGTTCACCTACAGAAGGTGATCATTTAATACTAGTCTATAAAGCACACTTTTGTTTAACATTCTTGAAGCTGCCTTTCTCTTCAAATAATTCATCCCATTTTATCTTTGTCTTTCCTTACCTTTCCAACACACTCTTGTCTCTGAAAACTAAATACTTGTTCTGAATAATACCATATTATATTTTAGTTTGAGAATTGGGCAATTCTGTGACTGAAAACTGAAGATTTTGTTCAAAGTACCTGATGATATTTGCAAAGATCTAGCTGTAAATACATTCACAGCTCTCAATTATCTGTAGTTTATCTAGGTTCACAGGGCATACTATCAGACTCCCCAGGCTGTGGATACAGGCACACCATACAGACAAAATTTAGATTCAGGAGCACTGCATCTGAGGGCAAACTCGAGTCTGGAAACAGACTATCTATTTTTGTGAAGCACACTGCCTGAGCTAATCAGCCCTCTGGACCCGAGGCAGATCCGTGCAGAGACAACTCAGGTGTATCAGCATTATGCTTCTAATACCAGGGAGACTGAGGAGAGTAGGATGCAGAGATAATCCAATAGTCCTACACTGAATCAGCCTCGGTTCAAACACTGTTCATTAGCTCCAGCCCCACCTGGGTGAGCCGATTCCTGCAGAACCCCTCAGGCTCTCTGCGCCATCCTTCCTAGCTGTCTAAATTACAGTCCTGGACACACTGCTGCTCAAATGCAGAGGTAGATGGGGTCTGGCACTGAGCTGTGGCTAATAAGCTCCAGGGAGTGCTGAGAAGGGAAATTAAGAGATTCCCGAGTAGCTCTATGCAGAACTAATCATGATGTTCTCTTGGCTGAAGGTAATAAACCTCAATGAAGTCAAGCTGAATCTGTAAAGTGCCACTGAAATATCCCTGTAGAGCACTGCCCAATGAATGCCATGGTACTGTATTATCCGGGTTTTGCCAACAGCCAGGCTATCCCAGACTGCCAGTACAGTGAAAAGCTGACTGCACTTCAGTTTCTAAACTAAGGATAAAGTGAGGAAACAGCAATACACATAGAAATATTCTCCTTCAACCATGGGAAATTTCTTTTCTGGTGTAACAACTAGACCTCAAGGAATAATCTTAAAAAGGTCACCAATGAGTGGGTAACTCCTTTCATCTAATAATGCTACAGCATTACTGCCCAGACACCCATTTCTGGAGCATATTAGATCTTCTAACACACCCATCTGAACAACAGAGCAAAGAACAGCCTTCAGACATCGGGAAGGAAGGACTGAAGTAACTCTTCATTCTCATCATCTTTGTTCAATAGATGAACTCTATATGTATATTTGAAGTTATATATAGTTAATAACATGAAAACAATAGAATTACTTTTTTTTCAGTCTGTGGTGTAAAAATCAAGGCAGGTATAATCAAATGAGTCAAATATATCAACAGCAGAACAGCCAAACACATCACAGCTTCAGGACCAAATCCAGGTAACACCACACAGTCTGCGAGCGATCAACAGCATTCCAGATGCATAACTGAGGACAGATGATAGCCTGCAAATCTTTACTTTTGTGATTTGGAAGAAACAAATAACCAAGTTTAACTGCAAAATTCAAAATTCAATTTTCCTGGCTGACAGTTAAATATGCTCTTTTTGACAYGTTAAATAGTATTTACCTATATTGAAAATGTGCAAACTTTACGTGACGCTTGACAAATTCAGTTCTGTGAAGTGAGCAACTTATTTAGAATCACTAAGACAAGATAAATATGGAATCCCACTGGGTTATTTTAGCAGCAATTTTAAAGAAGTAACACTACAGTTTTTCTCAGCTTGTGAATGATGTACAGTACTATCAGACCACTTGGTTATTCCTATTTCTCTTTCAAATCCTAGGAACAAAATAAAATACTAGTGCAAGAAGCAAAACAGAGGAGAAAAATCAGAAGAAAACAATTATTCTTCTCAGTGAGGTTAAGTCCACAGAACAATGGGAATTATGACAGGAAATAAACTGTTCTCAGGTTTATTTGCAATTTCGTATCAACACTCAAGAGTTCATTTCTATTACTCACCAGATTTTAGAAAATTGACTTCCAAACAGAGAACACAACTTTTTTATTCTAATACTTAGGTATGCTGTCATTCTTCTTACAGTCACTATTCTTAATTTTTCTTTTCTTTAACATAAGAGTTCTCACAAGTAAGACTTTTGAGTATCATTTTGATTAGTGAACATAAATGAGTATTGTTGACTTCTTGTCTTTCTGAGAAGAAATCACCCCTCAATGTATTTTTAAAAGCAAAGACTATACCCACATTCTTCCACTTAAAGGTCACTAATACTTGAAACTTGGTGTCACAGTCTGYGATGACAGAAAAACATCCTCTAAAACACTTCACGCTTCATCTGAAAGCAACAGTTACAGTATTTTTGGTTAAAAAGAAAGTCCATCTACTGAGTTGCTCGGTTTTGCTGCCAGCTATCCACATCCCTACTACCAACTATCCACATCTCTGCTGCATCCATTTTTATATTTAACATCTCTGACAACATGATAAGGTATGTCAAGGATAATCACTCCACCTCTTTCAGCACAAATAAGACTTCCACCCAAGTTCTTTCTATATCTTGAACTAGCAACATTTGTGTTCTGGAGAACAACAAAACAAAAATCAAAACCTAGGAAAAACCCTACAATGAACAAAGTTAGTTATGCAATGCTTTACAAAAGCTTTGAAAAAAGTCTTTTCTGCATTTTTACTTCATATGAACGATTAGGTTATCCTTCAAAGCACAAGATGGTTATCTTTAGCAGTATCTAAATTTTGCATATCTTCAGAGGTACTATACATTATAATGAATTCATGATGAACTCAGCATTGTTCAACAGAAAACATATGAAGTAGCTACACACGACACTAAGTATTTCCCTTTCCTCCTTCAGTCCATTACTTTAAATCCCTTTCATCCTTGTGTTATTGGACTCGGAGAAAAAAGAAAAGTAGACCTGAATATAATTAAGGCTGACTAACAGCACATGGGAGGAAACAAAAGTTTGCATTGTCATGTCATGTCTGTCTCACCTATCCATAATTGAGAATTCTGTTTCTAATACCATTAATTATGAGCGTTAAATCTACTTAACTGCGAGATCCTTATCAAGTATTTGAATTCTGAGGAAATAAAGGCATGGTATTCAAGAAAACTGCTCTCTCTCAGGAAGAAGAGCTATGCAACATTACTGGCCATCACTTTAACAGCATTTTTCCACTTAAGATATTTGGTACTCATTTCTGGGAAATTAACTGGCTTATTCTCCATGCTATGGTTTGGTTACTTTCTGGCATCACACTCCTTATGGGGAACCAGGGCTATCTGCTCCTACAGCAAACTCTGCTAAGCCCACTTGCTTTTTTCCCTGTCTGAAAGACTGAAGTGCACACCCACCAGAATGCACTGCTGAGATGGCACACACCTCTTGCCCAAAGTTTGCCATTTCTATCCTGCCTAACTTACCTCCTGGTTGGGGGATAAAAGCCATGGTCACTGCTGGAATATTGGAGCAGGAAGCATGCTCCATCCACACAGACAGCTCACCTTCCAGCAAGACATTTGAGAGATAAGCAGGAAAGATGAGATTTTCTGTTTTGTCTGTTATTTTTCCTGACATTCCTCATGCGCTCTCTCGCGCTCTCTCTCATTCTCTCTCTCCCTAGTAGAGCCAGGGTGATTGTTCACCTTCAACAGTTATGAATTTAGAATTGTTACTCTTAATTCTCAGAGGACAGCTGAAAATTAAGAGTTATTACTGCATAAAATGTTATTTGAATATCTAAAATAAAATTTTGCATTTAAATCAGAGTATACCTTTGCTGCAAGCAGGGCAGGGGTGTGGCTGAGCTACCAGACACAGAAGGAGAAGATAAAACTGGATATACATTCAGTTTTCAGGTATTCCCTTTCCACAGGCCACAAGCTGCAAGCAGTTTTATACGTTCATTACCAAAAATAAAACCCAAGCAACCTCTGACTTTACTACAGGAAAGAATATACAACAATGACAAATTACCATATTACCAGTCATCTGGATGAATGCTGATAAGCGCCAGAAATTTTTATTAGCTTCAAACATTACCTCTGTTTATTTTTAAAGAGTAGAAGATGCATCTTCCAAAGTTAAGCATCACAAAATTCAAGTCATTCAACTGAAGTTTTATCATGATCAGTGGCTGATATAGGCCCACATTTCTCCTAAGTACTCAGAATAATCACTTAACACTTCTCCAGTGCTTTCTCTTTCAAGGCAAGGTAGATCATTTACTAATTTCCATTTAAGATGTTTTTATAGTACAGAGTTGGTTATCCAAAGGCATCTCTTGTCTGACAAAAAGTCCTGTTTAGAAAGCATACCGATGGACAGGGGTCTAGAATAACAAGCCTTTGCTATTCAGATTAAACTGACCGAAACGTTCATGTGTGTGTCTGGGAGAAGAAGGAAGGTGGATTTAAAAGTGTATTTTTAACATGAAGACAAGGCAATAAACAATCTAATATAACTTTGAAGTTGTTCCCTGCTTTGAGATGAGGGTTGACTAGATGACTTTCAGAGGTCCCTTCCAACCTAAATTATTCTACAATGCTAACACTTACATAGAACTTGAGAAGAGCGCCATCTGAATTGCAACACCAGGATCTTCTTCCCAAATACTCATGAGCAGTGTTCAGCAGCATGAGTGAAGAAGGCAACATAGGGGTATCAGGACTCACTGGAAGAAAGAAGTTGGTAAATAACTCAGTTCTGTGCTACTTAAATAAGTCCAACTAGCCAATGCTTTGTCTGGCAAAAAGAAGTTTCCTTGGTGCTAAGAAAGTGATGTTTGCATACCCCTCTACTCCCTCCAGCCAGCAAGATAAGGCAACAAACAAGTTATTTTCTTATTTATATTCCAGAGCTAGATAGGAGCTCAGCTCCATATGTAAAAGTGAATAATTAACTCACCTTCTTCTCCTTGATTCTGCTGCTGCTGCTGGCAGCAAAGGGATCGAAAAGCATCTTCCTCATGCTGGATGATCCTGTGCAGGATAATCCATGGAAGCACTGAGGAGACGTATGGTTCTTTTGGTTCTTCCTGGACTGCCATGCTGCAATCTATGAGCTAATAAAGAAATAGACATTATACAAAGTGATATGAAATAAAAGTCAGGTGTGAATCTTTTCGAACAACCTGAAGTTGGTAATGCATTTTACCCTAAGGAAATAATCTAAAGTTGAGTCTCAGCTTCTCGCAATGAGTGGCAGTAAAAGTCCTACAAATAAGATCAACTGGTATGGGGAAGGGTAGAAGATCATTTCCCCTACCCTGACATTCCTCCTGCATCGTCATTTTCCAACTAGTTATTTCTCTGTTAATACCATATACAAACAATTCAAAGTAAGCAAAYGCACAGCATAAATTCTTAGCCTTAGTAGGCCTCATTACTGTACAAGAAATTTATCTACAACCCAGCAAGGAAGAGGAACTTAGTTAAAAGAATTCCTGAATTCTTTACCAGGTCTTACAACAACTGTTAAAGAACAACCAGAATCATTAACAGATGCCATATAAATGATGTAACTGAATAAATTCTGAGCAACACAATGCTGTGTCATGGAACCGTTGTCCTAGCATTTCTCATAGACAACTGCCCATTTTATTGCCACAGTGCCAGAAATTTCTGAAATCCTACACTTCTCTCACATTCTTTCACACATACAACAGTTTTTCTATTGGTATGTATGTACATAAAGAATTGTATTTATTATTACTACAGAAACCATTTAGGATATTACAATGAATACTCTGTTCTCCAGAATTCCATTACATTCCATAACATAATGACACACATACAACTTTACACAATGAGAGCATGATTTTGTGAGTTGTGAAGGTCCTTGGCTTTTACTGAAGTAAATGGAGATTTGAGAGTTGCAAGCACATTGAATTTTGACATTAACTAGACTAGCTTCTTAACAGAACTGAGAGTCTGCCATTTGTTACCTGAACTGAAAAATATTCATTCAGTAGTTTTAACGTTTGAAAGTACCTTCTTTAAAAGGCTAAAATTAGCTGTATTCGTAATGCTAGAAACAGCTGCACATCACTTTTTCCTGCCTTCTTCCCATCACCCTGTTTTTACTGGAAAAACCGTTAGCTTGGCCAGCACTTGCAAGCAACTCTACCATGTTCGTAAGGCTTACGGGATCTTGTCTTCTAGCCCAAAGCACATACAGCCAAGATCAGTGCCATAACTTACAAACTGCACCCAGCCAGCTCAATCAGTCTTCGCATTATCACCATTTCAAACAGTGTAAGCAAATAGTGTTGTTCCTTGGGTTATCTTACTACCATTCCTTGATTATTTTAGGCAGCTTGGTGTTTGAAGGTACCTGCTGTTACTGATTCTAGCACAGGTGTGCTCAGTGCATCTCTAACATACTGAAATGAAAATGAAGACTATGAAGGTAATGCTCATCTTCCCCTGACCTTCCCCCAACAAAAGTGTAACCCAAAATGTCACTGCGAGTGGGTGGCAATTCAGACAGCAGCTGTATCATGTCTGAAGATCTGTAGCACACAATACCTCTTTCCTAGTGCAAGTGAACAGGTTACCTGAATCAGGTTGTTTGTTAATCGAATGAGGCTTGGTGTTACAGAAGCGTCTTTCAGGATGCTGTTGACTGATGATAATGAAGTATCTATTCCTGTGAGCAGTTGTGTTACCGTAGCAACCCACTCTTCTTTAGCAGAGGCTGCTGTCGTATTAATCATCTGCTGAATAGCTTCATTCAAGGCGACTTCTGAGTGTTCAAAGCATTGCTTGTAATCTTTCAGTTTGAGCAGAGAGTCCTAGGGAATGTAAATACAAAAAAAATCTATTATAAGGATGAAGGGTTTATTTTAAACCATGAATGCACAGCAGGGCAAAGCAATACACTACATACAGTTAATGTGGTTACTTTAATGAAACTGTAAAAGAACACCTTTAAATACGACATTAAAAAAAGGACAATAGGAGGTGCAGGGACCCTGGATGACAAATATGCAAGTAGGATCTAAACTTCAAAAAAATCATCACTGAATCTTTCTGCTTTAATAAGAGATGCAAGAAAAAAAACAATATTCAGGAAAGGGATGGCTGTAGGTCTAAAATTCTAATGATATGCAGGTGAACAGAGGCCCTACAGAAACAAGGTTTGGATCTTTATGATCTTGTGCTACCATTTTATTACTTCATAAATAACAAAATAGCAACTATAAGGCTAGCACTATAGCAACATCCTCCTGCTTCTTTCTACTCTGCCAAGTTTGGCTCACGAGATGGCATGGAGGCTGTAGGATTTGGTTCAGTCCAGTTAAAAGAGTATCAGTCTTTTTTTGTGCAACCTTTTTTTTCCCCCCCCAGAGAACCCAATAGGCCCAAATTGTTCCTTTAGCTGAGCTCATTTGTACACTTATTTTCATATTGTCAAATGGACTAAATCTATAGCAATTATAGTGGATGTACCAACAGTTTGTCATTCATGCAGGACACATACACTACGTCATAAAAATCATTCATATGCTAGATAACTTCTAAGTTTCAGAATGGTTGTAAATCACCATATAGTCAACATCAGCAAAAGCAGGAAGTATTCACAGCAGATGCAGATAGCATGAATCCATCCATAAGATGTCTCTGCAAATGATTCAAGTTTATCTGAATTTACAATTTTTTTGGCCATTTCATCATCAGACATCTTATATCTTTAGCCACATTCTCAGTTAGCAAAAGCTGGCATATTGCTAATTATGTCGATAAAGCTATGCTGTTCAGACCATTTATAGATTTGGTTCCACGTTTTGCTTTGTAAATAAGACTTGTTAACCATTAACACCCACTCTAGAAATCCTTTCATCCTGTTTTCAGGAATAAGTCTTAATCCCTTACTAAAAAAGATTTTTTAAGAAACGAAACAAACCTGTAGGAGAAGCAGCTGTGCTGGTCTCTCTGGTATGGATGTTACAAATTCCAGATGTTTTACTCTGCCATAACCATTAAAGCATAATGTTGGACGAAGCAGATGCACCACTGCATTATAATCCCCTGCCTCATACAGTCGCTGGATCTCTTCCAAAGACTGGCATCTTTCCAGAGATTTTAGATTCTTTTCAATCTGCAAACATCACAGATGGCACAATCCAACTTTCATTTTGTCTTCACATACATTTGACTACTGACATTTCTCCTAGCAGTTTAGCTGTAAAGCTATGTGAACTCCACAGCTATATCCAGGAATATAAAGCAGGAAGAAAACACCTACTATGTAACACTTCACCCATTCCACAGATTTTTAATTATTATATAGCGTATGACTTTAGTGCTATAATGATTTTAAACTTTTTTGCCTCAAATCCCAAAGTCACACATTTCTACACTGCAAGAATACATCCATCAGATCGTCTTCACTTTGAAGTCCACATCTCCTGTGTTGGAGTTCATCCCCCAAAACAGCAATAGAAAGAATAGAAGATGACATCCCTTTGTTTAAAAGTGTACGCAAATTGTTATGTGGAAAACAGACAGCTGAAGTAAAGAGCTCATTTAAGCAAAGGTGAAATGTATGTTTAAGAACAGAAAATAAAACACTAATCTAATAATCTACTGTTCTACATGCAGCTGCTCTAATATTTTTATTTTGCATAAAAGCAATCTTAAGTTGTACAGGACCAACAGATCCAAAAGGTGTCTTTTTGAAGAGGAGATGATGGCCTTGACATCACCGTTAAACTATGAACCTGTCTTTTCACTCTTAGAAAAATTCTAGGACAGATATGGTAAACTTCCATCACAAAAGAGCTAATTCATAGATGACCTTTGAAACTGGGAGGGATGGAGTGGGGAGAATACACCTGTGAATTAATTCTTACCTCTTCTAAAGAAACAACAGAATCAACATGTAGATTAGGTAACCGTATTATGATGCTGCATTCATTGCCAGCTTTAGCTTGCATTGTAGTGGAGCTCTGTAGCATTTCAGTGCAGATATCATAGTTTTCAAGTGCCTGTTCCATGTCTCCCTACAGAAACAGTACAGAGGAAAACAAACAAACAAGAAAAAACCTAGAGCTCTGTCTGCAACAAGGGTTTCTAAAGCATGTAGAAAATGTTTACGTTCAATGCAGGCACTGCCAGTGTGATTACTGCACATCCTCCCAAATAATAAACAAAGCCAATTGACAATCTCAAATTAAGGGGGGGTGGGGGGTGGGGGTGAAGCAGTATATCTTACCAGTGACTTTAACAACAGGTAAAACAAATCAGAGAAATAGAATTCAGCTTGCATAACTTTGAAAGATTAATTTGGATTGCTAAAATCCCTTTCCTTTAAAAACATGGAAGAGTGAAACAGTAGAAATAACTCTTCCATTTGTGCAAATAAAAACATTAAGTCAAGAAACATTCTTATATTCTGCAGAGTGAATGCATTCTACTCGCTCTGTCCAACTGAAGTAGATACTGAAGTTGAGTGGTCAGGAGAGGAATGCAAGCTGCACAGGCAAAATGTAACTCTGTATATCTAAAGAAAAAATGGCAGTAGCCGTATAGGAACTCTCATTTTTCCTCAAGTAAGTTTATTAGAAAGAAATCCTTAGATGCAAAAAATAAACATGGAAGGAACTGGTTCCTTCACACTTACGAAACTGACTCATGTTATTGGTTGACAATTGACTTAAACATAATTGATGCATAAACAAACTCTTTGATGTCCTGAGGAAGCAATGCTTGGAGGGAAAAAAAAAGTCTGGGATCAAATAACATTTCTTTCAAATTATTCCCTTAGTGATAGGTTTAAAACCCTCCGCTTCAAAATCTGCATATTAAATTAAACATGTCCAAAAGAAGAACCATGCTACCTTGAAAAAGCAGAGGGGAGAGTAGTTAAACATACAGTCTGCTGTTGAAAGCTGCATTTTGGACTGTCTGGGACTTTGATAGTATCCACTAGTCCAGGTCCCAGAAAATCCATGTTCTGCAGCTACACAATACTACTCCAAATAAAAAAAAAAAAAAAAAAAGTATTTGGACCAAAGTTAAGTTGAACATGAGCTAATTTAAACAAAGACTTACATATTAAACATATCTGAATATTAGCTTAGCATGTGAGACCTCCTACTTCATTTCCACCTCTGCCCTTAGGGATAGTTAATTATATTAAAAAGTAAAATGAAATCACTATGTTTTGAGCTGATTTTATCAGCACGCTTAAATGAGCTGAGATTCCCAAATCAGCTGTAGTGTCTCTGAACAACATTGATTTTAATTTGGGAAAAGTTTTATTTGTTAAATCAAAAGTAAAACAAACCTGCAGTGCTAGAAAGCGAGCTTTCAGCCAATACACCCGAGTGACAAACTCCATCCAGCCTTCCTCAAATAAATCTCGCTGTGAGGATGCAAATGACAGCTGCAACAGGTCTCCCAAGAAATGAGTTCCTGGGAAGTCAGGACCAAACTTTCCATTCACAGAGGCAGCAGGGCAATTTCGTGGAGAAACTGCAAATCAGTTAATTACATTTTATCATAAAGCTACTAGCATCCCATGAAAAGAGTCCCACATACTAGTATTTCAAAAGTACTGATCTACTTTAAGGCAAACAATTGACAGACCAATAAGATACAGATCTGAAAGATATTAATTAAGAAAAAATAGCTCCAAAATCCAATGAATTCCTGGAAACATTTCTTCATATACCTTGAGTGTTTTTAGAATCTGAAGAAAGTAACATCCAGTTCTCACCTGTAGAGCTCTTCCCTTTCGTCAGTAGCCACTGATCTAATTGCAGTTCCATGCAAGAAAGGCTCATCAACATCATATCCTTCAGAAAAAGTATGGAGATACCAAAAAACAGTATACAGGAAGAAATACATTAAAAGAAGAATAAAAAAAAAMACACCACTAAATTTGCCATTTACTTCAAAGAAAACCTTCAACTTGTCCTCTTGGGATTTCATTTCTAAGCTATAACTATTTTTTCCTCTGTCTAAAGGTGTATAATAGCATTTACAAATCAACAGGCACAAAACAAAACAATACTTAGAAGAAGCATTAAAAAAAATAAAAATCTCAGCTCATAAAACAAGGTAGTCAGAACAGCATTGCCTGATGTGTTAGAAAAAAGTTACATCCTTATTTTTGTATCTGGCTGAAATAAAACTATATTAAATTGCTAAATCATGCTAAAAGCATGTTTAGAGAATACAGTAGAAGTGCTGATATTTGAGAAATAAAAAGTCTATATCCTATAATTTTTTCAGTATTTATCTCCATGAGACTGAGTATGTACTCTAGTTTTATCAGCTTATTAATGCTTGCTGGATAAAGTTCAGGAGTATATTAAAAATCAAGTCACCATAGAACTCTGCCAGGTTGTTTTCTGCAGTGAAGAATATACTATCCTCTGATTAAATTCATAGGAATAAGGGCTACAGGTCCAGCTGTAAAAACCAGATGCTTGTGAAAAGGTTCAGAAGTCCATACACATTACCAGAATAGCCCTTTACAATCTTAAAAACCCAAATTTATTACACTCAGGATAGCTTGCAGATCAAGTTTAAAATAAATTCAAGGATGAAAAAGAACAGACAAGCATAAGGACAGTGATTTTTAGTAGTATAGCTACAAAGTCTTGACTTCTTAAATTTTACATACAAACAAGAAGTTATGCAGTCATAATGAGAACCAAGGGAATACATTTATAAATATATTTACATTTGTTTAAAAAAGGGTACGCATATATGAAAAATACACAGAAATACAAAAGTCACAGGATGTATAAAAAATTTAACATCTGCTACATAGTGATACTTTTGTTTGTTTGTTTTGTAAACTAAGTCAATGGAACATAGTTTTCAGAATTCATTTTTCATTCGCAAAAAAGTAGAAACACTGTTGATCTGAAAAAAAATATTTCAAACTGCAGTCATACCAAAGGCAGATAACTTTCCAAATGAATACACGTTGCTAACATTGAAAAGATAACATAGGCAGGCTCAGTGGACAAGAAGTATCAGTACTGGTTTTATAACTCAAGAAGTATCATCTTGTGTCACTAAGCTGGTTTAATGTTAATTTAATGAACTTACCATTTTTCCTATTTGCAGTTGTGAAATGCAGATTTATACAGGTAACGTGTAATACAGATTTATAAAGGTAATAAAATGGTGATGCTGGGAGGGGTGGGGTTGCTTTTGGGTTTGTTTTTTGTTTTGGGTTTGGTTTGTGGGGGGTTTTTTTGGTTTTTTTTGTTTGGTTGGGGTTTTTTTGGGGGTTTTTTGTTTGTTTTTTGTTTTGTTGTTTTTTTTTTGTTTTTTTTTTTTTTTTTACTGTAAATTGCAGGTTATTTTAAAACTAAACTGTATTTACTCTATTTAGAGCAGAAATGCTGACCCTCAATCAGCCAGTGTGAACAGAGCAGCCTCTCTACTCACCCGATAACAAAACAAAACTTTGTGTCATATCAGAAGCAAAGGGAGGGAAGACAAAGAAAGAGCAACAACAGAGTAAAGGAGTAAAATATATTTACGTCTATAGTATTTATATTACGTCTATATGCATGTGTGTGTATATATATGCACACATATTATGTATAGGGTATACTTGCATATAGCATCACCCAGATATGTTCAGGAGCTCAGGAACAAACAGTTACACGAACTACAGTATACCACAGTTTATGAAAGATGCAACAGCTAGGACAAGCAGCCCCCCAGACAGAGCTAAGCAAAACCTGTGTCTAATTGCTGGATTTCAGTTAGGTACTTTTGGTACACACAGAGCTACACAGCAGCAAATAGAAGCATAAGGAAAAGTGTTTCATTACCTTGATATGCTGATTACTCGAGTCCCTCAGTAATGGATTGGGTAGACTACTACTATGCTTTCTCCAGCTGTTATAGATACTAAGGACCACCTCACACAAGCCAGGAGGCCACTTCACTAGGAACTTCTGGCTGATGACTTTTAGATATCTCATCATCAGCTCCAAGATCCCACCATTGTTCAGGTTATCCAGCAGGAATTCATGAACATCCTGTTTTTCTAGAAAGCAGATAAACACGAAGCCATACATGTTTAAGGTCAAGGCAGACCATAACTTGAAACAAGTAAGTTTCAACAGTGTTTTATGCACTAATCTTGCAGCAGTTCTCCTGTGCTGCATACATGCAGAACTAAGTTATTGTATTCCAATCTGTTTAAATGGGAAACTCCACACAACAGAGCTCTTGCACACAGTAATTAAGCAGTCCCCAAGACTTAAAAAGAAAAACAACCCACACCTGTTACCAACTGAGATATTTCTATGCCATAAAATGATACTTTTAAAAATAACATATACTTCTCTATCTTCTAGATATGATAGGAAAATACAGAAAATAAAGCATACAATATGGAAGAAACAACAGAGAAAGAGTGGGGGTTATAATGAAATCCTTACCAGATTCCATAAATGTTGTAGAATCAAATGACATTCTATGTGGTCCAACATGCTGGAAATTCTCCTCTTTGATCTCTGACTGCACCTCATAGTTATTGAAAGGGTCCTCCTCCTCCTCTGGATCTAATTTCCTTAATCTGTGTGAAGGGGGGGCAAAAACCACAATATCAACAAAATCATCATCCTTTCTTTCACTAGTAAGTGAAACCTAAACATGGCACGTTGTGCATATTTTAACAGTGAAAGTACATTAACTGAACCAAATTCAGAGATTTACATTCAGTTCCCAAATTTTGTCCAAACCAAGATTACCTTGTTTGTTTCTTATCCATTTCGACATCTGCATCATCCTCTAATTCAGTTTCACATTAATAAAAGCTTTCTTATTTTTCAATTAGTTTTTAGCAATTTTCACTAAAACCAGTTTTATTAAATTTATGAGAAGACAATGCATCACATGTAAAAATAACACGGGTCCAGTGGTTTTAAGGTTGGGGCATATCAATCAAACAAAACGCCGAACAGCTTCTTCTACTTAGTTCTTGATACTTTCATAATGAAAGTTATTGCTGTACAGTACCTGGAAGGAAGGAATTTCACCAACAGCTCTTGAAAGTCAACCTTCTCCTCTTTTTTACACTTGGTGTTCCGGACTCTAGCAGATCTCCTTTTTGCTGTTTCACCACTATCTTCTGTGATTCTCCTTCGCTTCACACCTTTCTTAGATTTATCACCTGCAGATATGTCACCTAGAAACAGAATTTAAAAAAAAAAAAAAAAAAAAGGAACATACTGACAGGTTAAACTGCCAAACAAAAAGTGGATAATATTTAAAAAAAAAAAAAAAAGTTATTTGTGGCTGACACTTTACTTTATTCTAGAGCAACACTTGAGATTCATTGGTTTCCTTCTGAAGACAGTACCAAAAATTTAAAAATAATTAAAAAAAAAAAAATCACTTTAATATAAAATGGCTATGGCATTTTGCATAAAAATGCTGGTCTGAGGCAAGAAGCAGACTTACTGAAAATTCTGCATTTCATTATTCATTAGAATACATTATTTTAGTCTTCAAGAAGTTTCTGAAATGGGAATCAGAGGAGTCTGCCTTTAACTCCAGAAACACCTGTAAATTCTCATGAATATCAACAAAATACTGGTAACTCCTTGATAGTTTTAGATATGTAAATACATATACAGCTACAGTATAAAATATTCAAACCTCTTGCTACAGATTTCAAATAAATACAGCTGACAGCTTGGCTCCCTCAGGTTCTTAAAGTTACACATGAGCAGAAGAATAATCCAGAGTTCATTCATTCTAAGGAGCTCAAGACTCTTCACAACATTAAAAGCTCAATATGCATCACTGCTGGAACGGAGTCATGAATCTTAAAGACTGAAAAACTGAAGTATGAGTCAACAGCACAAAACCAGAATAGGTTACATACTCCTGCACTGGAGCAACAATTAAGAACAACAAATCAACCTGACTCTCAATTCCATTTGATAGGAAAGTAAGTCCATTGTGTTGAACACTGATCCTATGTCTTAGTCAGGAATCAACGATTTTCAGGCAGTTTAGGTGGCCTTCCTTTTCTAATGTGAAGGGTTACAGAACTTAATTTTATAGAGCTCAACTTCACTTTTTCTACCAGATGTTACACATATGCTGAAAAGGTCCTGAATCCACCAACATGCAGTTTAAAGACAGCATTTCCCAATCAATTCTGTAGTGCTTTTAATACCCAGCCCAGTAGGAAAGATATCTTGAATCTTAGACTGAAGTACCTTGCTCACCTACAGTAGCTCCTGGTTCCAATGAATTCTGACTGTGACTTGGAAAGTTGGGTGTCGACGGACAATAAGGTAATACAGGATCTGGCATTGTCACCACTGGATTAGTGCTGACAGGAGTTGGCTGAATAACACTGACAGGAGTAGAGGTAGGAGAAAGAATCAAATGTTGAACTGGGTCTCGGTATTCTGAGAGATCAATTCTCTTTCCCAGACTGGGTCGAGGAGGATCACATGTTGTGAGGTGGTGATACATGGCAAGTAAAGCTTCTCCTAAACACTTCCACCTGCATGTGGAAACACAATGGCATCACAACTTCATTAATTCTTGTCACATTATTTTCTAAATTATATTTACAAACCTAACAGCATTCAACATTGTTTTTCTCCAATAGCTTAGAGGTAGCAAGAGCAGCTTTTCAGTGGGAGAGGAATACACATTTGAGTGTCAAAATCTGTCCCACGACGAGACAAGCTGGAGAATATCTTTCTGTATTTCCTGTCACATGGACCATTGACAATTTCAGGCCTGGAACAGAGGTCCGTAGCAGCTTTCCTTCTAGAATACACCACTTTGAAAACTTTTGCCTGCTGCCACATTTTGTTCTTGTTTTTCTGAGGAAACTGGTGAGTTGGTTGCAGTAGGAAGGAAATTGAAATCAGTAATGTGCCTAATCTCAAAAAATGTCTCTAACAAAAAAAGGTCTATGCAGTAGTTGCTGAAGAAATTACTCTATAGTGAACCCTAAAAAAGTAGTGTCAGAGGAACCATTTTCAGGTTCTGCATTCAATCAACAACAATAAAAAAATCTCACCCTTATCCACAAGCAGAAGCAACTTCTCTGCAGTAGGACCTACATGCAGAGTCCATTAATATTCCAGAAAAATATGTGCAATAAAAAAACCAAACCAAAACCCAATCCTTTATGCCTTAATAAAAACATCTATAACAACTTACTAGCGTCCTTATATCTTGCTTCAAATAAAGAACTGTAATTTGTTTCTGAGTTTCCATTACCCCAATAGTAAAAACATTTTTAAAAAGCTAAACTTACTTTGAAATTCATATACAAACTAGTCATATATGAAAAATCCAATAATACAGTTGGAATGGCTGCCAAATCATTCTTAGTTAAGATTTTTTATTTTTTTTTTTTTTTAATACATCAGTGGTTTTAATTCAAAGGTTGAAAACTGATAGATATGGGGTTTATGCTAAAATTGTAAGTACACCAAACCAACCTATAAACTCATAAAATATGAAAACACTGGGGGGTTTCTTTGTTTTTACAAGCAAAAGAAGTGTTCTGAAGAAATACGAAGTGCAACACAGTTATCAGCATAAGTGGCTGATAGAGAAACCTTTTAAAAAGAGAAAATATAAAGACATACGTGAAAAAGGGAATTGGCTGGACCAGTCTGAGGTCTGGTTCTCTGTCACGCACTAGCAAAGCTTGTCTTTTCCTACGTAGCTCCAGTGCTTCATCTATGATTTTTCCCGCTTCAGCTGCACTCACATTTACATTATGGATAGACATGTCACTAAGAAATAATAAGAAATGAAGACAAGTTAAAGTATTTGTTTGTTGGTTGGGTTTTTGTTGTTTGTTTTTTTTTAAAAGCCTGGGGAGATTCATTTGATATCTTCCTATAATGTAACAAAAATAAACACTGTTAAAACAAGTGTTCAAATAACATCATTTTACAAACTTTATAGCATGCATATAGAAGCGTTCACCATCTGAAATCTTTGTTCTGCCTTAAAAATGAAAAGATAAAATGAGACTTGTCTTAATCTGTTTTCCAAACACTGAGAAATGAAAGGAAAGCAGGAGGTTTTGTTTTCTTTCTGGAACAGAAGTTTTTGGTTCAGAAAAAAATTGTATGGCTGAGAAATTCCTTTCATTCCAAAGTGCTATTTTGAGGAACTCATGTTATTTGGAGTTGAAAATTGTCTTGTATAGTCTGAGTCTAGGAATGAATTATTGAAAGTCAAAAATAATCCACTTTTTCAGAGATATCACAATCCAGAAACAAAAAACCAGTGGCTAAAAGCCCTGGCTTAATTCAGCATGCAAGTCATTTTAAGAGCCAGACCTGAGGCAGCTTAATAAATCAGGGTCTCTATAACTAAACAGGACTTTCTGTTAAAGAAAGAATCCTAAAGCCTTAAAATTTAAGTTATCCTTTCTCTTCTATATCTTCCAAATACTCTGTATTTTCACATTTTAGACGTTAGAGTATAGTAGTCTAAAATGTTAAACATGTCTTTGACTGATTTATTGCATAACTTAAGGATGCATGCTAGGATGCACGTTCCACTTCCATTTACCACATACCACTTACATAAGGTACTGATGTTACCTGCACATGCAGCGATTACTATATTCAGTGAGACTGAACTATAATTAAACTAAAAACTTAACTTCTGTCTTGAATTCTGCTGACCATCACAGCAACATATTACAGTATCAGAAGCAGCTCTGATGCTGAATGGTCAGTTAACTTAGATCCTGTAAATTTTACAAGCCTCTACTTTCTTTTCTCACTTTCCTCCCACCCACCCATAATATAAAATCCACACAAAAAGAGACGGTCTACCTTGCAGAGCTACATGACACCAAACTTTTACTAAAAGTTTTACATAGTGCAATAAAAAAAAAGTAATAATAAAGGACTAAAATCTCAAACATAATATTGCAAAATATTTTCAGAGTTGCAGTGGTCTGAAAGCTTAATAAACTAAGAATTTCTGCATCTCATGTATTAATGAAACATACAAAGACTTCTGACTGTACTCATCTGTCAATAAAAATCAGTAAGACTCCCTGAAACCTACTGATATGAGAAAACTGTATCAAGTCCCAAATTTGTAACTGTTTGGAAAACCAGTAATGTGTGTGGGTTTGGGGTTTTTTTTTGTTTGGTTTGTTTTAGTTTTTTAATTAGGAAAAGAAAACTAAAATGAATGCTGCAGATACCAGCTGCAAATAAGTAAAATAAAACAAAGGAAGATGACTGCAAGATATCTAGGTATGAAAATAAGTGAGCAACAACAAATGGATTTTTTGCCTCTTTCTACGTCCCTCCAAAAGCAATTACTGAAGAACATTCTGTCAGCAGCACCAACACTTAACATTGATTTATTATTTAGAAGGCAGGTCAGCAAGATATTGTTATAGGTTAAAGCATTATATCTCACCAGCTTTTCTGAACTACCCCAAACCCAAAATTTACACTCCAAACACGGTATATACTATAAGATGACATTCACCATTTGAGGAACATCCTTAAGGAATCTTTCCGGAGGCAAGGCTGCTCCTCAAAGATCTTCTCCTTCAGAACCAATCCTTTGCTATATAGACAGTCTTTTTCCAGAGCTTTGCAGATAAAGTACAAACATGCTGACAGAGAAATAGAAATTGAATAGTCAATCGCCGCTTTGGTTCATTCAAAAGCTCCCATTTCTGGGCTTCATATACACCACTAAATTCCAACTAAATATGACATTTACATAAATTAGACCAATAGCTAATTACATACATACAGTTAAAATAACCTATTATGTCTTCCCAAGTATTATATCCAGAAAAAGAATATCATTAATTTTGTTTAAACAATTTTTGCAGTACATCTTTTATTTACTTTCAAGACTCCATTCCTGCACAAAAGAAATTAGAATCATAAAGCAGAATCACAATCATTTACCATTTTCATGTTATCAAATGTCTTAAGTGCAGATTCCATTAGTGTAACAAGCAATGTATCCCACCAGGTTTTTGCTCGCGTGGGCAATTGCGTGAAGAGAATTAGGACCATTCCAGTAGGACAAACCTAATGGATCATATTCAACATTTCTACCATCTTGCAACTTCTCTCCTAAACTTCCTCTGAATCAGTTAATCCACTGGATATTACTCAAATGTAAAATCTTAGGGTCAGTTGTATCAACTGCTGTAACTACAATTAATCATACTAGGCTATGAACTAGACTGTAGTTTTATACCCAAATCCTGGAACTATGCAGCTGGAAATGACTAGAAAGACAAAAATCAACATACATTGAAGGCAAGAGAACAGAAACTTCTTGCAGAGGCTCTGATGTAAGAGACCACAGGCATTTATTTTTAGGGTAACCAGAACTGATACAAACCATCATACTTTATCATGAAATAAAAAATCTCTATCATAAAGTAAAAGTCTCTATCATACCCTAATGTACTGCTTACGCAAAATACACTTTCTCCTATACAACTGCATTGTTACAATTTTTTTATTGATATGTAAAGTTACATATATCTTGAGAAATTTTTTTGGTGTACTGTACTTACTTGTGTAGTCACTGAGTGTGTACAAGATTGTGATAAGGTTATCTAAACAAGGCCAGTGATCAGGATTACACCTGAGACCTTCTTCAAAAGCATGACGAGCCAAAGGTAGGCGGATTAGTTTTATTGCCACACGACCAATTTTATACCATAGGTTGACATCAGTAGAGTCGAGCATTACAGCCTAGAAAGCATAACAAACAACATT
The DNA here is from genome assembly GCA_035582835.1 of Phoebastria nigripes. Classification (NCBI taxonomy): domain Eukaryota; kingdom Metazoa; phylum Chordata; class Aves; order Procellariiformes; family Diomedeidae; genus Phoebastria; species Phoebastria nigripes. The sequence goes on along the minus strand of JAYKAV010002464.1, from coordinate 209,365 downwards.
ATTCACATATCAGACATGCACATCCACTTGTCTACAGGGATTGGCACCGCTTTAGTTTTCAGCAGGGTCACCACTGATTCGGGGACTGAATGGTGGACCAGTTATATCACATATAACGTCAGAAAGTACACAGAATTCAGACATACATTCAAATGATGTATGCTGAAAGGTGTACGTCTATATTTTGGCAAGTTTTTGCAAACACTGAGGCTCCAATGTTTTATTTCAGCTGTACTGTACCTCCAAATAAAACTCCATGGCTGTCTCTAAGTCATCCCGTCGCGCTGCCAGTTGTGCTAGGTTTTTATAGGTGGAATATTTTAACATCAAGCCTGGATGTTTCAGCCCTTCTTTCTCATCACCAGAAAGAACTGCCTAAAAATGATAAAATAAATGCAACACAGGCATTAGGAATTAGACAAGTAAAAAGAACAGCAAACAACTTGCCAATTGATAACACTGACATTTCTAATTAGCCAATAAGAAATGAAGTAATAGAAAATATAATATAAATAGTTTCTAGAGTTTCATTCTCTAAAGGTCACTGACCTCTCGCAGAAGACGAATCTCAAGCAGCTCATGATAAGCTTTAGCAGACTCTTCAAATCGGTCATGTTTCTGAAGGTCCAAAGCTTTGTGGTACAAAGCAAAAGCTTCTGCTTCCTGCGGTTTAAAAAATTAGAACCTATTTTGTAGGGCAACTTTATTAAATATACTTAATTACGATATATTTATTATGAATATCAGTGGTTTCACATTTTTAATACTTTTTGCTATACAGCAGTCCACATCCAGACTGTATAGCAGAACATTAGCCTTACTGACCTAATATAACTCACTTCAGTGAAGTTTTAGCTTGCTAAAGGAGGGTTCAAGAGATAAGATAGTAACACAACTTTCTCAAAACCAAAAAATTATGGTTGAACAATCCCTGCAACAAGAGAGGACAAAAATCCCTTCAAGACAAAACTTCATTAAGAAAATTGTGGGTTTACTTACTTGAGCTTCCTTTGTCTGTGTCTTGTGACTCTTGAAGGTACCTTCATAGTCATCCTCAATTGTGGAGCTCGCATTCAGTGCTGCGATTCGAATCTAGAATGACAGTCAAGACATGACAAGAAATGTTACGTCTACGTGTGTCCCAGTTTCCCTTGCAAACTGGATTTTTCTCCTTTTTTTTTTTTTTTTACTTTACTTGGTAAATGGACAATACTGAGAGATCTACATAAAGTTACAAGAACTGTAATGAATTTAGTCATCACTAATTGCAAATAATAAAATATCAAAACAATTTCCCCCCTGAAATCAGCTGAAAAAACAAAATTTCAAGCAACAATTTCAAGCTCTTGCAAGCAACAGCTTCCTTAGAACAAACATTCAGTGCATTGCAGTGAATTTTTTCAAATTCTTAAATTTACCAATAACTACAACCACTCCAAACCCAACGTTCTCATTATGCCAATTTATTCTTAGTCCCGGGGAAAGAGAAAATTTTCAATTCTACTTCTACCAAAACATCTCAAAAACCATCTCAATAAGCCCTTACCATGTTCACAGCTATTCACACTGTCTTTCTCCAGGATTAGGAGGATGGGCCTACCACAAACAGGTCTGGAAAGCAAACAGGATTAGAATATTTATTCTGTCCATTCAGAAGTAAAAGACAGGCTGGGAATACTTTAATCAATAACCAATTAACTGTCCTATGTCACCACCACCCCATGCCAAGAGATAAATTGCCCTACCACATAGGAACAATAACATTAAAGTGAATTTTAACTAGAGACAGAGAATAAAATACAAAGTTAAGCACATTCATTACTTCAGGATGGCTTTCAAGACTCCAGTCCTGGCAGTGAGGGGGGAGTGGAAGTATTGGCAATGTAATTACAATGTAATTACAGGTTATTCAGTTACTGTATAATATTTAATGAACATACATTATTATTATTATTAACAACATTACAACATGAATCCCTTTAATGACAAAAGCTAAAATCAAAAAAACTTCTTGAATACTCTGACATTTTATGAGCATGAATCATTATAGCTTATGAGTTTACCTTCTGTTACTTTAAAAAAAAAATTATGGAAGTTTTCGTGCACCTTTTATCTATAGCACAAACCAGAGTGTTCTCTCATGTCTAGAAACCACAGCACTTATGGATATTTAGAGAACAGGAAAGGAAAAAAAAAATGGAAGATTATCTGTGTCAGATTGACTTTGCAGTAGGCTACAGTGGCTAGTCAACCCATTGCTCAAAATACTGTCTGTGCCTGGAAATCCCTCTGATTAAAAAATGTTTTCATTACTGCTATCCCTGCCAGAACAGAACCAGTGTTTATAACACAGTTGTCTTTTCTGAGTATGTTGACGAATTGCTACAGGCCACCTCTAACGCAAAAGCAAGTTATAGCTACTGTGTATGTGCTTAGATCTATTAGATTTACACAAACAAAAGAAACTGAACTTTTACTAACTAGTATTTCTTCATTCTGAAGGAAGGATACTAATATTTCCAGTCTTTTTACCACTGATAAAAAGTTTAAAGGGGAAAATACACATTTATAATCTGTAAGTCATTTTTTCTCATAACTGAACCCATAATTTATATTCTATTAACTGCTTGAAACATTATGTTAGTAAAGGCAAAAAATATGAAAGAGTTCTGTGCTGCTTTTTTAGAAAAGCTTTACTGCTACGTGACTAACCTTCCCATCAACTCAAACAAAAAGATGACACGTGCAAGACAGGCTAAAAACAGTCTTTAGTATTGGAGACCACATTAATAGAAAAATAAGTCCAGAATTAAGCACAGCACGAAGCAGTGGGAGTTTTGAACTATAAGCTGAATTAACTCATACATCATCATGATTAGTTCTGCATGTAGAGAAAATAATGCTTTGACAGGAATTTCATTCATTCAGCAATGATATTTTGCTTGCCCATGCACCACTTACTTTCCTCGCTTGCAGCTAAATCAGACCAACAACTGCACAGCAATAAACCATTTTTCTCTTTAAGTCACTAAATAAACATTAATAAAACCTCAAATCTCTTTCAAGACAAGGATTCCTTGTCTACTTTGCATATGGAGAAAATATATGCACAGAGATTAATGGTTATCTCTTTCAGAAATATTGAACACCCCAGGTTTTGACAGAAAGCACAGATGCTTATGACATCTAAATAAATAAGACTGTATGATTCCAAATCAATTATGTATTTAAATTGAGTGTTTTTAAGTTCACTTACAAATACGCCTATATTCAGAAAGATGCTCAAGTCTTTTGCTGCATCTACATAATCTTGCTCAAGGCAGCAGAGGATGTCAACAGAAGAGAGACTACAGTCAAGAGTTTACTTCTGTGGTTAGACTGCCAGTGAAACTGCAACTACAGAAAAGGTGGGGAAACAATTTTAATTCTACTTTTTATTTATACAGAAAGTTTGTAACAAATATTTAGCCCCTCTCCTCTCTGGTGTTCGAAAGTTAAGAGCATGTAACTGAACAGAACAGTGTAATGCTTTTGAAAAACAGGGCAAGGATATTGCCTCAGCACAGCTTTTATACTGGTGTGTCAGGCAAGTGGGGGGTTGTTTCTTTTTTTTTTTTTTTTTTTTTAAACCAGGCACTGTACATGGTTGCAAACCTAACTGTGGACTGAGTTACAACAGTGTCATAACATCCAGGAATTAAGTATGTCACTACAAGCACTTTCAGAGGAACATAGCTACATCAATTAGGCAGGAAAAAAAGAATTAGTCTTTAACATATTACAAACCGGTTTGAATTTTTTCAGTTACAAGAGTCTCAGCTATAAATCTGTGGCTATGACAGGTGAGCACACCCTCAAAAGGCAACAATAGCTCTTTAAAGCCTTTTGCCTTCAAAATCTTATCTCCTTTTACCTTAGTAGTTTAAAACTTAAGTAAAAATTTCAAATGTCAGCTCTTGTTCCCAGAGCTTGTGTGATTCCCAACTTCAAAATAAGAAACAAAGGGAGTGACTTGGGCTTTCCTGGCTTTTGTTGTTGTTGCTACACTTGGGATCCATACACTGCAAATACACATCTGTTTAAAAAAACACTTGGTTTTTGTTTTGGTTTGGGTTTTTAACATTGCAAAGATCACCGCCGCCGCATTTTAGCAAAAGCTGTTTTTACCGAAATACGATAACTTTCCGCAAAGAGGAGCGGGGACGCCTCTCACGCTGCTTGCGAGGCTCCACGTCCCGGAGGGTGGCACAAAGGGCCGGGAGGAGGCGGGAGAGGGAGGGAGTCCACGTTTGCCTCTGACCGTGGCTCCGTGGAGGGGAGCAGGCGAGGCCCCGCCGCGTCGGGCCAGGCTCTCGCAGCCCTCACCGGCGGGCTGTGCAGGGGCAGGGCCAAAGCCCCGGCAGCCCCTCAGGCCCCTCTACGGGGCTGGGGCGGACGGGACACTCACCTCGCAGGGCCGGCCCCGGGATGCCAGCGCCGCTCCCGGCCGGCGGGGCGCGGCCGCCGCGGAGCTCCCGGAGCAGCTCCCTCAGGCGAGCAGCGACTCCCCGGAGACGCGGCCTCACCGGCAGTCTCCACGGCAACCTCCTCCGAACCCCCGGAGCCCCGCGCGCCAATAAAGGGGTTGCTCATTGGCCGAGCAGCCGTTCTTTAGACAGCCAATCGGAACGCTGGGGGCAGGGAGGCGGGGAGGGGCGGGCGGGGCCGCAGTTAGAGCTGGAGCTGGCAGGCGCCGGGGCCTCTCCTTGCGTGGGGTGTGTGCTTGAATAAATTCCGGATACCCTTTCCAACGGCTTTAGAAATCATCCCAAAGTTACTGGTTTTCCCTAAAACTTGCCGTGGTGCTAGCTGGAGATGGGAACATGCTTTTATGCCCCTGGGAGGTGGGGGAGGTGTTTCTGTGTGATGGCGGCAGGACGATGTGAGGCAGTGACCCAAGCCAAACAACTGCGACAGCTCCTGGTGGAAATAATTTTATTTAAATGTAAGGTGATCATATTGCAGCGAGTCTTAAAGAAAAGGTGTGCCATCTGCAGCCCTACGCAAGCCCTCCTGGTGCAGGCGCTGTGTCAGAACAGCCTCAGCAGACACAGACTGACAAGGGCACGCCTGGGCCTTGCTCCATCTGTGGGATATAACCACGTTTAAAGCCACCTCTTGTTACAACGGTTCACATCACACTGATGGAGTTAAGCTTGTGCTCAAGTGTTCAACTGAATCAGCATTGAGCACTATAAGGAAGAGTCCTCTTCGTCCCGAATGTATGAACTCCGGGGGCCTGTTTGTGGGAGAAAATAATGGCCATCTTCTCCATCACGACAAACTAAGAACAGGGTTGCCGTGAACAGCAGCATCACGCTGTTGTGCTTGGAGAATACCTTCCAAAGCTATCGTGATTCTGTAATACTTTTCTGTCAGTAGTGACCTTCAGCGTGCTCAGGGCCTCACTGGTCCTCTCTTGTGTAAATACACAGAAAGATTGTCCTCGCTCCAAAGGTTTGAAGCTAGGAAATGGTTACAGAGTGTTCAAAATCAGGTCGTTACCTTTGAATTTGCAAACATGCCTACACAGAGTTCTCAAACAAACCAACAGAGGCCATTTCTGGAAGCAGAAATATTAGTCAATCTTAGGAGGTTAAGCCTGGGAGGTGACAGGTCAGTATAATGGCAAAAAAGATCTACCGTAGCTGGGAGATACTAAATCCAGATGTCACGCAGGCTCCATCCCATGGAAGAGGGACAATCTGCACATAGCATTCAAGGGAAAGGGATTCTGTAACATTATTGCTGAGCCCTAGATAAGTCGTGTATCTGATTTTCTCCAACTAGGAAACATAAGCAACAGAGATATGAGAAAATGTTTCCTGCTTCTGTTGGTTTCTGTGTGCATGCTCTAGGGTGGGTTTCACGGGGCTGCATAGTGCCTTTGCAGGGTATCCTTCTCGAGCCCTAAAATAACCAAACCTACTCTAACATTAGCTCAGTGGAGCAAAAATAGGCGATCTCTTCAGATCAACATGAACATAAAAAGTATATTCAGCACCAGCAGTTTATGAAGGAAAACAGCCAGCCGCAAGCTCACAGGACTCTCAGAATCTCATTGTGTGCTGACAGACCCCAGCACCAAAAAAGTATCAATTGGCTCAGACCAAGGCACAAACAATTCATAATTGAAATTGAATCCTTTGATTAATATTTTAACTGCTCTTACAAAAAAAGCTCAGAGTCTATGAACCATAAAATCCTCAAGATGGTCCTTGACCCAGCACTTTCACCGTGATTTTGCATTATTCTAGGACATTTTGTCAGATAACGCCAGAATGCAGACACAACATGGAAACAGGTGGGAAAGTCACACTGAGGACCCATTTTATTCAGACATCTTTGCATGGCAAAGCTTTCCTTCTCCTTCCTTATCTCTTCCTGCTCAGCTCTGCAATGCTGGGAAAGTTGCTCCCAAGCAAAAGCCCACACGGTGAGCAGCCAAGGGCAAAGGGAAGGCACAGAGCCTGCGGCAGTGCCTAGCAGTGGCCAACCCGGCCTGAAAAAGGAGAGCTGGGGCACAGGGCAGGGCAGGAAACAAAGACTTTGGCAAGAGTTTGTGTTTGTTCCTTCACGAGGTAGAAGGACCACCAGGAAATGAGCCATCTCCAGAACAGAATTAAAGCAAAATTATTTTCTGCATTTCAGAGTATTCACCTTCAAGTTGGTCAAGCCCTTTTGCAAAGCCAGGGCTGTTCACCCGCTTCCCTGCAACTGAGTACTCCTGAGTTACACGTGTGTCTCAGACTCAGTTCACCTACCTGTTCGCTACCCGAGTTTCAAAACTTTTCGTTAAAACGACCTCCTGAGAAAGTGCAGGGACCTGAGCAGCCATAGTACCTGACTCCAAGCACTGAGAGCTAAAAAACCCAATGTTATAAGCCAATAAACTGACACTTATCAAAAGATGCTTTGATACATTTTATTAACCAGATAAGGTGTACCCCCCCCTAGCCTGATAAACAAATCTGTGTTTGGTATTATAGTCCTGACAGATTGTACTAACATAGAAGATGTTTATGCTGCATAGGGAACAACCAACTTCAAATCGTAATTAGAAGGGAGTATTTTCAACTATCTTGAGACCTCAAGTCATAAACACATAAAACTCCAATCAGAATGACAAAGGAGCGCAGAAGCACCCTTCAGCCTTGCGTTCCCATGGACCTCCATGTCCCAAGGGCATGCTCGCAGTTCCTCTGAGCTCCCCGTCTTCGACCTGACCAAGTCACAAAGTGGAAAGGAAACTGATAAATGTTTTCATTATCAGTGGAAGGCAGAGATTACACTATACATAAAAAGTACCATGCTTTTGTTTTATTAAAATGGTATGTGTATTCCAGTTATAAAGTGAGGGAGCATATGGGTCCTAAAAACCCAAAACACTTCCCTGCAGGGACAGTGAGCTGAAAACACCACCCACAGAACACAGTGAGGTGCTGTATCATCCCAAAACTCCCTGCAACAGCAGGGTGAGGAAAAGTATTTTGAACCACTGGGTGAATGACAGGAATTAAAACTAGCAGTAGCAGAACCTTCAAAATATTTTCCTGTGGCACAGTGCAATTCTTCACAAGCAACTCCCTCCTCTACACGCTGCCATCGGCACACAAACATTCAGCCGTGAAAATCTTGCAGACAAATAAAACTTTGCAGGAGCAGCCACCGGGGGTGGCAATGGTAGAGCACAGAGCACAAGATCTGACATGAGCCTTAAATAAACAATTATATAAATGCATAAACTTCCCTTTCAATAATCACATCCCTTTCCAGAAAGGGCTTTTGGGGAGCCTGAAAAGAGAAGAATTTCTCAGGCTCCCAGGTCGTCTTAGCCAGTCTGGGACCCTTCTGCTGCCACAGAGAAACAGAAAGAAGGATCTTTCTGCCTTGCAAAGTATGAGGAAATCTGGATGAAGCCGAGAACCTCCCTGGTCCTCAATTAAGCCAAATGTGTTCTGGAATTAAACTTTCTGCTGCTACAAGAGAGCTTTTTCTAGGCCCACATATGGCCATCACCAGACTGCAATGGCTTAGCCAYAGGCACCAGGAGAGCCCTTGGGCTATGAGACAGGCTTGAGACAAAGACCTTGAACTATTTTAGTAAAATCAGTACAGCTGATTGCCCCACTCTTCAGCTTTGTGTGCACGGGATGCAAAGACAAAAGTGAATCATACAGGTGAAGGTGCAGAGCTACACAGATTTGATCATAAGAGGAAACAAGTAGATAGATGGAGCTGGTCATCTCTGGGTTGTCTTCACCATTGCTTTGTTCCAACTGGCTGCTCAAGGGATCACAGGAACGTCATGACTGTTCTGTTCTTCCCAATCTGCCAGGGCTCCAGTGGGTAAAAGCGGATGACAATCCTTTTTGGGTATAAGAGCAAAAATGAAGTGGAGAGGAAACATTATTTTACGATTAAATATTATCCCTGCCCAGTTTGCTACAAGGTAGAAAATCTGCACTAAGCTCTCGCTGGCTCACACTTCACGGTGTTAACAGAAGCAAAAATAAGCTGTGTATGGGCAGGGTACAAACAGGTGCCAGACTTCATCCACACAAACTGAAAAGCAGACTGAATTTCAGCACTGTTTATATGAGATACTTGTCCATTTCAGAAGGACCCAAGCAGCTTATAATCTTGTCAGGTATTTACCCTGACAGCACCCAAAAGGCAGGGAAATGCTATTACTCTCCTTGGGGAGATGGGGAAGCGGGGCAGAGAGGGACATGGCTTACCTTCAGGAACAGCCTCGTTATGGCATTTGGCACGGCAACGCCACTGCGAAGCTCTACCAGTTCCCACAGGGTTTTGCACCAATTACACCAACTGGAACTACTCATCTTCAGAGAACAATCGTTCCCAGACTGTTCAGTGAGTGCAAACCAGTCCATGGTTTTATCTGGACCTGAACCGCGTGTCTGGGATTCGGCATCCAAGAGCACTTGGTGTTTGCRATCTAGTCTTGGATCTATATTACACCTTAATCTCATGGAGGACATGGGAACCTAGATCATCATCATCACCACTTTGAACATCCTCCTGTACTTTTGTTTGCTGTTTCATATATTCGTACACCACAAACCTGACAGAAGAGGCGCTCTCCCTCTCCCTGCCCCCAGGGGCAGGCACGGTGTCCTTGCCCCTCAGGGCGAAGGAGGTGCCGAGGCAGAGCCCCCCCGGGCCGGGCCCGCACTCACCGCTCGGGGCCGAGGCCCAGCTGCGCCGTCAGGAAGTCGAAGAAGCGGGCGCTGTGCCGCTGGTTCTGCTCCGCCGAGCCCACCACGCCGATGGAGGAGACGAGCAGCTGGGCGCAGGGCTCGGCCGAGCCCGACAGCACCATGGGCAGCCCGCTCCGCACCGTCACGTTCACCCGCTGCCGGCAGAGGCACCGTCAGTCGTCGCCGCCGCCGCCCCCCCGGCCCCGCCGCCCCCAGCCCCGCCGCCCCGGCCCCGCGCTCACCTCCGCCGGCTTGCCCAAGATGTCGGCGGCGGCAGCGCACAGCTCCTGGGCCAGCCCCGGCGGGATCCGGCCGGCCGGCAGGCTGGTCTCCAGCTCCAGGAACGGCATGGCGCCGCGGCCCAGCGCAGCGCAGCCCCGCACCGCCTCCGCCCGCCCGGCCCCCGCTCCGCCCCCGGAGCGGCCCGGGCAGCGGAGCCCCGGCGGGGGCGGGGACCAGCAGCTGGGGTCTGGCACCATCCCCGCAGCTCCCGGGGCTCCTGCAGCAACACGATGAGCATCTCGCCCTCCCACCCGCCGCTCGCCCTGTGCCAGCCCCAGGCAGGGCTTTGGCTTTTCTCTGTTTTACCCCAATCGCATCAGCTGGCTTTCGGGCCTTTTGCTTTTTACGATGTGCATTGCTGGGATATGTATTGGAGACTGTGAGAGCAAAAAAATTACATCTCACTGACAGATGGGTAAAATGAGCTTTGTGATGGTCCTTACTGCCGGCAGGAAGACATTTCTGGTCACTGCAACAGACACCTCCATGTCTGTCTGTGCAGGGAGGGTTAAGAATGGAAGAGCAGTGGTTTCTCAGAACAACCAGCACTACAAGAAATTAAAAGGCAAGCAGAGAGGTTTGTTGTTTTATCCAATATATATAATTACCAAACTAGCTTCTGCAATCAGGACTTTGAGCTCCAAAGTTGATAAAAGTGACCCTGGCAGGCTGGCTCACAGGGACAGTCTAATCTACAGATCAGAGGTATCTAATCTAGAGATCAGAGGTTTCTCAGAAGCTGAGCTACTGTCCAGTGAGGATTACATGTGCTCATTTACAGCAAAACGTTATGAACCAGCTAGATTAAACAAGTAATCTTGTTTAAGGCACAGCACTGTTGCGAAAATAGGCCCTGTATAATGTGACTTTTTGGTTTTCTACAGTTCTAGACAATCCTAACGAAAACTGATGGAATTGCTCATTTTTTTGCTGGGGGAATTGCTTGGCCTTCACTGCTGCTAATGAAGACAATACTGGCACGACGAGCAGTGTGTATAAACCAGCCAGCAGTAAGACTGGAAAAAGATTTCTACGAGAGAGATTGTGAAGAGAGAGACCCAACCGGACGGCAGGCTGGCAGGGGGTGGGTGCTTGCGGTGGTGAGCGGTAATACAAACGCTCCCTTCAAATCCAGGAAAGCAGCATAAGAAATAACTCAGGAAAACTGTTAGATTCTAGGGTAAATGTACAGAAAGATATAATCTTGTGAATAGAAGAGATGATCCTAAGTTTGTCACCGAAACGAAGGCAGTGGTGGTATTCAGCCACCTTGCAAGCCCCAGGTGCAAGCCCACCACTGCCTGATTGCTGGGAGTCATTGCCTCCAGGTAAGATACCATTTAGGATCCATTTTTCTATTTCTCTCTCATTCCTTCAAATACTAAAAATCTCTTCCAATTCCAAGCCCAAAAAAACCCACATGACAAGAAACCAGCATATCAGAAGACCTCCAAAAGGAAAAGAGAAGATTCAAGTTATCAGATGTCAGCAATTACAACAGGACATGGGGCTATCACAAACATCTTTAATGATATGCGTTGTCCTTCGCTCTGATGGTTCACCATGTGAATGGCAGATTGTTCATGGCCTCCCAGAGTTTTTAAACTAAAGACATTTGTTTTATTGTTTCTGTCCTGGAGCAGGCGATTAAAATGCTTGTAGGGGGATGAACATACAACCAAGAGAGGACAGCGCAGCAGCAAGTGCTCTCAAGCACACTCAGCCTTTGGAAAATCATGGTAGTTTTTTTTTCCCTCCTGCAGACATTTGCACGTGTCATCATCCACTTAGCAATTCCACTCTCAAAATTATCAAAAAAATCAACCACTTCCCATTTAAAATTTAACTCAGTTGTAGACAATATTTTGTGAATAAAACATCAATAAAAACATTATTCAGCCACTGTTTGGGAAGAAAAGAAATGAGGGGTGGAATAAACGTGTGCCTGTTTCTAATATTTTTGGTTCATGAAAAGAGAGGGCCTTCAGTCAGGTCTCTTGTCTTTACAGAGAACATAATCACAAAACAAAATTTTCTGCTAATGCAATCTGAAGTATACAATGGAAATCTCTTTCCAGACAGGGAATTTAAAGAACTCCCTAGGCTCTGGACTAAATCAGTACTACCTAAAACTGAAACCTTAGTGAAAAACATCACCAGAACACATCAGGTTTTATAGAACTTACCAGCAGAAATGTCACTAGTAAAGACATGGTAGTACTGGAAAGAGAAGAAGCTATCTGATTAGCGACAGAAGCCATTCCTGAATTATTTACTCATTTTGTCTTATTCCTTACAGGAAGTGTTCTTGGGCAAGGATTTCAGGGTAAGGTTCAAGGGCAACAACTACTTATGAACAGAAATATGCAGATATATATATTCCACCAGTTTCTGCATCCTTTACAATTTGCTATTTTCAGTTGAAGAAACTAGAAATGGTTGGATTCTCCCAGTTTTACCTCATAAATTGTGCTGCAGTACAAAAGGGTTTTGTATTTGAGCTACAGCTAACCAGAAACAAACACAGCCAAGAAAAAGAGCCCAAAAGCTCCAAAACAACTCTCTGCCCTTTTATTGTGATGCATATGTTGCTCAACGCCACAAAATCTCTCTTATTACTTCAGCTGCACAGGGTGACTTACTTGGTGAACTTCCATCCAAAACAGTCTCAGAAGAGCACGTCTAGATTTACTCCCCCTTTGCATTTTCTAGGAGAAATGTGGATTGCTATTACAGTATTATTGCAGAAAAAAACAATTTGATTGCTGTCATATTTCAAGAAATCACTGTGAATGCATTCTTTCAGTGTATTCCCTATATAATATCAACAGAGTACTTTAGGTAGGCAGTTATTCGAAGGCTGTGGCCACCCTCAGCTTTCTGAAGTTGCTTGGTCTTTACTGCACGAATCTCCAAGAACAGCCCCTGCCACGTGTACTGGCAGACCGAGCACCAACAAAACCCAGGCTTTCAGAAATGAAGAGTAGTGATTAAACTGAAGAATTACGAAGATTCACAGTTGTAGATGAATATGAAGAAGACTCTCACAGGAACCTAAAGGCAAATAGAAGAAGTGTGGAATGTACATGGACAGCCAAGCAAGATGCCTCAGCAATAAGAAACCTTAAAATAAAAAAAAAAAAATTCAATGTCTTTTTTCACTTTTGTGACTGCCTGTAGTTTTGTGCTGTACTTGTCTGTGCAGACACGTGCTGGGAAGGTGAGGATCAGGCATGCTTTGCAGTGCTTGCCACTTGAGAAGGAGCTGCAAATATTAAAAACACATGAAAACAATGCTCATCCTATACAGTTCTCTAATGTTCCCAGTTTGCAGGCTGGCTCAAATTTTGTCAGGAAATACCGTTCATGTCTCTACCATCTCTGAGAAGACTGACACTGAAATAAAACCCAGATACATATGTTAAGTGACCTGTAGGGCTTCAGCCTTTTGTATAAATTTAATGTTTCAGGTCTTAAACCTTCCCCAGCTTCCACCCCCAAAGATACAGGAAAGGCCTGGTGGGGGGAAACACTCTGTAATTTCTGTGTTAGAATTACAGTGCTCTTTCCAGTTACATGTAGAACTGGAGGTCAGAGAAGAAGTTAAAAAAAAAAAGGACAGGGAAAATGGTAAGATAGGTTAATTCATTTCAACATCTTCATCAACACAGGTGCCAGATGCTCTTTCAGCTGTGGATCAATTTGAATGTTGCTCAGTTCTTTGATATTGAGGATCATCTCATGGGCTTGGAAGAAAAGCTCTTTCCCCACAGCATCCTCCACCCGCCTGCGCCACTCCATCAGCCTTGGTCTGTCTTCAAAGATGTCGCAACCAACTCCAACAGGCTGCAGAAAGGGGGAGAGAGCAACAGTGAGGCATTGGGCAGTCACTTCTTCACCAAGACAACAGGCACCAAAAGTGTACCTGCAGGTACAGGTAGAGGAAAAAAAAAATGAAGAAGAGCTCATAGAGGAGCACTAGGAAGGAGGGAAATCTCCTCTGGTCAGGTGCATCTACACAGAAGCTAGCCTGTATTTTAAAGGGCATTTACAAGTCAATTCCTGAGTGCCGGAACAGGTGTTATGAGCAGCAGAGATGACTACCACCTATTGTGAGTGATTTTCAGCTACAGCATTGAACGTGTGGTGGGCTGACAGTTCCAGGGACAACTGCACAGTCCGCAATACAGAGTGCTGTATTATATAGCAAAACCACAGCACAAAATGCTAAGCGTTTAATTGAACTAATGTCTTAGTTGACATAATCTACCTCCCTTCTACTTTCTGCCTGTGCCACTCTCTGGAACACAACGCTGTAGAGAACCAGAACTGCTATTTTTCAGTCTCTGGGATACAGAACTGGGAGAAAGAATCACTTCTGGGCTGCAGGATCCAGGCCCTGACAGTCTGGCAGAGAACAACCAGTTTGTAACAGGCTTAATTTGATTGCCTCTGTCTGAGATTCAGTCTTGCATCTTCCAGACATGGCATGGGCAAGTACCATCTGAAGAAGAATGATAAAAGAAGTATGATAAAAATATCCCTATATCATTTTCTTATTTCCTCAGACCTGTTTGCTATTGCTTCTCACTTTTATATATTACCTCCTTCTCTGGAGGTTAAAAATAAAGTCATGATAAAGGATGAAGGGGAAGAAGAAGTATTGTTAGAGAAGAGAAGCAAAAGGAATCTTTTGCAGCCAGCTTTTTTTTTTTTTTTACTGGTTTTCTGAACCCACTCCCAYATTCTCCTCATTGTCTTAGGCCAGTTCTGTTGAGATATGGCCTTACTCCTCTTTCTAGTGAAGTGTTACCACATGCTGCACCCCTCCCTGCCCAGCAGCATCTGTTTTCCCTTGTGCTGAGACTTCCTTACCACACTCTAGCACTCACTTGCATCAGCTCCACAATGGCCACAAGATCTGCCAGAGAGATCTCACTCCCGATGATAAAAGCCTTGTCCTGCAGAAACCTCTCCTCAAATTGCTTCAGGGAAGTGGACAGCCCCTCCATAACCTCCTGGAGCTTCTCAGAGGGCAATGGCTGCCCTGTGAAGAGGGGAATCAGCACCTGAGGAGACAAGGGACTTAAGAGTACAGTCGGCCATCTTCTCATGGATCTGGTGATAGTTGTTTAAGTTACACCCCATGAACCACTCATGATCGTCAGTGATCCTGCAGCAAAGCTGCAGGAGGAGATGATGCTAGAGCTTCATGGACTGCTGCAGTTCCAAGCAGCTCATGGACAGAGAGCACACAAGCAGTCCTAAGCGGCTTATCTGCCATGACAGTAACTTCCAGCTAATGGGCAGCAACGTGCAGAACAAAGCCAAGGATTTAGCTCGTTTTGTGCCTGGCAGTTGTGCCCTCCCACTCCACCTTGGTGGTTTACAAAAGAAAAACAGGCAACAGCTCCAGGGAAGACAAATCTCTGCCATAGTCACCCCTGCTATGTCCTCCCTTTCAACAGCCTGCCAAGACGAGTCAGAAGGGTGCCTGCCCACCAGCCACCCTTGCTATCCACCCTGTTGTGTAACTGGGTGCTGGAGGCAGGCAGACAGGCAGGCAGCTGCCTGTCCTGCAGGGTGATGGAAAGGAGGGCATGGTGGTGGCTGTGGCAGAGAGCATAGGAGGGACTGGAATGCATTAACACTGGCTGGAGAGGCAGAAAATGGCTTCCTCTGCGTGACAGCAGCCAGCGAGGCTGAGAGTGGGTAAGCACCATTTTTACACCAGCCTTTCTGTGGCCTCCCAAGCATCATTTTTTAAACCACTAGAAATTTTTCCAATCATATAAGTGTGGTCCTTGTCTCCACGGACTTGCTGGCACAGGGGGTAGTTGCCCTTCTGTGAGATTTTTCACCATTCACAGAGGTGTACGCGCCGTTGGAGCTCGCAGTGTTTCACAACTATGCTGCCTCCACCTACCACAGCTAAAGAAATATAGTTTATTTAGGGAAGCAAAATTAAAGATACAAATTTCCATCAGTGGGAGTGGACTGAATTTCTACTTACTGCTAGTATTTTCAACAATTCAAGCTGGAATTGCTTAACCCAAGCCAGGATTTTTGTCAAATACATGTGGAATGTTATTTCATCAGAAAACTCATGGCCAGTTCTCTTCCTAAGTGATTCCAATTATGCATGATGGGATCTCCGGGTATAATCACTTGCAACAGCATCTTCTTCCTTTTCTGTATCTCAGGGCAGTCTATCTTCTCCCATGTCTAGCTAATATGCCTTCTGTTACATGGTGGCTTTCTAAGTTTCCCTATTTTCAATTATTCTGAGGACCTTTTCTGCATCTGGGTTATCTAATCAGCAGCAGCAATTAGTTGGATTTCTTTCCCTTGGAGCGCTGCAATAACAGCCTGCAGAGACCGGAAGAAACTGCTCCTTGTATGAATCTGACTCATATATGAATTGCTTCTCTGTGCTCTCTAGCCAAAAATTCAAATGTCAATAAATCAAAAAGCTAAATGAGTCCTGATATGTTTTGTTAGGCACAAAYAAGGGCAAACTATCACAAAGGAAGAGTGAAGTTCTTACCTGTTTACTGGCACCCCTGATTTCATCTGAAATTCCATACCACACCTGTACTTGCAGGGCTGTATTTTCACCTGGGCCTCTCTATGGATAGTTGCATTAACTGTCTGATGAGTTGGCTGGGAATAGGTGTCCAGCAGAATCATCTGATACTAAACGATTTTCTGCCTCAGGGTGATTCTGTTAATTTTGCCTAAATGTAAATTGATCTGACCACACTGAACAAAGAAATTCTGCCATTCTCTCTGTGTTTCTATTCTATCTATCCCTGAGGCCATTTCAGAGAAGTACCTAAGTGTGCTGGAAGCAGAAGGCTCCTTCTGGATTTCCACCCTGATGGGGCTGCAGGGACTTGTTGTATGAAGAATGCAAGCGCCTCTGCTTCCAGCAGCAAAGCACATGCTCGCCAAAGAAGCAAAACTTCTGCCTATGCGCACACTCTGCACAGCTGTGCAGTGAGGGGGAGGCTCTTGGAGGCAATATCCAATCTGTTATATATTCGTTCACAAATCCAGGCAATGGAAGTCTCTTGGGCTTTGAGACCTTCTGTACCAGACCTACTTTAAGGAAAAAAACAGTATGACCAAAGCTGCTTTTGCCAGATCCTGACGTTGAGCTCAGCTCCCTCTCTGACAGCTCCTCTCAGCTAGGAATGGCCTAGGTTTTTTACTGCAGTGTGACAAACTCTCTCCAAATTGGGGCTGTTCAAACGCTCAGTATTCTGCCAGGAAAACATCACTTTACTCGCATTTTAATATTCAGTCTCCTTACCTTGATCCACATGGTCTTAGGAGCATTAGCCCGGATGTTAGCATGATGCCATGAGAGGTATTCATCTACCTGGGCCCGTTTTCTTATGTCTGATGGGTACCAGTGGTCAGGAGTGTTGTACTTTCGACTCAGATATAGCAGAATGGCAGTGCTGCTCAGACATTAACAAGAGACAAGAAAGGGGTCAGGGAGTTATGGTGCAGAATGCTTTTGCCTAAGGTCCCTCTCCTGCCCCTTCTGAACTTGCTGCTTCCACTAAAAAGCATTCAGATCAGGATTTCCGGTGGAGTCTAGGGACCATATACAGGCATCTAATTCATGTTGACATCAGAGATGGCACTTAATCACCTTAGTTCCCATAAAAACTTTAACCTGCTGGAAAATCACAGTAACATATGGTGCAGAGTACTGCTGGACAGTACTGAGGTAAACAAACTATAAACTTCCATAATCACCTATCAGCAATGTTAACCCCACTTGTTCCTCGACTGTTCTGACCCATCTCTCTGAGACCTGTGCATGTTTATGCACTAGTGTACTAAATGAAACTCTCTAATGGGTTATGTTGCCTTTTCATTAGATCTATCTCTAGCCTCCAGCTTCCACTGAAGTCAGTGGAAGTCCCAGCAAGGAGAGCCTACAGAATCTTTTTGTGTTTGTCCAGATGTTTATACTTTGACTAATTGGCAGGAGAAGTCAGATGGAAAAATATCTTAGTCATCTGCAACAATATGTAGGCTGTTACTRCAAAAGGAGATGCCACAGAAAATCCTGTGCTGACAAAACGGAAGAAAATGCAGACCCTCCTACTATGCTGATACTAGTATAGTTCAATTATTTCAGTATTATGACACCATTAACCAGTCTCCAGATTAATCTTATAATGTAAAACCTAAATTTTATTTCTGTAGGTGTTCATTTGGCCTTTATGACTAATTCAGATAAAGAGAATTTTTTCCTAGGGTAAAAGGGATTTTTTTTCCTAGGGTAAAAGGGATTTTTATAAGCTTTAAACATTTCCCAGAAATGTTTATAATCCCATTTTGAGGTAAGTGCATTCACAGTAAGACCAAGAAGTTAAGTCAGCTGATTTGTTTACATTCTGAAAGATAATTCAAACAGAAAATGGAAACAGAGCAAATGAGGTTATACTATTAAAAATAACCAACGTGTTCATAAATTGTGTGACCCTTAATCATTCAGCGGGAATGACATCTCCTAAATGCTGCACAGATTACTGGTACCCAAGAAGTCTAAGGAATGAGTTCTTACCATTCTGCTAGGGTGAAGTCTCCATCCTTTAGTGCTGGTACTTTCTTCAAGAGGCTGACTTTGCCAGCTCCTTCACTATTTGATGGCCCTAAGAACATGAACAGACAAGTCAGAGGTTAGAAGAGTATCTGCCAGTGAATGATAAATGAAAAATCCTGTAGCCAACCGAACAATCAGTGAACTGTGTTAGGTTTTCCCTATATGGTCATATTTCACAATTAAAAGGTAATGAAATTGAAGAGTCAGCGTAAAAGCTATCTACAGAGGGCAGTCGGCTCAGGCTGGGCACGTGGCATGGAGCAGTTCACACTTCTATGCAGGCATTCCATTGCTTGGCTCTGGTACCAGTAATACTTGCAAAACTTACTGAAAAATCACGCTGTAGGAGGCATTTAGACACCATGCTGAAGGTGCTGGTATTGAAAACACTATTGCAGATAACCAAGAACAGCTAACTGACTTGAGAACAAGTGGCTTTAGAGACAGCAGGCAAAAAGGCAGAAGTTAGGATGAAGACAACTGAGCAGCTAAAAAATACTTAATATTTGCCAAGGAAGCAGGGTCTGGAAAAGTTGAGTTTGCATGCAGAGCATCCTAAGGAGGGCAGATGGTTGCTACTCCTACTCCTGTTCCCACAGGCAACACCAAAACAAAGTAATTTTCCTGCAGTTTGTAAACGTGGCTGATTAGCTAGGATGGAGTCATGATGGAAAGCAACTGAAAAGCCTTGTGCCCACAGAGATCACTGCAGTGGCTAATTAATCAAAGAGAACCCGGATGGCTTATAGACACACGGAGCAAAATCTTTTTCCTGTTTGTCTCTGAAGAGCTGAGGGAATTGATCATTTACAAAGAAAGCAAATGCTGTCAACAGAGCTGATCCCTCGGCAGACATGCAGCTGAGGATGTTTCCAGAGTTTTTGCTGGGATGGGAAAAACATGAATGTCAGCAATACAACAGTAGACTCATGAAATTATTCATTCTGCCACAATGGACGTTCGCTAGGGGCAGGGAAGCTCACATGCCTCTACCCTGCATTACTCCTGGCTCTGCATATCAACCTACCTCTGTCAGGAAAATGCAGGAGGAAGACACCGTCCCATAAAAGAGTTTAAACTCTCCACAGCCCCTTGGAGTTTGGAGGCATTAACAGCTGACTATCTAATCAGGTTTTCAGTTTCCCACTGCAGGCACTGGACTTGCCAGTCAGCAGTTAAATGCCAGGGAACTGTACAAAAGTCCAGGAACACCTACGTAAGAAAAGGTGTGAGGAGTTTGTTTGCTTTGCTTGTTTTAAGTGCTCTCTATAAGGAAACAYGACATTCCAGGGTGCAAATCCTGATCAAGTCAGCATGACCAGCAAGAGGTCTTGTACAAAAATCCCTTTGTTAAAAAAAATAAGGACCATTAACTAACAGTGATCTACATACCCAAGAACTACTTGCCCCAATTCAGGAAGCAGTGGCAGTGTCTGCTTTCCTGGACAAAAGTGCAGCAGGAAATAGTCTCCAAGAAATAAAAMCAGCCTTTGGACTATCAAGTTTATTTGCAGTTGGCTTTGGGAAGGGGTAGGAGAAAGGAAGGTTGCTGCATTATGAATTACAGACTACTCTTCCAATATTGATTTCACATAATGACACAAATTAAGCAGAGCAAACATCACCACCCTCTTCCTTCTAGCTGACTAGCCTCTACCTTGTTTCTTTTCTGAGAAGTGCTTTTTTAAATTCTGGTGTAAGTAGCTTCATTGGAGACTAAGGTTCACATCCATCTGCTGTCTGAGGGGATTCAAACCCACATCTCCCATCTCACTGGGAAATGTCTCTGGCTACCTGCAGTGACAGTGGCCTCCAGCTTAGCTGGGTAAAAGGTTCTACATGCACAGCAGAACCAGAAGAAAGGCCTTCTTAAGAATAAGAGCCAGACAGAAAGCGCAAGTTAAGCCTAATAATTGAGAAACTTGAATATGAAAAAAAAAATGCCCGAACATCAAGCCAGCAGGCAAAGTACAAGGACAAGGTGCCTTACGCCCATGATTTATATCATAAAAACAGTGAGGCAAATTTGTGTAAATCTACTGTCATGCAAGGAGTTGCTCGGGGAAGGTGCTTGGTCCTGTGCTTTTAGAAGGGCTCCAAAGGCCAGTGGTCATCACACACCCAGCTCTGGTGAGATCTGTAGAGTTCACGTGGTCTTTGGAAAAATGCAGCAGAAAGTTGCAAATCAATAATGCTTACAACTAATGAGCAGTCAATTCTCAGACCTAGCTGTCTGGTTGTTCTGCTGTCTGTGTTTATTACCCAAGGTAGCGGGCAACTGAGAAACAATGATATGACAAGCAGTGGGTGAGGGCAGCCTGAATCAGATTTCAGCCTGCTTTCATCGTGTAGCAGTCCTAGCAGGAATACTGAACATATTAGTCCCCTGATGGGACTAACATGTCATTACAGCAGGTTGGAGAGTAGGTCAGTGTCTGCTATACAGACTTCACTGCAGCCCAGAGATGGCACCTTATTTGCTTTGGCTCGTACAGTGTCTTTGCGTGTGGACACAAAAGAGCTGTGCTGAGCCTCTGCCACTGAGCTGCAAACTGATAAAAGCCTCGGTATGAACACTAACTCCAGGATGCTTCAGTGGGACCAGTTGCTTATTATATTAAAATAGAGACCAATATTTGTATTTGCCGTTTAGCAGAGTTTAAGCTCGTGCCTCTCTTCCAGCAAGCAGAGCTAGCCTTTTTGTTTAGGGTTATGTGGTGGCCCATCTTTATCATTCCTGTGATGTTGACTTGACTTACAGTGCTGTTTAATATCAGTTGCATCTGGTGTAACTAGTTCTTGATGTTCCCCAAGGATATATATACACACACTGTGTGTATTGCTGGGCTTTGAGGAATAACTTTAATAAGCAGAGTACACACTGTCAAAAAACAGGGCAGGCTGCACACAGGAAGAATTCTTAAGCGTAAGGCATAGTGCAGGGAAGGAGATTTACTGGTGGATAAGAAGAGCAGTGGTCAAGATTTTACAGAAGTAGAAAGGAAAAAAAAAATCAGTCTATTTGCCAATCATGTCCCTGCCTAATCATCTCCTCAGCCAAAGATTTCCAAGTACTATGCTTTGCCTTAGGGAAAAAAGTAACAATTTACTAGGAAAATGCAATATGTAAATGGGCACTAGTCATCTTATACAGTTGGACAAGTCTGAACAGCTGAGTGTTTCTGCTAAGTACACCATTCCCAGAGCACTCCTCGGCTGTCACTGTGACTAATTTGCTAGAAATGGCTGGAGGAACATTCCTTGGGGATCCACAAAAATAGATGCAGCACAGCTATGAGACCGCTCTGGGAATAAGAGCTGCATGGTCAAACCATTGTATTCAGGGCCCTTGGCAGAGCAAGTATTTAAAGTCGCTCAGGTTACCCGAGGAGCTAGTCCTTCCCTCCCAATGGGCAAGCAGAGCTTCCAGGGGCTGGGAGCGGATTCAGCTCTGGAGTGCAAGTCTGGGCAGGCTTGACCTGTTTCACCCTCCCCAGGCAGGATGGGACCCTGTCTTGAGAGGACACCAGGGTGGGACCACAGATAAGCCTCCTCTGAGCTCTGCATCCCTCTCACAAATGGGTGATCTCCTGCTTCCACTAGCTCCAGCATTTTGCTAGCTTCCAGGGTTCAAGCATTTCCTCCTTCGGCTGAGATTGAGCCTCCCCAAACATGGGCTGACGTTGCCTCAGCAGGAAGGGACCCTCCACTGATCTGACATCTCCACCGATCTGGAACGAACCGAATTGTTCCCTGTGGGAACAGTCCAAGCCGGCTCAATAGCTCCTCAATTCCCAGAGAAGCAGCAGCTCAGGACAGGAGAGTGAAAGGAGGCGGTGGGATGCTGTTCAGAGCGCCCAGCTGGAGGGGCGATGGCCGGGCAGAGAGACGCGCTCCTGCTCCTCTGTCGGAGAGGCGAAGGGGCTCCTCCGGGGCCGCGAGAGCAAACCCCCGCCGCGGGCTGCGCGATCCGGGACCGGAGCGATGGGACCTCCTGCCCAAAGGTCGCGCCCGGGGCCCAGCGCGGCGCTCGGCCCTGCCCCGGCACCCGCAGCCGCCGCCCGGGGATCGCGTTGCAGCGCCGGGTGCTGCCAGCGCCCCGGAGCGCGGCCTGTCCCCTCCCTGCCCGCGGGGCCGCCGCCAGGCACCCAGCGCCGCCCGGGAACGGGCCCGGCCTGACAGGACGGACGCCCGGGGGGGGCCGGTGCCCGCTGCGGGGGGACCCTCCCCTCACCTCCCCTCACCTGCGCGGGGCTGCTCCGCGCCGCTTCCCGCCGCCGGCTTCTTCCCCAGCACCGAGTCTGCCAAGAGCCAAGAGAGGGGCGCTGAGCCTGCGGCCCCCGGCGGGCTGCGGCCCGCCCAGGCGCCGTCGCCCGCCGCCCGCCACCGCCTCCGGGGCAGCTCGGCGGCGGCGGCGGGCGGGCGGCCGTGCCCGTCCCACCTTTGAAGAGCTCCACGTGCTTGAACTCGAAGGGGATGTTGTTGCTCCGGGCGAAGATGTAGATGGAGCGGCAGGGCTGCGAGAGCAGGTCCAGGTACAGCTCCAGCCCCATCCTGCTGCCGCCGGCCTGACCCGGCCCGCGGGGAGGCTGCCGCGGCTCTGTCGCCGGCCGCCCGGAGCCGCCCCGCGCGGGCAGACGGGGGCCGAGCCGTCCGCGGGCGGGCGGTGCCGTCCCCCGGGCTGCGCGGGGCGGGGGACGCGCCCTCGGCGGGCGGCGGCGGCCGACGGCTGCGCGGGGCGAGGCTCCGGTCTCCCCTGGTGCGAGGGGCAGGCGGGGGGCGTGGGGGTAGCGGGGTCTGCGCCTTGGCGGGGCCTCAGGGCAAAAGTCTCCTGCGGGGCGAGGGCGGGAAAATGCCGGAGGACCCCAGGAGAGCCTTCCTTGGCAGCGGCTGCGAGGCACGGCCGGGGTCTGGGGCGGGGGACAGGGTTCCCCATCCCACAAGGTTAGGCAGCCCTGGCCACGCTAGGGCTGGCACTGTCCCTATAGGCCAGCTTCAGGAAAAGAAGGTAACATGCGAGTAATGGTTACCTCAAGAGAGGTTGGTACTAAGCACTGAGGGAGCGGGGGCTGTCGTTCCCCTCCACAGCCTTGGCTGATGCTGCAGGGGCTTGGGAGTCCGCTCTCACCCGCAGTATCCCACCTGGGCTCTCACAAGGTAAATGCTTGTTTTCRTAATGTGGTCCTGCGGGGATGTGTCACACTGCAAATGCGGCCCTTGCATGACATCTCTAAGCCAGTGTTGATCTCACACCCCTACATCTCAGTATGGTTTTCAGTTCAGAAGATAATTCTTTGGTCACATAGTCTCTGCCCTGCACTGCGAGGTGACGCCTGAATGGCAGTGAAGCGTGGAGGACTCCTCTGTGGGCATTACCTCTGCATACTCATAGTCAGGTGGCTTTTCTCTCTCCCTAGTATTTGTCATTTCAGATTTCCACACAAGCAGAGGAGAACTAAAGAAGTTCTGACTGAATTCAAGCCCTTGCACGGAGCCTGCAGCATTTCACAGCTGTGTGATTCGGGGAAGGTGACGTGCTGGTTGAGTACAGGGACTTCTGGGACTCTGGAAGATAGAGCGGCTGAACCACTCAGAGCAAAGTCACCCCCAGTCAAACCCACCTCCGCTCAGCTGACACCTTTTTATCAGTGCTGTGCCAGAGAGCTTGTATGTCACGCACAAATCCTTGGAAAGAGCCACAGGAACCTCAGGGAGAGGGAACTGGAGGATCAGTTGCTCTTTTACTTGTGTAAAGGATCATTACAGAGGGTGGTGAAAAGGCTTGGATACTGAGCCGGGAGCTCATTGACTGGATAAGTCACCAACAGGAACACTTTCAGGTGCTTCCTTTTAAACCACTTCGCCAAGACTTCTGCTCTGAGAACTCCTTAGGAAAGGGGATTACTGTTAGGCTGGTCAGTCTGCCAGAGTCTGGTGAACAAGCCGCATCTCAACATTAGTATTGAGTTTGCTGCACCACACACCTTTTTTCGGAGTCACTGTTCAGATTTAGAAACTGCACAGTAAGATTTTTTCAGTTTCTTGGCCAGAATAGGGAGAGGGGCTGTGTACRCACATGCTTCAGCTCCCCTGCAGTACAGTTTTGCCTCTAGAGCACCTGCACGCAGCACCAACACGCCAGAGATGAAGGCTCATAGAGTATTGTGGCAGGTGCTTGAGGTCATGTCAAACTCCTTCGGTGCAAAGAAATCTTAAATGTTAAAGGAGTGGGGAAAAGGAGCGTGAATGTGGCTCTGCACAGGTAATAGTCCGAGAAGTCTGTCTGCTTCCAAATGGTTGCATGTCCCTACTCTGAGAGATCACTGAGAAGAGTTCATTGATCTCAGCGGTGGGTAGCAAGATTAGCAGTGTGGGTTTGCTTTGCTCCTTTATTTATGGTTCAGTTGATCCATTAGTCCTATCTGGACTTCAAAGATCTTTTCATGTGCCTCCTGGAAATGTTCCTTCCTTAAGTTTTTGTCGAATTTGCTGACTGCACTGCACAGCCCACACAACCAAGGAGATATTTTTATCTGGTTGTGTTATATGTCATTTGATTGCATTATTCCTGGCTCTAGGCTAGTGCTTCCAGCACTGTATTTTCATTTGGCTCCATCACCTCAGAGGCTGTTTTTCTTCCCTGTACTTTGCCTATCAGCTTTCTGGAAACAGGAACAACACAGAAAAAATGCAGTAAGTTTTGCAGTTTATTTCTTAATTGTTTAGAAAATGTCTCAGGATGTGTATCTGTTTTTTAAACATTCCCCCCATTTTGTGTATCCCAGCTTCATTTTACTATAGAAATCACAGGCTCTCACCTATTTCCAAATAGCCCCTGGCAAGAATTGAGGAAATTGAATCAGAACAGCACATTAAACTGTCACTGGAGGTGTAACCCCTCTTTGTATTCAGGTGAAAGGGGAGTGGACACCGAACAGACCTTGCACTGAGGCAGGCAAAACTCTTGCACAACCTGTGGGGTTTTGGCAGGCAGCTCTTGGGGCTCTCAGTCTAGGAGCTGGAACCAGCCAAGATCAAATGACACAAATGAACAAAATGGGGGAGGTGGAGGGACAGCAGAAGGCAAAGTACAAGGACGAGATGCCTTATCTCCACGATTTAGAGTGAAAAAACCAGCAAGGCAGATTTATCTGTTGTACAGCTCTATTGCCATCCAAGGAGTTACTCTGGGGAGGTGCTTTGTCCTGCGTGCATAGAAGGGCCCAAAATGCCACTGGTCACTGCACAGACAGCTTCATTGGGAGAGTGAACCTACAGTTCAGATGGGCTTAGAGCAGACAGAGAAGACTATGGGAAAAACAATTTAAAATCTCCTCACCACAACCGTGCTGGAGCGAGGCAGTAGCCGATCTGTGTGTTTATCCTTTGTGACACTGGCAGCGGAGAAGCACCAGACAACAAGCTCAGAACATAGTTCCAACTTGTTTTTGAAGGCAGCCATCCTTGCAAAAGCACACAATGGGTGACGTTTAAGGAACTTGTGCCTTATTCAAACAAGCAGAAAATTGGCTCAAGACTCTCTTACATGGAGCTCTTGTGCTGCAAGTATCACAAATAAGAAAAAAAAAAAAAAGACAATTTATTTGCTTTGGCTCATGGTTTTGCATGGACAGCAGCCCTATCTTGACATTCTGCAGGGAGATGTGTATCAAGAAGGGCTCTGCTACCAAGCCCAGTTTGAGGTCTGTCAAGATTAGCACTCTCTAGATTAGGCTCTTGGTTTTGATTGTTTCTCTGCTCTGCTTCTACTTGAACAGAAGCTGTGTGAGGAATTTATTGTGCTGGTAGGAGGAGGTTTGCTCTCTACAAAAAAGGGAGAAGTTGGAGGTCAGGTTTAGGCAAAGCGCTAAAAAACGTGCTAACAGGAGAGAGTGCAGCGAGGTTGGGTGGCTACGGTGAGGTAGCAAATAAGGACCTGTTTTATTCCAGTGGTGCGCAGAAGCCCAGCTGGTGGCTGTGGTAAGCTGCAGGTTATAGAGGAAAGGAAGTGGTTGGCGGTACAGTGTAAACAGGCCATTTTCGTTAAGCTTAGCGCTGCAGGCAAGCTGCTACAGCAGAGCAGTGCCTACAGGGGTTGCTGCTCAGGCACCACCATGCAAGCACTCTCAGGGCGAGAAGAAAGCTGCTGTCACYGACTTTGCTGACTGGAGTACAATAGGCTCTCCTCAACAAACTTACCAATAAAAAGTCAGGTAAGAAGACAAATATCCTCTGCCTGTGTCAGCACTGAAACTGAAAGAGTTTTGGGGCAAATCTGCTTTTTCACCACTGACATTTAGGATTTCCTGCAGGTTGGAAGAATGGAAAGTAAAAGGGACCAGCCTGCTTGGCTGCTTTAGCTCAGCCTGCAGGGACGTGCATTGCAAGCTGTGGTTCATGGGGCCCTTTTGAACTAAAGGGCACGTTTACTCAGGAAACAAACACAGAAGAGGCAGCTGGCTCATTCCCCAAAACCAGTAGGTCCAGCTGAAAGGATGTGTGAGACTGGTTTGAGCAGCTACTTTCACCTTTTCTGAGCACTGTAATAACTTGACTTGCATTAAGATGACTGAGGCATCTCACACCCAGCGTACTATGCAGCCATCTCTGTGGATGTGTAACCAGCCAGCAGAGACAAACAGACTTCCAGATACAACCAGAGCTTAACAAGGAGGAAAAAAAGTTCTGCAAACTGGAACCCTCCTCATGGCTCATACCTGGAAATGGAAGGTCACAGGGACAGGAGGTCAGGAAGGCAGGAGGGGTACAAAGGGACACAGGCGAGAGGTTGTGAAGGGCGCTGCACAGGTGCGGAGGATGAATCAGTGGCTGCTTCCTTCCAAATCCTGTTTACAAATCCAGAGCTACAACATGTGGCAAGTGTAACCATTAACTTGCCATGTGACATGACAGCAGAGTAGTGGAACATTAACTGTATTTGAGGCATTACTCAGCTCATACACTGTGCGCTCCACTCACCCCGGGGCTGGCCAGCACAGCCCCCTCTGCCACCAATGCTGGCCCAGCCTGGCTTGAATAGCTTCCATTGAGCTGACAAAGCCGCTCTGGGGAAAGGACAAGAGCACTGATACGGTTTGCAGAGGGAGACCGTGTGGTTGGCAGCAGCTTCACCTAGAAAAGCAGCTTTTCTCAACTGTGCAGGCTGTTCTTTGTAAAGTATGGCATGAGTCTATGGTTGAGGATCGTTATTCACGGGACTAACCCCATCCTTCCCAGAAGCTGGAAGCCTCACTTGGGTACCTGCACAGCCCCCCTGCTCCTAGGCGCTGTGCCCCTTTGCTCCCACAGGTGACACGTAGCCTCTAGAGGCCAGGTGCTCTAAGAGTCCTGGCAGGGTCCCCATCAAGGGCTGGGTCCTGACCCGTCTCTTTACTAAAGAGCAAAAATCTTCCAACTGAGCGTGTTACAAAGTGAAAGCCATTTTCAATGATTTTTCCTTGTTTCAGACATATCTGCTCTGCCATGCCCTCAGGAAACCTTTGCCCCTTCTATGGTGCTGTGATCTGGAAAACTCAAAACAGGGATGGAAAGGGCAGTTCTGACTGGCCCCAGTTCCCACACAGACTGAATCACCTCTGTCCTCAAGCAGATTCAGTGGTGTTGGAGCAAGAAAGAAAAGCCTATAGGGCTACAGCTCACATGCCTATAGTGGACAAGAGGGGAAAGCAGCTCACTGCAATCTGTTTAAGGTGTAGTTTTCTTCCCTTCTAAGTTGCAAAAAGGCTGTGATTGAAGTGCATTTTGTGGAATGGTGTTTCTGTATGATTTTTAGAAGAAATGCTGAAATACTACAACAAGCCTGCACAAAATAATCCATTTTACTTAGCGTATAACCCCCTAATTCTGGCTGGCCTGCTTTAGGAGCTGGTGCTTGAAATGCTCCAGCAGTTCAGGTGCAATCTTATCAGCGGTCAGATTCTTGGCATTCAAGATCCCTTCATGGGCTTCCTGGAAGAGCTGCTTCCCCACCGCTTCTTCCACCCGCCTGCGCCACTCTGCTAACTTCGGCCTCTCCTCAAAGAGGTCGTAGCCAGCACCTACAGGCTGCAGAGAGAGAGCAAGAGAACCCGGGAGTGAGTCAAACAACACATTTACCAGGGATGGGACCAGAATGAAGCACGGATATGCTTTTGCTCAAGGCAGCAGACAGTTGTCACATTAGGTGGAGTTCATCTCTGGTTCTTAGCTAGCAGGAAGCAAGTGTTGTCATCCTCAGCAGCTGCTGTCCCCTGGGACATGCAGCGAAAGAGCACTGCCATGGCTACCCCAAGAACTGTCTAATGCAGAACACAGAGGTCCATGCACACCAACACAGCTCTTCCAAATATCTGTACTTTCTCTGCCTAGTTTTAATTTATCTTTTTTCTGAGGAATTTTGTCCATACTTCTATAGAGAGAACTGTCTCAAAGCAGGTGTTCCTTAGCAAACTCAATTATGGTTAAAGTCAAAAAGGAGCAAGATTTAACCTCACTAAGGAGTAAACTGCAGGGAGAAAGATCTGCCATTAAAGAGGTGGTGGTGCTGCAGCCACACCTTGGCCTGGCCTGCCCTCAACCCAGCTTGCATATCTAACAGCATTGGGGTTGATGCTCACCTGCATGAGCTCCACCAGTGCTACAAGGTCTGCCAGGGAGATCTCACTGCCTGCGATGAAGGGCTTGTCCTGCAAGAACTTCTCCTCAAACTGCTTCAGGACAACGTTCAGCTCTTCAGTAACACCTTCCAGTTTCTCTGGAGGAAGTGGCTGGCCTGTGAGGAGAGGCAGCAGCACCTGGCAGGGAGAAGAAACAAGTTGCTTTTTACATATTTCCCTCCAAACTTAGTCCACACCCTCCCACTGCTGCCTTCTAAGGATCCCTCACCAGCCATGCACGAGAACAACTGGTACTGCTAATCTCCTTTGGCAGATTAACATTAATGTCAGTCATTAATTCCTGCCTGTCCTTGTCTCCT
This sequence comes from Phoebastria nigripes, assembly GCA_035582835.1. NCBI lineage: Eukaryota > Metazoa > Chordata > Aves > Procellariiformes > Diomedeidae > Phoebastria > Phoebastria nigripes. Next base: position 180,219 of record JAYKAV010002464.1, on the reverse strand, counting down.
CCCTATAAAGTCTGAAATTTCAGTCACGAGAGTCTCCTTTCAAGGGAAGGCTGCATCATSTGCAAGCAACTGCACTTTGTTTTCCAACAGGAGGTTCGTTCTTTCCATGAAGCTGGGCAGAAGGCAGTGAGCTGTGTCTGGTGTTAGCTGCTCACCCAGGATGAATTTACTCTGGATCTCARTGCATGCACAGAGCTGAGCATGCTGCATGGCTGCAGCATGAAGTATTTGGGCCACTTCAGTTAGGCTCGGCTGAGCAGCCAAATCAATTCCAGATCTAGTTTTGTTCCTATCTGTCACCTGGCTTGTACATTTGCTTAGAAAGGCCCTGCACACAGGACGTAGTTCCTGGGCCATTGCACTCACAGCTCTTAGCACTTAGTTTTTGGTGTATAGTGGTCTTACCTTAGTTAAGAAAAGCTTGCTCCCCTTCCCACGAATGTTGACGTGCTGCCATGACAGGTACTCATCAACCCTAGCCCTTTTCTGCAGGTCAGATGGRTACCAGTGATCAGGAGTCTTGAATTTCCGGGCCAGGTATAGGAGGATTGCAATGCTGCCCAGAGAGCAAGGCAGACCAGTGAGCTAATCATCTGAGATTAAAGCACCTCATCCTTTCTTCTTCCCCCAAATTTTGCACTGCTGGACCAGCAGCAATACAAACCTGATCTGAGTCAGGCAGAAGTGCGGGACATACAATTGCCAGCTAGGCACAGCACGAGAGAGTTTGTGCTGGCCTGACTGGCTGCTTGTGGACAGCAATTATCTGATACATCAGCCCAGCGAGACAGACATGGCCTGCTGGTACAGTTACCCCATCAACATTTTTGAGCAAATATGAGCCACAGAATGAGTTTATACCAAATCAGAGCTTTGTATTGCCTGGCCATCCAGCAGTGGGTGCCTTGCATCAGATTTACTGCAGTGACCTACAGCCTCCAGTTGAAGGCAGAGAGCAGCGGGACACATGGACAGGTATTTTGGCTTAGAAACATTGCCTATCTGCAAGCTAGCTCCACGTAGCAGCTCATAGATTTTTCCACGATCAATGCTGTTTGAGTTGCTTACATGAGAAAGCTTCTCTTGAAACATGGGTCTATTTTATGTACAAGTGGAACAGATAGGAAGGAGGCAAACAACTACCTGGGCTGGAGTCCCAGTAGAGACCGAACAGTGCACTGGCAGAATCCAAGCATTAGGATAAACAATACTGCAGTAGGGGTTTGAGCTTATTTGAGCCTCACCTCTCTGCTAAGGTGAAAGAACCATCCCTTAGCGCAGGCACCTTCATCAGGATGTTCACCTTCCGGAACTCCTCCGTCCTGTGCTGCCCTGAGGAGGGAAATGAGAAGTTTTACTTGCCAGTGACGCTCAGGACCTGTCTGCAAACACCTGAGGAGCCTGTGGGGACCATCTGGCCGAAAGTTCCTAGTTTTGATTGTACAAATACAGTCTTGTTTAAGTTTATAAGCAATCAAAAAGTGCCGCAGGGTGAATACAGGGTTTGCCCTATGATGTCAGCTTACTTGCTTATTGCCTGCATACCAGAACAACCTCTCGACGAAGGTCAGAATGGTTAAGAGTCCTTTCATACCAACAGCGCTTGTCAACTCAGGGCTCTTTATCAGCTCCAAGCTTGTGCCTGGAGGTACCTGTCCTGTACAAACCCAGAGWGAAGACCGAGCGCCCTGGAGGAAAGGGATCTTGGTATCAGAAACATGAACCACAAGGACAGTGAGAAAGCAAGGGTGTTTGTTTTTTTTTTTTTTTTCTGGAAGATAATGTAATTTATATTCAACTCTCTTTTTAGTCCTCAGATGAAAATAAATTTCTATGATTCCCATATAAAGCCATGGGTACTTCATTACAAATCTGTCAGTCAGCTCTTTCTGTGGGTTTTGCATATCCCTTATCAGAGCAAATAGGGATTTGAGTTTGCTTTTAAGCTATCTTTTAGCCCCCTCCACCCCGAAAGGCAGGCAGAGTGAACCTGACAGGAGAAGGTGCTTTGTTCATCTGAGGTTTCAGCATGTTTCATTATGTTTGAACCCAGTCCCCGAAGCCTTGTTTTTTGTGACTCATTCGTGCCAGCCTTTTCCAGCCCCTGGCTTCAGTCACACGTGTGTACCTCTGTATTCAAGCTTCTCTAACACCTAACCCCGTGCCATGTCCTGCCGTGCGAGTCACCTGAGAATCTCTGTGCCAGAAAAGATGCTCTGGAAATGGTTTTAGTTTTCCCAGTACTTGGCAAACCTGATCTGTGACTATTCTCCTGTCACTTGGCTCACAGCCCATCTCCCCCACCCCCTTTCAAAAAGATACTGGGATTTCCTACATGTGGTATGCAGATTCCAGGTCCTCAGGTGTCCCTGGAGTGTCGTGTCATTTCTATCCGTTCTCACTCTTTCTACCCATTTCCTTGAGACCTACGCTACAGGGGGTCCAAGAGCTTTTCTGGGGGGACACATTTAACCCACCAGCTCAGAACTGAGTATGTGTTCCCTCACCTGGTCCTTACATACCGTACAGTGACAGGTACTAGTGCAGCGAGGCGACCCACACCATGTTCCCGAGTGAGCGCTCATTCGGGGGCCGGTGTGCCCATACCCGTCTGCCGAGCAGCTGGATCCTGAGCTAACCCAGCTGCAGGTACCAGGATTGCTTCCCCACGGTGTGGGAGGTGCACACACTGCAGGAATGGGACACACCTCTAGCATTCCCGTAAGCCAAATCACCCATCTTAAATCCACTGACCAAAAGCAAACCCTGATGCCATGGGGCACAGATCACTGGGAAACTGTAATTTAATTCACTTTCCTTCCCCTCAGTTCCCCAGTACCTGTATTTCGGTTGTTCTATTCTTCCTGATGCTCTCGGTGCTTGCCTGCCAGTCTCCTCTCCTTTGCACCAGTGTCTCACCACAACAGTTTATTTATTGGGAAAGAAGGGGAAGGACACTAGATGGGCCTGCCCCCAGCTACAAACCATAGCAACAATTTCTTCCTACTGAGACAGGTCAGACGAAAGCCGCAGTAAGATGCAATCAATGCACAGCTAAGGTGTGCAGGGGAACACCCAGAGACTAAACCACAAYGTGACTGAGGTTTTTTTGAGTCACAGGCTGGAGCCTCTTTTGTTCCTTTATCAATTTCAGCCCCAAGAGCCTTCTCATCTTTCCTTGTTCTTAAGCATTACTTACCAAGGCATTTTTATGCCCAATACATTATCTTAATTTCAAATCCAGCAGAACTCTGGAAAGGTTGAGGGATAGCTTTTACCAGCTTCAGTTACAAAGAAAGAAGATACAGATCTTTGGGCATCCTTTGGTGAAAACACATGATACCTCTTGGGCAGGCTCCTACCAATTATCAGTTGGTTTTAATACAAACTAAACCACCTTCCCTTCTTCATTTCTCAGCGTTCAGATACCTGGCGGCTGCACTGCCTTGCTCCACTGCCTTCACTGTCTTTGCAAGCCTGTCCTCAACCCTCTCAAAATAACTTGACCACAAACAGCCTGACCCGATGAAACCCCCAAAGGGGTGGCTGGCTGTCCTGCCCTACCTGCACATGCGGGGACATCAGCAAGCTCTGTGCATGAGGATCCTTCCCAAGGGGCTGTTAACCCCTGCTAAGAGGAGGAGAAAAGCTGCTCTGCAGCAACCACTGCTGCTTACTGGAGCACAAAGTTTTCTAAGGAAGTTGAATTAGAGAGCAAGAACTGCACACCTCGGCTGTCCTCGCCCATACGTGAACCTCCCATCTCTGTTGCTTTTTGTTTCCCATCTAAATGGGGAATAGCCTCAGACCTAGCACATCCTGAGCGCTTCTTCTCAGAAAAGCGTTCCTTTTTTCAGAGACCCATTTTCTGCTGGGGTGGGGCCGATATAAAAGATACCGCACACCTTCGCAGAGTCGTATTTGTGGCAGAGGAGCGCAGGCACCGAGACRGCTACTTAAAAATCAGGGTTTCTTTAGAAAATTACGTCCTGTTTTCGTCTTGACATCAGGAGCCTTCTGCAGCTGGAGGGCCACCCCACCCTCTCGCAGCATCTCGCACTGGTGGGGATGATTGAGTAACCCGGTCCCACCCGCGGCGCGGCTCTGCGAGGGCGCGGGCTGGTAACGAGGAGTTCGTCCGGGAGCGGCGAGGGGAGCCCCGGGGTCCCAGCGCAGCTGCGCGCCGCAGCAGGGGGAGCAGCTGGGCGCCCTGCTGACCCAGGGGCTGGGGGCCGCCGCGGGGGGCGGAGGACCCCCCCAGCGCCGCCACAGGCCCCTGCTACGCCCCGGCCCCGCTCACCCTTCATCAGCTCCACCTGCTTGAACTCGAAGGGGATGTTGTTGCTCCGGGCGAAGATGTAGAGCGCCCGGCAGGGCTGCGAGAGCAGGTCCAGGTACAGCTCCAGCCCCATCCCGCCGCTGCCGCTGCCGCTCCTGCTGCCCGTCCCGTCCCGTCCCGCCAGCCCCGCGCTCCCCGGGCGGGGCGGGGCAGCACTGGGCCCTCCCGCGGGGGCGGAGCGCAGCAGCCCCCGCCGGAGCCCCCGCCGCGCCCGGGGAGGCCCCGGGGCTCTCGCCCTCCGCGTTACCGGCTTCGGCCCCGGCGCGGGTCTTCAGCCGAGAGGGACCGTCGCTCAGAGCAGGCCTGCTCGGGCTCCGGAGCTAAGGGGCGGTCAGGGCTGTGCCTGGCAGTCTCAACGGACAGGGGTGATGGCAGTTGTCCAGGGCAAAGTTCCAGCCAGGCTCTGCCACCTCATATCTGAACTCCGGCCTGTCTTAATAACTGCCCTTAATTGCTTAATGATAAGGAAAACCAAAGCYAGGCTGATAGGATGTAGGTGCACAAGAGGTAGATCCTTGCTTTGCTCACAGGAGCTCACAGCTCTTGCATAAGAGGACTTTCCATTCCTGCTACTCTGACACCAGCCCAGCCACCCGGGCTATGCAAAACCTGCTTGAGAGAGAGCAGTCACACAGAGGAAGACACACGCTACTTCACTGCTACAGAACCACCCCACATTGCTCCAAACTTTACAACATGCAACCCCCTTTCCTGACACCCATCCCTCCAAGATTCCCAGCCCTTCGTTTTGCTCCAATAATGTATTGCTAACACTGGTGTACATTTGTTTTACAAAATAAGCCAGAGCTGGGGCATTTCCTGCTGAAGGTCTTGGAGGGTAGTTGCAGGCTGCAAGCTCTAAGCCTTCTGCCAGGGGCAGCTAAAAATATCAGTGGCATGTGTCAAATACAGATTTATGGCTTGCAGTGATACTAGCTGACTCCAGTATATTCATATTAGACATCAGACATTTTAGTCTGCATTAACACCAACCTAACACTTAATACCTGCTGTTACCACTGGTACTGAATGTTGGAAAGAAACAACGTAGGCAAGAAAATGACAAGAAAGACACAAGACTATAGAAGTGAAAAATCCCTTCAACGCTATCTCCATCCCTGTACCCAGGAATCTTTATTAGACACTGTTTTAAAAATATATATATAGTCTTTATTTAAAAGTTGCAGTCACTTCAGTCTAAGGCAGCTCTTCAAACACATTTCTGCTATAGGCACTGTATAGGTGTTTATGCATTTGCAGATACAGCCACTTGTGCAGTAAGACAGAACCATTAGTTGTCCCAGGTTGGAGGCAAGGGCACAGCCCTCACCTTTGGAGACCAGCCGTTCCACCAGGCCCATGCTCAAGAGCTGTGTAATGGCTCTTCTCTTCACTGGTGGTAATTTTACACATGCCAGTAGGATATGATGCAAAGTCCTCTTCAAGACAACTGTATCTCAACATTATTTTTTTAAACCAGTAACTGAACTCTGTTCGCAGTGTCCTTGAAAGGGGAATGAGGCCTGTTAATAGCTGACTTCAGGGAGCAATGGGATAAGGTCGAGGAGCCAACCATTCAGCTCCATTCAGGGACCATGCCTCATTGTTACCGTGCTGGGTAGTAGTCCATGACCTATCCTGCTCAGCAGCTTCAGTGCCATGAAACACGACCTTCTCAGCTTCCATTCATTCAGGCTCGTTTCTGTGCTCGCTCGTTCTGTTCAAAATTAAAGTTGAGAAGGTGACTGAAGATGCCCCTGTCTCACAGTCACACAGAGGGGACTTCAGAGAGCAATGGGACAATTTAATAATCCTTTCTGCCCCAGTTCTCAAACATTCCTAGTCTACAACTCAAAATAATCATTTTTCAAGGACAGATGTTTCTCAGGAGTCCTCATATTAGAGAGCAGAACACTTGCCCAAATCATACAGCACAGAAAGTCTATTATGGGTCCCTAGTCTACCCATCTGTTAAGTTAAATGCTACCCTGCTTTTGTCTGAAGGCTCTGGACCTTCCCACTGGTGTATAAAGGAGGGCCTGCAGAAAATGCTYTCCTGGCTTGGAATACCCAACTTCTAGTCAGCAGAGCTGTAAATTACAGTCTTAAAACTCTGTAATGACAAAAGGTTTGATGTCTGCATTTTGTTTGCCTTCCTCTGGGTAGCTGCCAAAATCCCAGCTCCAGAGGTAAAGAGAAAGGCAGAATAGAAAAGGAAACACCACAAATCATGGAATCCCAGAATGGAATCCCAGAATCATTTAGGTTGGGAAAGACCCTTAAGATCATCAAGTCCAACTGTTAACCTAACACTGCCAAGTCCACCACTAAACCGTGTCCCTAAGCGCCATGTCTACATGTCTTTTAAATACCTCCAGGGACGCTGCCTACCTTTCTTTTAAGAGAAAACCTCTTTCTCCCCTCCCCACCCTTTCTGAGTATTTCATAATGATGCACGCACAAATGCTGCCTTCACACTGAAATGGAAATGCCTCAGTTAAAGGAAAGGATCCTGGACACTAATACCTGTGCTAGTCATGAGTTGCAATAAACTGAGCAAGTTGTAGTTTGATTTTTAAGTTGTCTTCCCCGTTTCAATTACCTTGACTGTCTTCTCAAGCTTACACAGAGCTTCCTCATATCGCTGCACCAACGGCTTTAATGAATTGCCCTTCACTGGGTGCTTCTTTATGTCTTGGATGCCGGCATCCTTCAACATCCGCAGAAACCTACGTTCCTGCATAAAAAAACAGACACAGGAGATAAGACACCCCACTGCCTATCAGCTAGAAAATGAGCACATTTTGGAATGTGCTGTCTAGACAGGAAATAATTGAAGTTTCCAAGTACAAAGCTCAGCTGACTGGAAAAGGTGGGAAGTAGTATGAACTTTATCTTCCTTATGCCCCTGCATGCATCCTTATCAAATGAATCCCACACCAACGACATACCTGAATTCTAAGGACCAAGCTGAAAGCAACACCCACTTTTCCTGCACGAGCCGTTCTTCCAACTCTGAAAACAGAAAAAGTAGCGTCAAGTCAGTTTAGCCACATAGTCATTGCCATTATCAGCTCCAAGAGTCTGATTCTGAAATTCTCCAGATTTAAGAAAGTTTGATTCCAAGTTTTTTGAGGTTAGCACAGCAGGACTAGCCATATGTTACAAAGGATGAACATTTCCAGGGCTCGTTCACAGCTGCTGAGCTGCTGCAGTTTTCTGAACATCTAGAAACCCAATACTCGATGCTGTCCAGGACAGTACTTCTAGCTCCTGCAAAACACATTTTCTATAATAGGGTGCTAGTTCTCTGTTTCAATACTGCATTACTCTGGTGATGCTATGGGCTTAATTTTGATTAGAAAGCTATTTGCATATTAAAACCCGAAGCTAAAAACCCTTTTAAGTGCATRTCACCTTTGCTAAATATTTCAAAGTAAACCAAGCTCAAACATCTTCCTTTTGTTCCTGGTTGTCTTACCGGTGAATATATGGCCTGATGAACTGAGGTGCATCATAGTTTATTACGTAATTCACTCCTTTAATGTCAATCCCTCGTGCAGTGGCATCTGTGCTGATTAACCTGGTTTTAAACGTATATATAATCATTTTCAGGTAACATCTCTTGCACTACACACACAAGTGAAACACAAGTGAACGCAGCACAACTCTTACTAATCTCTGTTCAAAGTGGGCAGCCAGCCTCTGACCTCTGAGCATAACAGCAGCACTGTAAGTCACTCCTTATTGTCACTGACATTATTAGCTGCCCGCAGACCTCCAAGCATCACTACAGGCTTGTCACCGACCGTTGTGCATGAAAAGTTACTGGGTGTTTCCAGGTTCTCCAAGCATGCAACACTAAGCCAGACGGCTCCCACCACACTGGAGGTTATAAACCTACAAGCTATCTGAACATTCCATACAGGCACTGAATGCAGACAGCGAGGTGCAAAATTCCAGTAGTCAAGGATGAATTTAAACACAGGGTTTGGATAAAAAGAAAATCCAGAAAATAAATATTTACCTTCCTCTCAGAGACATTCCACAGATGCAATCCCACATAGCTACCGAAATCACAAAGAAAATCAAACACGTGGCTAGAAGTAAATCTGTATGCCAGTCTGATCAGGGGTTTCCTTGGTAGGAAGCACTAATACTATACATAGTTCTAGCACCAACATCCATTTTCTTCCAAAAAGTGCCAGACCCCAAGCACAGAACTTAAGATTTTTCAGAACTGTATGTGTTTTGGGCAACTATATGAACAAGCAGTTACAGTTACTACTTGTTATAAAATAACACAGAGAAATTCAGATTACAGCTAGATTAGAACAGGCCAAGTTACATGCAGGAGCAACAATTCAAAAGTCACAAGTCCAAGTCTGGCACCCATTCTGTAAGTTGGTTCCTGCACGCTGTTTTACAGAGGACCCCATTTAACTGTGTTCTTGGTTCTACCTAGCTTTTCACACTGGAAATAGCCTATGTTGGAAGACATGCAGGAAACTCATTTGAGATGCTCACAGTTGTATTTTTCCTTGTTCAAATTCCTTCATCGTTCTCTGTCTCTCATTTGGAGGTAATCGTGAAGAAAATTCAGCCACGGCGACTCCACCAAAGGCTTGAACCAGCAGGAATAATCTGTAGGTAAACGGGTTAGAAACAGTCACTTCATCATATCTCTAACATTAATTGACAGATACCTACTATAGCGCTCTCATTAATATATTCACCTGTGAGAAGCTTCCCTGGAGTTGGTAAAGCACAACACGCGGGTAAATTTCATTGTCAGCATGAAATGCAAGAGGAGCAAAGGCTTGGAATTCAGGTCACATGGCACGTAACATTGCTGCAGTCAACAAGGAAGAAGTTCAGAGAGAAAAATTACTTCTTGCCAAGGCTATCTTCTCTGAAACCCACTACCTGTCCGTGACCTACATAGGCTTGGATGTTTTGCAACTGACTACTAGCAGCAAAACCAGACCCCACAATGCTACTCCCTTTAGAACAAGTCACAGTCACAGGCTGGGAGGATACAACACAAGGTGGAAACAAGAGACTTGTGTTGTTCTAATGGTCTCACTTCTCGACGGCAAGTAACAACATGCACTTGCTTGTTGTGCAAGGGTGACCTGTATCTACATGCCTTGAAATGCATGTTATACATAAGTGCTAATACATTATTATTACTTTATATCTCCACTCCCCATTGCTTGTAAACTTAATTCTGCATCAAGAAATTAAAAAAAAAAAAAAAAAAAATCCAGTCTTAACCAAATGAACACTAAGTAATGAGAAAACAAATGTGCAAAGGTAGAGCGCTCTGGATCATAAATACTCCCAAAGCCACTTTCTCCCAGCACCTCTGTAATGCAAAGAATCATAGGGAAGACGTATTTGTTTATAGGGTAAAAACACAACTAGATACTCCAGAGTTAAAGAAATCTTCAAGTATAATTTATTCAAGAGAATTAATGTCATACCGATAGCCCCTCGGGGAGTGTGTATTTCTTATTAGTATCTTGTTCAGTCTCTGTTCCATCTCCGAGTGTTTTTTTCTCAGAATAGACAGACGTGAAGAGGCGAGGCTGGAATAAATCCAGCTGCTGCAGTTTCTCTGGGTCCTGGGTCAGTGTGGCTGAAAACAGCAGTTTCTGTAAGGGTATCTGAGGATAGCAGGAGCTGAAATAAATAGCACACAGAAAGCGAGCTTTGAGGATGGGGCAAAGGAGCTCCTCCACAAGTGCCTTCAGATGACGTTATGAGGGAAGCAATTAACTCTTTTTGGTGCTCTTTTCTTGCTCTGGGCCTTTCCTGTAGGTTCTTTACCACCCTTGTTTTATGGTGGAGTTCACAGACGGAACTGATCAGCGTTCTCAACCAACTGCACAACCCGCATCCGTTACCCCTGCACACATCCTTGCATCCTAGTTTCCCGTGTCCTCATGCTAGTTCCTTCCTTCCTTGGTCGCTGATCTCAGTTTCTGACACATCTCTACCATGCAGTATGAAAACAGCAGCTGCAGATAGATAATTCCAAGGGTTTTCCTTCAAATCCATTACTCAGCTTGCCAGAGGGCATTAGTATAGTTACCGTGCAAACGAATCACAGACTTGCAATATCTGTGCATTCTTTTGATGCTCCTTTAGTCTAGTTAAGGAAAGCTTGGAGAATACAATACTTAGGCTTCAGTCTAAAAGACATCCTCTAGTATCAGCTGTTCACTGCCTGCTTTTTCAAGATTTGAAAAAGCAGCTGCCTTACTTTGGCAGACATTTCTCAGAGTAAGCAAGCTTTGGGAGTGCCTGCGAGGGAGTACTGTGAAGCAGGGCAGTGGCATCTAGGTGCTGGTGTCTGTGCTACCAGTTCAGAGAAATGCATTTGGCACCTTACCTGGCTGCTGTTACAGGTCCTGGTTTGGTCCTCTGAAAAAGCATGTTGGAGCCAGAGTCATTTTCTACTTGGAATGCAGCTTTGACAATTTGGTTCAGACAGTTCTGGTGCATGTCATCAATCATACGGTCAGCTTCATCTACGATCTGAATTCACAAGGACGAAAAACACTACTTGTTAAATACTGTCTAGCATTAGGCAGCTTTTACTTTCCTTTTGTAATATTATCATTATCAAATGAAGGCAGAAGTTTCTATCCCAAAACTGAATTTTGCCTTTTTTTCAGCGACTCAGTAGCCAGCCTGACATTCAAACTACACACACGTTCATCTGCACATAAATCCAATCCATGTCTCCAAATAAGAGATAAAAATCTCCATATCCTAAATAAGATTGCAACTATGTCTCTGCACAGACTCCCATATGATGGAAGCTACTACAGTTGATAATTTACCCTGACCTTGACCGATAAGGCTTTACTCTGAGTTTGTGTTTGCAAGAGGCTAAGAGAGAAGGGGAAGTGAGTGGATGCTTGGGTATCACGAGTTGGAATAAAACATCTCATCTTAAGACCGCTGCCTGAGCAGTCTGGAGTGTAGACCAGGCCCATACAACAGTTCCAACAGATATGTATTTATGTACCATGCAAGAACAAAGCAGGAATTACAGCTGTAATGGACCTTGCACTAAAATGGGAGACCTGTGGAGTTGACTCACCAGGAAGCGAAGCTGCGTCAGGCTGAACCCTGGGGTCTGGCTAATGTGATCTGTGAGCCGCCCTGGTGTAGCCACAATAATATCAGCCAGGCTGCAGTAGCCTGTCACTCTGAAAGAACAAGCAGCCCATCAGTTAGTTTCTCCCTACACCATAAAGCAAGTAACAGAGATCCTTGGTCAGCAGACCTTAAGATTTTCCTACTATTCACTTAACTGAGAAATAATAATGTTCAAATATGCACTTTACTTTGGAAAGCACACAAAGGCAGTGCTGGATACTATACCCTCATTTTAAAAAATGTCATTATTCTTCATTGCTCTTAAAAAAAAGCTTAGTTGCAGCAAAATCCCGTAACAACCATTTGTACCTGTGGGTATAAGGTAAACGTTTGCATTCTACTCAGCTGGTGAAGAACCCCAAAAATGTAGTAAAACATAACAATCACAAAAAAGGAGTAGTAGCAGGCACTTTGACAAAGACAGAACAACCAGCGTCTAGCATATAAACCCACTATCCAAAATCATTATTGCATGATGGTGTGATGCAATAGCCTATATTTTGACCTCTGCTTACTGAGATTAAATAGTTTACAATCTCTATAAACCTTATCAAAAGACCTTTTAACCTACTTTTTCTGGACAAGCATCTCCTGCTCCTTTGCAAAAGATTTCTGGCCAGTAATCAAAACAACTTTCAGACCTGTCCCGTCAGTGTAAATGTTGAACACTTTACTCACCTGCAAAGAGATGGGCTTTGTTAGCCACAATGAAATCATTTAAAGTAATACTTTCCATTATGCTAACAGCATCAAACCCACTGACAGGTCTTCAACCTGCTTCACAGAACAGCCAAGCAAAGTACTGMTTGCACCAGCTTTTCCCCTGGCCCAGTTCTGCTCAGAGAAAAGGTGAAGCACCACATACCTGTTGTGCCAGTTCTTTGGTGGGTAGAACAACCAGAGCTCGTACTTTGCAAACTACTCGATCTAGCAGAACCTGCCAAAACAAAGGCCAAATGAGTCCCTGAAAGCAGTAGGGAGAGAAAGGTGCTCTCGTATCTAACCTAGTGAGAAGAGATGGGCTTGGCATATCTTCATGAGTTTTGTTTCCATTTTACTCCCCTCCATCCTCCCAACTCCTCATGCTGTGCCTGTTTGAGAAAAGGAGCGGGATGCTGAGATGAAGGGGACTCGTACAGCTCCCTGAGACAGCTCTGAGCTAAAAATCTGCTGCTTTGCAGCCCCACATTCCTCAGCTTTTTGACCTACTTCTAAGTTCAGGTTTCGCTTGAACAAAAGCAACCCCAGCATTTTCCCTACAGATATTTCACTGGGGGTAAACTCACCTGTACTATGGGTATGACAAAAGACAGGGTTTTACCACTGCCAGTAGGTGCCGAGACGCAGATGTCTTTGGGGCGGTATCCTCCCTGCCCCATCAAATACCCATTGGATGCACTCTGTAGAATAGCAGGAATCACCTCTGCCTGAACTGAACAAAACCGGAAACAAACATTAACTACAGAGTTAACTGGGCTAAAACCAGTGTATCCAGAAAAGCAGTTATATACAATGAATCTGTTTCCACATCTGTGCTGTTGTTGCTACAGACATAAGAGAGGAAGAAATCAAAACCAGTTGTTAATAGAGATGCTATCTGGTCTTACCTGGTTCTTGTTCACTCATGGGAGCTTAGCACTGAATACAGAGATTCCCCTCTCCAAGAATTCAGCTATTTCTAGTGCTCAGCTAGGATGTTACTGTGTTAAATATTGTTTTTCAACTCATATCTGTCTTCTTGTTCTCATGTTAGGATGGCAACAGGCAGATTTAAAACCTAGGAGTATTTGTCTGTAAGCAACCTTTCTTTGAAGTACAAACTACTCTTATATAAACACAGAATACGCAACATGGCAACGCAGCCTTATCTGCCAAGGAGCAAAACACACAACTCCTATAGGCTTTGGAGTCATTCAAGTTCACCGCAGGAGAGTACACAAGGACTGAAGCAAACAGTCCTGTACAGACAACAGCTTTGGCTGTCATGCATGAACTCTCTCCTTTCCCTGTCCCATGACAAGCCCTGACAAACTGGCCAACTTCGGTTTATCTACGAGGTTTAGCAGCCAGGGGATTTAGCTCTGTGACAAGACCATACCCAGTTACGCATATGATGTATGACTTCAGTGGACACCATCTCTACCAGACAGAGCATGACACTGCTTGATTTATCTACTACCAAGTGCCATAAGCTGGACTTGATTTATGAGAAAACACAGGAAGTTGCTATCAGCAACCTGTTAAGATCTCCCAGAACAAAATAAGCAATAACATTTACATTAAAACATTATGTAACAGCATACTTAAAAAAGAGAAGACACATGCTGGCTTTCTAATGTAACCTTGATGAGTCTCTGATACAGTCTAAGCCTCCAGGATCAGCTGGACCAAGTAATTGGCTGAAGGTCAGAGATCCCACCTTCTTCCCTTCTCTTCCTCTCCTTATCCCTGCTTCCAGCTGTGCTTTCTACTTATTTAGGAGCCGACGCTTATTGTACTTGTCTGCAAAACCAGTAAAATAATGGAAAACTAACAGCTTTTTTTGCTTGAACAGTTTTCTGCTGCTTTAATGAGTTGAACAGGCTCCCACAGAGGTCTGATTAGAAGCAGGGATGGTGGAAGGTAAGGAACTAAAGCACAAGCCTGGCATAAGGGGGGAAAGTGGGAGGACACAAGTAAGACCTCCCTCTTTTGGCAGCTGTGAGCTATTACTTCAAGCCACTATATTTTGTGGAGCTGCATTTATGACTAGATAACAGATTTCAATTACTCAGCCTAGACAAAGGTTTGACAGTGAAGGGTTAAAACTGGTACGACCACTTTGATGCATTAAACTTGTTTTTGCACTATATTTTACTTCACTGACCACATAAAATATACAGCAACAGACTGCAAGAACTATGTAAGTCAATTCAGAGAGACACAAAAGCACTATCAAGGTACCTGGAAAAAACGACTCTATCCCATTCATTTGCAGCTTTTTCAACAGCCTGGGATGAATTCCTGGGACATCTCTGATTGGAACTAGGTTATCTTTGATACGTTTTTGCACTAATTTGGGTTGAGCAAGCCACTGTGGTAAGAAGGGCTGAACCTGAGGTGAAGGAAAGAAGAATAACAAAATGTTTCTGCCATCAAACAGGCAACGCCATACGTAAAATAAGCTGGTAAGGATGCCTGTTCCTTCCTGACCATCATCAAAATTCAGTCAAGCTAGTTACCTTCTGCACTGGCTTTCTGTCGTAGTCTCCAAGAACCACCAAACTGGAGGGTGGAGGATTTGCCTCCTCCTCTGAGGCTACTAAGGACAGGTCCTCCTTTGTGCTTTGATTTCCTTCAGCTCTTTCACCATTCTCTTTCTTCCTCGTTTCAGCTCCCTCTGTTTCCTCATCTCTCTTCTTCCTTTTAGAAGACTTATTTTTAAGGTTGCTTCTGTCTTCCTGTTGTTTGATGTCTTCTTCAGAATCTGGAATTTGGATAACAGGAATACAAAGCTACAGGTCAGAATGTGCTACAGAAAAGGGATGTAGGGAACATTTTACAACGTAGGACTTAAGCAACAACTTGCAAGCTCCTCTTTCTTCCTAAATCCAAGTGCAAAAGCCAAACATTCCTTCATTGGTATGAAAGCAACTGAAGACTGAGATGACACGCTTCCCGCCTTCCCTTACACTAAACTGATCCTCGAAGTTTGCAGTATGGGGCTTTCCCCTAAAAAAAAGAATTACTTTGGGAAAATATTAAGCAGAGGAAAACAAAATTTACCATCAGTTAAATTCGGCAAGTTACTCAAAGGGCAACTTGCATCTACTCCTCTGTTGAGAACTGTCGACCAAAATGACCCCAGTTTATCGTTACCTGCTTCATTCCTCTCTTGAGGCACTTCTGATTTTCTCCTATTTTCTTTCTTCTTCTTGTGCTTCGATGGAGTGCTGCCATCTGCTGCCTCCTCAGTATCCGCCCTTTCTTCAGAAGAGCTGCGAGGCTGTTGTTTCTTCGTTAGCTTCTTCTGTCCTTGCGCACAGGACTGCTCTTCACTCTCCCTCTTCCTCTTCCTTCCTCGTTCCCCGGGTTCATCCCCGGGACTCAGCCCCGCGCCCCCTGGCCCGGCTCCTCCGGAGAGCTCGCCTTCCCCTCCCTCGGGCTGCGCCTCCTGCTGCTTCTTCAGCTGCCGGGCCTTCGCCTGCTGGCGCAGCCGCTCCAGCAGGACCCGAGCCCGGTCCTCCGCCTCGGCCCCCTCCGGCTCCTCCTCCCCACCGTACCTGGAACAGCCCAGACAAAACCTCCTCAGGCACAAGCCGCCCGCCCCCACCAGGCCCGTCCGGCCAGGCACCCTCCGCTCGAGTCCCTGCCGCGGGGGGGACGCCGGGACCCAGCTCCCGCAGCCAGCCCGGGCCGGGGCTGAGGGCCGGGCAGCGCCCGGGGCAGGGGGTACCTGCTGATGCAGAAGAGCGCCATGGCCGCGCCGCGCTGCCCGGGCGCACGGAGATGACGTCAGCGGAGCCCGCGTGGCGCGAGGCAGCGGCGGAAGGCTCCAGAAGGCGCGGGGGCGGGCGCGCGCCGCCTGCCGGCAGGGGAGGGGCGGCGCCGCGCGCGCCCTGAKGGGAAGGCGGCTGAGGGGGACGGGGGAGCGCTGAAGGAGGAAGGCCGGGAAGGTGGTGGTGGGAAAATGCTGAGGGGAGAAAAGTACCTCATCGTGGCCCCCACAGCCCCGCATGGCGGGAGCCCGGCCCCGAGACACTGAGGCCCAGGAGAGCACAGCATCACTGTGGGGACAGGCCGGCAGCCAGTGCAGACACTTACCACAGCTCCCACAGCACTGAGGGCAACCCCTGCCTGCCTGAAGGGAGCCAGCATAAGCATTGTGCATAGCAGCATTTCGACTCAGTGAGCAAAAGCACTCCTTCCTTGCTTGCTTAGCCCCTCATGGCTGGCATGTTGTTAAGAGGAAAGCCTCCCTGAAGCAGCAGGCACAGGGCTGGCCCAAAGACTGCTTCCACTGTGGCARTGGAGGACACAGCCAAAAAACAAACAAAAAAAACCTCAGAGCAACAAGAAGACCTGAAGGCGCCTACAGTGTCTGGAGCCCAGCAAGGTAAAAATCACCCTGGAGTGCTGTCAGGCACCTGCCACTCAGTCTAACCGTACTGAGAAATACCATGTCTGAGAAATAGCAGCAAACCCAAAGTGTTCCTTTTGTTTGCTTTAGCAGTCAGAGTGAAACATATGCGGCCGATTGCCCAGCTCCATCCCCCATCCCCAACCTGCAAAAGGCTACACCAGACAGCTTACTTCTAAATCTTTATTTGCTTTCTACACAGAGAAAACAGAGGAATGTTGAAGCAGCAATATTTAAACACACTAGCAGGGAGCCATCAATCTGTGAGAGTGCACAAAATGCAACACAGGGCCATTTGTGCGGTGGTCTCTGCTAAGGGGCAGGATGAGGGTAGGTCCAGGAGCAGCCTCTTCAGACAGACAAGAGAGCTCTAGGCAAAGGTGGAGCCATTCCAGCCCACATTGGCAGCATTCATGTCAAAGTAGTTGATGTACACCCTGCAGAAGAGGCACAGGAAGACACAAACAATGACCTTATTAACTCATTGATATGAGTGAGACAGGACAACAGGACAGGGGACAGTGCTTCCCATTCCTCAGAAGAAATTTCAAGCTTCAATTTTACTGAAAGCTAGCTATCTTCTCTGGTAGAGCCTCCAAACAATCAATATTCCTCAGAGTCCCTTGAACTGTACTTTTTTTCTTTTCTAAAATACACACTCTTCTTCAGTCAGGGACTGTCCAGACACCAGACAGCTTTTGGTTAGCAGCCTGTCAAGAACTTCCAGAGATCAAAACCTTTTGTTTCCAAGCACTGTAGTCCTTCACACGTGTCAGACAGGCAGCCTTATGAAAGCCAAGCAGGCCCTCAGGGCCGGTTCTGCGCTTCTCCCTTTCAACCCCAGCAGTCAGTGGCAGCAGGTTCTTCCCGTTCTTCACCACTGCACGCAGACACTCTCCCAAGGCTCTGCAGCCTGCGAGGGAGCTGTTCACAGCCTGCTGGTTTTTAACAGGCTGGAGCTGACAGGCAAAGTACTGCTCCTCCCTTGTGCTTTCAGCCTCCCATCACCAGAGGACATCACACCTCAGTGGCAAAAAACACACTGTACAACTTGTCAGTCCTCTGGSATTTTTCCCTACTCTGAGAACAGGAAGCCATTTAACAGAGGACTCTGAAGGGAAAGACGTAGGCATCAAACTCTTAACTGGACATGAAAATGCTGCAAATGATCACTTTGTATTTTCTCAAATACATGGACTTATTCCTGGCTTTTTGTTTTTTTAAATTAACTTTTCAAAACAGTTTCAGAGAGCCAGGTGAACAAGGTTAATAACATCATGTCCTAGCCTTACCTGTCTGCAGATACATGCAAGTGCTTAGAGATCAGATCACACAGGAGCTTGGTGTAAGTCTTGTTCTGCTGCCCTCCTATTTTGCCGATGCTGTACAGGCTGCAGAGCGCACAGGGATCAGTGGAGCCCCCGAAGGACATCATCTGATCAGGTATGATGTGCACAGCGATGTACTGCCGCAAGAGAACAAACAGTTACAGGATATCTCACCTTCCCTCTCCCGATACAAACTTGCTTTAGGTACCAACTTTAAACAGCACAGTTGTGTGCTGCATTGCAGCCCAGGCAGCTTGCCAGTGCTGCCCTCTGCACCCTTCCAAGGCTCAGGCACTGCAGCCCACACGGGTGGCATGGCAGTGCATGCTGCGGGGATCCCCCCGAGCCTGGCTCTCAGCTTTAGGAAYGAAGGTTGTGTTCGTACAAAGCCGTAGGCGGGATGGGTACTCCTGCCCGTCGCTGCACGGGGTAAAGAGCATGCGGCTGGAGATAAAGGCCTTAAAACTGTATTTGCATGCCAGAATTCACGCCCTCAAATCACTGACTGAGCCACCAGGCCTGTCTAAGAGCCTGTCTGCAATTCAGCCCTATCGGGCTTCGACTTCTCAGGCTGCAGCGGTCTGGCCCAATAGGGGCCATATCCGATCCCGGGATAACCGAGAGCAGCCCAGCTCAGTATCTGTTACTTTGCTTCGCCAGAGACTCACTGGCCTGGCAGATACCAGCCCCTTCCCCCAAGCATGCCGCTGGCACAGCTCCGCGGCTGAAATCCCGGCTCCCGGGCACAAGCGTTGACAAATCTCCGGCGTTGTAGCTACTCGAGCACCGAGCTTCCTGTAGGTCAGGTACTGCTCCGGCCGGGCAGGCCGATGGCCTCCGGGAGCCGCGCGGCCTAGGGACAGGCTGCAGCGCAGACGGAGGCAGCGGGAGGCCTGCCGCCGCGCCGCGGCTCCCTCCGAGGGCTGCTGGAGGGGTGAATGGGCACAAGCCCTTTCCCCTGGAGCAGCGGGGCCCGCAGTTGTGTCCGCAGACGCTCCCCTCGGCGGCCGCGGCCCCTCCGCCCCGGGTGGCCGAGAGAGCGGGCACAGCCCCGCAGCCGCCCCGCCGGGGCCTCCCCTCGGCACCGGGCRCCGCGCACGTGCTCGCCTCGCTCCCAGCCCAGCCGGTCCCATCCCGGGGAGGCCCCCGCTCCCGCCGCGGCCCTCCGCCTCCGGCAGCACCGGCCCCGCCGCCCGCCCTCACCTGCGCGGGCTTGCCGGTGGCCTTAGCCAGCTGCTGGGTGAGGTCGCCCAGCAGGCTGTCGGGCACGGCGTCCTTGCAGACGTTGGTCTGGATGGCGAACATGGGCATGGTGGCGGCGGCGGAGGGGCCGATGGCGGGAGCAGAGCTGTGCGGTGGGACCGGCGGCGGCAACACAGTGGAGCGGGGCGGCGGCGGCGGCAGCGCTTTTAATGCGCGCGGGGCCGCGCCGGCCTTAAAGGGGCCGCGCCCGGCGGGGCGGGGGAGGGAGCGGAGGGGGGAGGCTACCTTCCCAGTCTGCTGCCCTCGCTGCGGCTTACGGCTTCCCTCCCCCGGCAGCGTCCCGGCCAGAACTCTCCCCCCTTTCCGCCGTTATTCGTTTGCTTTGTTACTACTACTGAGCATTTTTTGAGAGTACGTTGTACACTCCTCCCTGGAACGGAGTCCTGCCGCGCTGGACAGTTCACACATAACCTGGTATCAGCGCATGTGGTACTATCGCTGTAGCACTCCCACTGGCTTTTGCAAGATCGGGGCCAAAAAGGGCTACAGGTCCTAGCTTGGAAGTTGCAAAAAGGGATACTTGCCCTGTCTCCGAAGGGAATTTTTTTCTTTTGCAAAATAAAGGCACATTTGTACGGTWTTTTTTTTTTTTTTACTGTGTGCATAGTTTTAACACAATGTAAGCAGAAACCTCTGACTTGCTGGCATGTTAATTATTCTCTAACGGTTTTCAGTCAAATTGAAAGTGAGCTGTTACTCCTCAGCATCCTCATTTTCACATCATATTTTTCTACTGGAAAAAGGCAGAAGTGATCTTTTTTTGCTTAGAAATGAAATGGTGCGTGTCTATTCGGAGGTGAGAGGCAGCCTGAGAGATGAGCCTTCTGCTGGGCTGTGTGATGCCATGCACGTAGGCTGCAGAGGGCACAACTCCCCACCCTGCCTCTTACACTGCTGTGGCTGCAGCGTAGCTCTCTGCTATGCTGCTTGAAATGACTCATAGAAGACTAAAGAGGATCAGGCCCATAGCTTGTTTCACACAGACATTTTACACACAGGAATCGAGCACGTGTTAATTTTTAACAAAGTCCCAGTGCTGCTGCGACTAGAAAGCTTGACCATACATACATGTTACACATGTAAACATACACAGCCCTGAACAAAGAATAAGGGATGGTATTTTATGGGAACGCTTTGGAGTGGCACAGGCTATAACACTGAGAACTGGCATGACTGGAGCACTTTTTTTTTTTTAGTGATTAACAGTGCTATTAAGAACTAATATCGTCAGCTCCCTGCCATTACGTAGTGCCACTTATTCCTCCCACCTTCCTGCCTCCCAGAGTTGTTGCACGGAGGTAGGGTGGGAATTCTGGCAGTGCAGGGAAAAAAACTCGAGAGCAATGTCACTACCAGTGTGCTTGCTCTGTGGCCTGCCAGGCCCAAAGCGACAGACCCTGGTCATGCTGCCACACAATGGAAAGACRTCCACAATTTCATTCTCCTTTGCCCCCTTGACTAAGGAAGAAACAGCACATACATTTTCATACCTTCTAAATATGCATTTTTAGAAGTTAACCAAGTACCAGTGTGTATGTATGCACCCCTCCCTCATGGGATTGCTCCACACTCATGCATTCATAATACATTTTCCGGATGCACAGCATCTGTTTTAAAACACAATTGCTTGTGATTAAAATAAGAACAATGAAGCAATGTGTCTAAGAGCAAAAAACTGAACGGTAAGATGTTTTACCGAAATATACCGAAGAGCATTCTAATGATGTGCCAGAGACAGAGGCAAAGAAAGCTTTTACATTCCCTGTTAGGGAGTATAAGGATTGTTAGCAAGTAGAGGTGGTCTTAATTGTACTCGTACCATGAGGTACCTTAGGAATTTCAGGGTTTGGATGCTCTGAGAGTAAGTCTGAAAGCATCTAGCATAGAAGGGCTTCAGAAGGTATGTGGGGCAGGCAGAATCCTTTCCTGGAGGCTGACTGCAAATAGCAGAGCTGGGGCATTCACAGGTTGCAGTTGTACATACCCACCTGCATCACAGTCAAAACCTGAGCACAGAGCAACTGGACCAGGGAGGAGGAGCCAGGAGAACAGAGAATGCTGGTGCTGTGGCTGCAAGAACAGGCAGAGCCAGCATTCTTTGAGCAGGTGGCTCTATGAAGGCAGCAGACTGATTTCTGGAGAAGGAAACTGCCTCCACATGGAAGGTCCTGCTGTGTTTATGGGCTTCGTAGCCATTCTCCACAAGCAATTCTGCCAAAAGACTACCTACCTCATGCCATGTCTTCCTTCCTTGGGCAGCTCTGCAAGGCATTAAGTAGAATGAAAAATATTTAATAAGATAGACTGTACTTAGATGCTAAGTAGCATGTTGCTTCATTGGCTGTGCTGCTTTGATTCACCAAAACAGCTTTTATTTGTTATCTCAACAAAGCATTTTTGCAGGTTGAGGTACAGGCTTGTATTTAAAGACTGTGGCTGCAAAGCAAAGCTGTGATAGGGACAAAATGGGATGTTCACAATAGAGCTCAGAAGAGGGGTGGGATGGGTTTGTTCTTCGAGAAAGAAAAAGTCACAATACACCTAATTTCAGAGATTCAGGAAACAGATCTGTACTCAATCTTTCTATTTTACTTTGGAAACAAATGCTCTTATTTGACCCAGGGCTTGAATAATAAATATTTATATGGAAATCTTCCTTTTGTAATTAATTCATTACTTTGGCCTCTGGGAATGGCTCACTGTGCCTCTGCCTCACTTTGAGCTGTGCTCTAATCTTCACTGTCACTGCAAATTGTTCAATGGATGAAAAGGGGAGGGCAGAACAGTGAACAGTGGGTTTTTCCACTTACTCCCTCTGCCTAGCCTGAGCCCTGGGAGACTCTTGCAGCACAAGTTTCTCTACTAAGCAGCTAGAGGTCCATGTAGTGTTAAGATCTAAGGAGGACCTGGTCTGCAATCCATCCCTTTTAAATAAGAGGCAATCATGTCTTTCCTACTTTTGAAGGGAGGGCCATATACCACATTGACAGCCACATCTATTGACTTACATGTATTTTGAAATCAGGTCAAGATAGTTCTGTATAAATTTGGCCAGGCTGTTGAGCATGAACAGGGCAAAGGTATACCCAAATGGAGTGTTCATCTTCACACAAAGGACTAAACTGTTTTAAAAAAGAAAAGCTTCTGTTAAGAATATTTTGAGAAAGCACCTTCCATCTCAACCACAGGCCTTTCCAGAATAACAAGACAGTCTGTCATTAAGGCTCCTGCTGGATTTTTACTTTTATTAAGCAGCAGACAAGATGTTAAAACGGCACTGGGTAGCAGCAACTAATGCACCACTTTTACATTTGTGCCAAATACAGGTAACATGACTAGAACTGCAGTGTTCAAAAGCCACAGTGAGGGTTCAGGAATAAGCTGTTGCCACCTGAGGGCACCTCAAGCAAAGGTGGTGTTGTTCCAGCCTACATTGCCAGCACTGATCTCGAAGAAGCTGACGTAGATTCTGAAAGGGAAGACAGACACCGTTAGCTGCTGAGAGCAGAGTGCTGCAGGCTGGCCAGGGTGTTCCTGCAGCAGGACATACACAGCCATGCTGTAGACTGTCCCGCAGGGCTTTACACTTCTCAGGCCTGCACTGCATCTCAGCAAGTTACACATTTCCTTTCGCAAGTTCTGGCAGGCATGTTCAAGTGTTGCATATTCCACACCCCCCTCCCCTCTTTTAATGCCTTGTCTACTTGCATTCTGGAGTTCCTGGTGTTTTTCTACTTCTTGTTTTAAGGAGATCTCAGGAGGCTGTGTTTTATTTACAGTCATTTCTGGAGCAGATTGGTGTACCTTCAGGAAAAGGACTAGAAATGCTTTTATGTAAGTGCAAGCTTTTGTAATAGACCTCCACTTGTACCCCACAGGCAGTAGGGAAGTGTTGTTACRTTACTCAAGTTATCAATTTAATAACATCAGGTTATTGTGTCTCTACCTGGGCTTTTGCACATATGAGATCTGCGGGTACATGCAGTGCCTGAGCCTCCATCATTTTAACTAAGAGATTATTTTACAGCTTCTGGGTATTGGCATTGCAGCTCATGCAATTGCTCCCTTCCTATTTTTAATTGGAGAGTTGCTCTATTGACTTGGCATTTAGCCTCTTCAGGCAGAATGTTAACAGAAGAATGGCAAAGGACAAGTCTGGGATTAATAGTTTTAGTCTGTGGAAAGTCATGTCAGACAAGTTGCTGTGTGAGCTCACCTGTCAGATGGTATTTTCAACTGTTTGTTCAGCAGGTCACAAAGCAATTTGGAGTAGACCTTGTTCTCCTGCTCCCCTATCTTGCCAATGCTGTAGAGAAAGCACATAGCACAGGGGTCTGTAGAACCACCGAAGGACATCAGCTGGTCAGGAGAGATCTGTATTGCTAGATACTGTTGGAAGAAGAAAAAAGGAATGTTATTTTCCTTTGCCATGTTAGGAAAAGTTTTGAAATCCAGGAAGGTATTTGTGTATCTAAACTGCAGTGAAAATAGGTGCATGCCTATCAATTATGCTTTTGAAATTCTCCTGCCTGTACTTCATTTCACTTCCAGGCTTCCTAAGTATTTTCCTGCAAAGATGAGATGGTATGAAATAGAACCACATTCCCATGACATACCATTTGGGAACAGGCACTGCCATCACAATTCTTTCATCTATTGCAGAATGGCTGTATTCTTAGATAAAGGTACTAGCAGCATGTAAAAAAAAAAAAGCAGCAGTCCTAGGCACTCAGAGATGCTTTTCACCACTTACTAAAATGCAAATAGTTTCACTCTTGTTCTTAAGTTACCATGTGGCAAAGATCCTTCCCTGCCTGCTGTCTTGCAACCTTCAACCCCAGTGTGCCCAATTACCTACTGAAAGATGGGTTCTGGATGCTCAGCCCAGGTACACTGTTGGAAGGAGGACCCTGCAGTATCGTCTTTATTGACTTTGAATTTTGGATAGGAAGTTCAGGTGCTCCAAGAGCTCAGTGACCTGCAATACCTCCAGAACCTCCTCTGAGCCACCGGGCTCTCCCTGCCTGTGCGGGAAGGCCGGGTGCGAGTGCGGGGTGTGCAATTGCATTGCTGCTGCCCTACGTTCCAGAGAGATTTTGCACCTCACTGGCTCCTGCTGCAGTCTTCCCTGCTGAGGTAAATGTGAACTGACGCAGCAGAGGTCTAAATCAACATCCCCCTCATAAAAAAAAATACAGCCTAATCCTACTTTTGTTCTTGATAGCAGGAAAAATAGAAGAAAGTATCTATGTTAATATTAATGACCAGCCTGCCATTTTCCCTGCTGCTAATACACAGTGTCAGATCCACACATGGGGGAATCCAGGGATCAGTTCCTTTGGCATCCATCTGGCTTCTGTTCTGTTCTTACCCACGTTTATTAGCAGTGCATCATTGGAACTCAGCAGCAATTAACCCTCTTGGTAAAACAAGCTAGCCTGAGTACCAGGAGTTGTCTGGGTAATTAGCCTTGGCCATCATTTACAGGTTGTTTAGGTGCAAGGTGCATCAGACCACAGCAGCACAGGATAAGCCAAGGAGATCCTGCTGAGGTAGCACTTGCTTGGCCCTGTTCTCCCGTGGCTGGACACCCCGTGCTCTCAACTTTATGCCAAATGTATGTACATATATGCCTTAACATCTACCCTGGAAGCAGATTATTATTTAAAAAAAAAAAAAAAAGCAAGCTGAAGTGTTAATCAGGATTATTTTCTTCTTAGAGCAGTTTGAAAATGTTTGAAACAGTTTTTTCAGTAGAAAAAACCCTATTTGATTAAAAATAAAAGTCACTATTTTTTTCAAATGGTACTATTTCCTGCGAGAGGAAAGCTCTGCATTCCAGCCCACCCTAATCCTTTCCTTYTTTCTGTGTTATAACTAAGAGACTCTCCCTTTCCTATTGCCTCCTTTGTCACGAAGAGCTTGCATGTCCTCTTCAAAAAATCTCTTTGTTGTTCCCTGTATATTTCTAAGTCCAATCACATATCCCTTGCACACTGATGCACAAACCTGTTCCAGCTGCATCCCAGCCCTGGCCTCTAACTTTATATTCAGAAGCTGTTATGCAAGAACCACCAGCTGACACCCCTACCCCCCCCACAGCAAGTATTTGTTTGCTAGACTGATAAAAAAAAAATGTTTTTTGAAGAGGGATAGAACACATCAGTTTTACATAAGAATTTCATTATACTACTGCATGTATTGGGAAAAAAATATAATCTTACTCCCATTTACAGTTAAGCCTGCTTTCTGTGGAGACAGGGCTTATAAGCCTAAAACATGCTTCTGACTATTCCCTGAGATAACTAACTTTGGTCAAATTTAACAGAGATTGATTTCCTACATGTTTAGTGAGTGGTTGATTGCATAGAGCTCCATTACTGTCCCTAGAGAAAGAGGGTCCCCTTTATGAGACATCAAACAATCTGTCTGGAAGAAATCTGTCTGGAAGAGACACAGTAGAGCCAGGCTTCACCAGGTCGATTGGCTTTTTAACTCGACATCAAATCAATTTGATGAGAACATCCAAACACATACAACTGTCTTTTAAAGTCTACAGCCATACAACAATAAATAGAAATTAATTATCAGTGCTGAACTGAGCATTTCTAATTGGTCAAAGAAGTGCCAGTACTATTAACCATCCCACCACTCGTGGGATCTATGGTGCAAGTCCAGTGCAGAATGTGGCTGGAAGTCACAGAAACTTTTAAAGTTTTCCTCCAAGAACTAGCTGAAGTCTTGCTGCAAGTTAAGCTTCCTGCCTTATGCCACCGAGGAAGAAAAAAAAAAGTGTTCTCATCTCTTCCATAACAGCCTCCCTCTTCAGCCTTCTCTCCTAGAAGAGCCAGAATGTCTGTTGATCCCTGCATTATTTTATTTCTTCAGCGTTTTTCCTTTGGTGCGTCTCTGATCTGCCTACCTCTTTCTCAAAGTAAAGGGCCTGAAACTGGATGGAGTACTCCTGCTGAAGCTTACTTCTACCTTGTGCACAACAGAAGTGAAATTCCCCTGCTCCCAAGCATTGTCTTAACTCTTATTCATGTTGTAACCCATAATAGCTCCCCAAATCCTTTCCTCTTTAATGAATTATTCTTTGTCTTTTGTGCAGTTTGCCTTATTAATCAGCTGTTGAAAGAAAGCTTCCTGACTTCAGAAGATATCTCTTACTATCTTCTTGAATTCTTACTGTCTCCTGTGCATACAAGCCATTGTCATCTGCACATCTCAGTCTACCAAGTCATTACTGGGAGGGTTGACTAGATCTGAGCATAAGATACTGCTGTGGGACTGTTTAAAATGTTCCTGATTTTGACGAAACCATGCCAGCTGCTCAGTTTTCTTCTTACCATTTTTAAGACATTCCAAAGTTTGTTCTAATATTTTCAGTTATCCCACTTGGTCTTTAATTTTGGGTCATTTTCCCCCCTTCTTCCCTTCTCAGGACACTTCCACCTGTGGCAGTTATCAAACAATTGCTAAGGGGTTCAGAGATCTGTTGCCATCTTAAGTAGTCCAGGGTGACTACCATTTCAGAGCACTTTATTTCCATGAAGAGCAAAGATCTGCTCAAGAACTTCAGGTGTCCCAGTGGGCAGAGAAAGGTTTGCTGGGGAGCCCTCAGAATCCTCTCTGTAGGCACCAGAAATTCATTCTTTCTAGGTTTCAAACATCACTCCCAAAGTAAAATAAGAAACATTTTCTGAAAACACTTATTTGCTAGTGAATATGTAGAAAGGGTACTTCACCAAGCTGCTAAAGATCTATAGCTGATTCACTTACGTTACTGCTGCTACAGCAACTGAGGAGTAGCTCATGTTATAAAGCTTACAGATCTGTAGAGAAGCTTTCACTTTGTTGTTCACATTCATCAACAGTCTTCAGTAAACAACTGATACAGTCACTAGTGACCTTTCAGGATTAGTTAAGAAAATAAAAGCCTTATGAGACCCTTAATGACAGTATTTCAGTACTTCCCCTCAGYAGCATATTGCCATGGGTTTTGGCAGGTAAGAATCCCTCAGTTTGATAATGAAACCACCCAACAGATTTTACTCTGGTGTTTTGACTACAGTTAGCAGGATGTCACATGGGTATTTTTGCTAGATGTCCAAGCAAGCTGAATACCTTATTTTTTTCTTCAGCTGTAACCACTAGGCTACAGGCAATTTGGTGGCAGATAACAAACACATATTCAGCAGGACTCTGCAAGGAAGTTAGAGGGTGAGGCTTGCTTTCAGTCAGCTAGATTCTTGAGAGGTATTCACAGACACCTGCATATACATACCCACACACATCCAGTATTTTGACTTACATGGAGACCTACATGGAATACCATCATATACAAAGCTAGTTTAAATACTTCAAGTGTTTCAAGACCTCAACAGAGCTAAGTTACAGCAAACAAGTATTTGACATTTGTACAGAGAGAAGACTAAATACTGGTGAGTCATTAGATATATTAGTCTATATATATATTACATATATTAGTCTCTCTCAGAGAAGGTCATCACATAGGCACAGCTGACTAAATAAAGAAAACATTTGAGCATCTGGACTTACCTGTGCTGGTTTGCCCATTGCTTTTGATAACTGCTGGGTAAGCTCACCAGTGAACGAGTCTGGAACTTTATCCTTGCTTATATTTGTGTTAACAATGAACTTAGGCATCTTTGGATCGCAAGAGGGTTTTCTTTCCACTCACCTTGTTCACAGCTTTGTTTCTAACCCACCTGCAAGATAGCTTACCCCACTGTGCTAGTAAGCACCTCAGGAGCCTTTAAATAGTCAGTGGTACGTTCCTCCGGTGCACCTGGAGGGGTGGGAGGGCCTCGGGAGAGAGGATGCTGCATGTGCCATCTGCAGGCTGCTAATGCAGATAGTCAATGTACAGCTTTCCTAGGAGGGAAAGCTGGCTTTTTGCGCTCTGGAAATCAAAGCATCCAAAATGACACTTCATATTTGGGTACAGGCTGATCGTGAAAACCAGTGAAAAAGCAAGTTTTTCAGGGACTGTTTGAAAGTGGGAGAGTTATAATGTGCCTCTTTAAGCAAGTCTCATAATTATTTAAAAAATTTAGATGAACACCTCACTTGTGAGGTCTAGAACTCTTTCTGTGGAATAGACCATAACAGAAAAACCCCAGTAGCACATGTTGTGGACACCTTCCCTGAACTGTGACTAAGTCATGAGAAAGATGCTTTAAAATCAGGGTCTTGATTTTCCACTGTGGTGAGCACACAGTGCTTGTTTTCAACTTGCTCCTTTGTTGTGCAAGTAGTCCCATCACAGTCAACAGGATCTCCTGACAGATAGGAAATCCACAGGCTTTCTAAAATGAGCGGGTTTTATCCAGAGTGGAGTATGTGGCAGAGCTGGGATCAATTGTCTATGCTACCTTGTAGAGTCTTACATGAGAGAAGTGATTTAGAGGGGTCATATGGCATTTGGTAGGGGGTGTGCACAGCGAGATGTGTGTGGGAAAAGCAGGTTGAAAATGCTGATGGGGATAAAATAAATGGTTTGCTAATCTCCCCATGTCAAAGGTGATGCGTGTCTTTATGCCCAGTAGTTTCTGAGAGTTAAAAGGGCTTTTCTACTCACTCCATTCCCCAGCCTGCGGAAAAGTGGGAGAGMTTTCTATAGCTTGCACTAAATGCTTGTACTGCAACGGTGTAATTTAAACAAATACTTTTAAATGGTGAAAACCTCCATATGAACATGCTTAAGTTGATTGTGTAATGTATGTTGATTTTAAGTCAGTTCCTTCCTTGTAGCACCCTTGCTGTAAAAAGCCAGCAAATAAAAAGTCAGGAGATGAATTACTATGTGCCAGTATTCATCTACAGCCCATGTTGGTGGATTGCGTCTCCTGTATCCAAAGCATTCTGAAAATAATGAAAATCCTGAAAAAAAAAATCCAGAAATAAAGTCTGTTTGTACAAACAGAATTTTCAGGGCATGTTTCCTATGTCAAAGCATTAAAAMCAAACTCAAGTGACAGCTCCATCCGTAAGAAGAGGAACTGCTGTTTGTAATATTGATGAATGTTTTCTTCAGTGATTAGTTGAAAGCAGGTGGCATGATCCAAAGCATTTAGTCACAAATCAAACTATAGTTGTTAGTGGTCACTTGGAAAAACTTAGACTGTATTTCCAGTGAACTTCACAACCTATTTTTTCTGCTGGGTACAATAATCATTAGTTATTCGCAGCTTGCTTACATAACAAGAAAAACATTTCCAAAACAAACTCTTTCTTCTCTGAAAACATCTGATGTAATTCCCAGAAGCTTATGTACCACGTTGGAAATCAGATCCCTAGACACCACAGATGCTCTTGGGAGTGTGCTTTATTTTATAGGAGCCATTTTACTTCTTTTGCGTACAATAACTCTGTTTGGCAGGTCCTTCTCCCTGCCTAGAGTTACTGGGATGTTCTCCACTGAGATTTCCATTACATCTCCAGAAGGATTGTTGCACAGTACTATTTCACTTTCAATATTTTTTTCCTGTTACCATAGCTGGAACCTTTTTTCCTGATTTACTGTGCTAAGTTTTGAACCCATATCTGCTTGGGTCACCCTAAACCACATATCTAGCTTTTCCTTTATCAGCCTGCTAGGCAAATATTTTAGACTTCTGTGTTTCCCCAGCCTCATGACTGATGATCATTTAGCGTTCTTAATCCTTCCTTCCCTTGGTTTGTCTTCTTAAATTATTTCACTTGTTCCTTCATATTTCTGATACTCTTCTCTGAACTATTTGTCAGCAGTTTCCTGATTCTGAGGTGCTTAGAGCTAGTGAGGTCTTGTTTAGGAAAGCTCAATAACAAACTGTTCAGGTATCTGTGGCATTGGACAGGACTCCTGGGAACAAGAGATACCAACTGAGGCCCAGGGTTGTGGGACCAAGGCTGTGAGCAGAGCCTGTATGTATGTTCTTGTAGCAGAATTTGGGCTCTATGGACTGTTACAAAATGTTTTAAAACTTCTTAGGGTAGACTAGCATAAAAGGGTTTTTTTTTTTAGAAAAAATCTCATTATATCCAGTAGATCTTAAAACTGAGTGATGAAATTTCCTGTGAAAATATTTAGGTAACAGCAAGAAATAAAACTCTAGCATAATGAATTTAATATCTATATTTAAAAAAAAGAAAAAAGGAATAAGACACAGAAGAGCTTGCAGTCTGTTTTTAATGTTTCCTGTTTGGTTCTATTGCAACATTGTTTCCTGTCTTTTCTAAGAGATGCAAATTTCTCCTCTGAACATTCAGAGTTTGGTGCAGAACAACTGTTCCTTAGGAAAGTTATTTTCAGTGACTGAGGTTTCTTTTTTTCCAAAATTCAGCTTGTTGAASTCTGCTTTTATTTCCATGATTGACTTTCCCTTGGTCTCAGGGAGATACAGGTAGATGAAAATTGCTGATAAAGCAAGGATTCCCAAAAAGATAAGGAAGCAGAAGGGTCCAAGGTTATCCTGCAAGCAGAAATGGGAGACACTGTAAGGAAAATAAGAATCTTATTTCTATTTCCCTGCCCTTGGGTGCAAGTCTGTGTCTTAGTAATTAAACTTCAACACATAAACCAGGACGGGTATCAAACCAGGAGTTTCCAGTGGCCACGTTTGACCTGAGTCCAATTGCTGCTCCTCTGGCAGGCCTAGGGGATTCCGGAGCAGGTTCAGTGTTTGGACAGAGCTCTAAGTTTTGCATGTCATTGCAATTTATTGCTATTATTTTGCTCCCTGTCAGCATTCAGAAGTGGATTAGCCTGGAGGGAGGGATCCAGTTAAAGTCACTTACAACAATCAATGGAAAAATCATCCCGAGTACAAACAGTCCCATCCAGTTGATGCAGCCAACAATCAGAAAGGCTGATGGTCTGAACGACTGGCTGAAGATTTCAACCATGATAGATATAGTGGCTCCAGCTGAAAAAGAAAAGCAAAACACAAACCAGGTATACTTGTTTCCTTGCTCCTGATGAAGATCTTCACAATGGCAGTGGTAGAAAATGGCAGACAGGCAGAATAGGTGGCCTGCTGGCAGGTGGCCTCTGCTATGGTGAAAGACCTTGATTCCAGAAAGGGACTACATCTGTTAAATTAGGACTTCAGCTGTTAATTYAGGTTTCTTTCGTACATACTGGAATCCTTTTTCTGGTGCCAGTGGATCTCTGCAGTGCCATATTGCACTGGTAGCCATTATTAGCACAGCAATTTATAAAACCAACTCCCGTTTTGGCTCCTGTGGTCAGTGCCACCTGAAGCATGTTGGTAGGCATAAAGCTTAACTTGCTAAGTTAATGAAGGGTATGATTACTATGATGTACCTGGCAATGCCTAGAATCCTGTTTTTAGCTGAGTATTTTAAAAATTGTTCTGAAATTTCTGTCTCAAACCCTCTGGAGAAGATGATACTGTATTTTAAATTATTTAGATCCTGTGATCAGCAATAAAATTTGAGGTGTCTGTATCCTTTTCCTGTCTCCCACTTGTACATATCTGCCCTTCTCTCCTTAATTTCCAGAACTTTTTTCCATGGGACTACACTGTTCTTCCTCTGCCAATTCTGTCACGAACCAATATGATWAAAAATTTCCTCCCAGCATTGCCATTGGTGTACTCACATGGTCCAATTCCATAGAAGATAACGAATAGGAAGATCAAGATAACACTGAAGTAGTGCATCCAGAAAAACTGATGCTAAAAGTGAGAAACCAGTGATATCAAACCGTTAGAGACATGACAGAATAGCAGAGCTCTGTATTTTCTGCCATCAACTCAAGTTTTTGTACATATCCTGTGAGGCAAGATCAGAAAGGTGGGCTGATGCTGGGTAAGTAGCTAGCTGCTGCCTCTTTACCTGCAGTGACAGGGTCATGGTAAGGAGCGCTAGCACAGAACACATCAGCGTGTATCCTCCCCATAGCAGCACCTTCCTCCCAAATCGGTCTATAAGGGTGCTCTGAAAAGCAGAAAACACGGATCATAAATCCCAGTTCTCAAATGAAATAATTCCTCTCCTCTCCATGTGTTCTTCTGAGAAGACTTATCTGAATAATAGTCAGAAATCAACGTCATTTGAGAATCTCTTAGTTCCTAATGAATTTTATTAGCTTCTTCAAAGCTAATTTATTATTAATGAAGCCGTATTTATTAGTCAACCCTACGCTGTTGTTAGACAGTTCCCTTTCTTGCGTGCTGGTGTATATCGAATTGTGCACACATACATACACACATCTAATCCAGAACATCAGAAAATTATTTTGCAGAATAAAAATAAGTCTAAAGACATACAGTTGTGCAAATAATTTGGGAAAAGAGCTGCCTTTTATCCTGCTGTGGCTTTGCAGAGGCAGGAAGATGTGTCTTAGGTTATGCAAATCTTCCGTGAGCCCAGTTATAAGTAAGGAAAAGCACAATTGTTGACCACATTAAATTTTTCCTTCAAATTCCAGTCTGAAAAGACTTACACACAGTATAGAGGATAAGCATTCACACAACCCAACTCCCAGGGAGACGTATGGGATAAGGTATTCCTCAAACTTGGCTGTGTGGAATACTTCAAAAGAATAGAAGTATATCTGAAAAATGCAGAGAGGAAATGCACCTGTGAAAAAAGTGTTGCAATTGTGATGCAATTCTAAGCTGGTGTAACAGCCAGTAACTTAGAGGGGTTTGTAATGCTGCCTAGAGTTGTCTCTTATTCTGGGGATAAAGAGAGCACTCAACTGCATTGATTCCACAGAGCTGCAAGGTGGTCATGACAGTTATCAAAATGTAAAGTTGCCAGCGCAAAGATCGCTCTTTTATTACTTCAAGGACACGCAAGGTTTTCGTGCTTGTCATTGCAACCTTCTCCTTCATAATGTCATCAATTTCTGCTTGATGGTCGCCTTCCCCCCAGAGCTTCCTGATGGCTGTTGGGGAGAAAGAGGGGAGTGGATTATTCTACCAGTATAGCTCCATCACGAGTGGTTACGTTAAACCCTTTAGTCTGCCTGTCCACTGGCATAGGTGGTGGTGTTGGTGCTCTCTGCTTCTGTGATCTGGTTGGGTCTGGGGCAGTAGGTAAACGGAAGAATTTTGTTTCTTTGGTTGTCAGCATGGCATGTTTTTCTAATGCTGAGTTGACTTAATTGTAAACAAGGTAAACATTTAAGTACATTTTATTTAATAAAAAATGAACTGCCTGAACTGTTCCCTTTAAAGAAATAAAGTAGTTCCCACCAAAGTGGGAAATGTTAGACATGCTAATATATATCTATCTTTCTTGTCTTAACTGATTAAATTAGACTGAGTGAGGCCCCAGGTTAATACAGATGTATTGCCATAGGTACCTCAACTGTTTTATTTAGAACTGCCTCTGCTGTTACTCCATGGCACTGCACTGTGCTGCACAGCTCTGCCCTGCTTTCTTGTCTTCTACAGAGGCTGTCACTCTAACATATCAAATGAAGTGAGGAAAGTAGACACTCTACCTTTCCTGCAGGCTTCCTCATTACCCTTCTGTATCAGGAGGTAGGATGGTGAATCAGGGAAAAATGGGAGGGTAACCAGTTGAATCAATGCTGACAGTCCACTAGATGCTAACAACCACGGCCACAAAGCTTCGCTTCCTAAAATCTCCCTGGAAAGTGTATGTGAAACAAAATTATGTTGAAATAATGGAATGAATGTTCAGAAAGTTTTTCTGAGTGATGAGGATTGCTCAAATTCCATTCAAGGGTGCAGTGGAGCAAACACCTGAATTGATAATTCAGCAAATTTCACAAATTTGGCTATTTTTATTTCTGACAATTTTAAAGAAATTATTTGGCATTTTGAAAAACTCTCTAAATATCGTTAGGATCCAATATAATGTCTAGAGAGCTGATGAGACTGATTTGACCACTGTTTGACCACAGGACCAAAACATTTTGCTAAGACTTTTCATGTAAGCATAGTAAATTTTGAAGGGGAAGTCGCCTAGTAGAAATGGCGTGGAAATAAGAAGAAATCAGATTATGAGTAATTAATTTTTCTTTCTCTTATGTTTAAAACTATATGTTTGCCTCAAATATGACCAAAACTTTTCTTCTGGCATAAGCTAAGGCCTGTTTTGGGGAAGATGAGAGGGTTTCTCAGTCGCTGACTAGGTGAGAGGGTAAGGTTATAGAAAGATTTCTACTACTTTTAGTGTAATCTGATAGAAAGATTGGTGTATTTACCGTAGTCCAATAACCTGTCCTGTGAGTTTTCCTAGTGTCAGAAAAACAGCAACTGTGGAGTTGGTAAATCCACGCAGCTTCTTGGGTGAAATCTCTCCTACATACTGAGGATGTATATTGAGAGAAAAACCTTTAACATAGAAGAGGATAAATGACTGTTAAAATACTGAGAAAAGCTTAAGTTTCTCTTATATTGTTTCCATTCACTCTGGTATTTGGATTAAAATTTCTTGCAAAAGGGATAACATCGTTCACTTTTATTAAGTGTCTAGTATATTCGCTTTTAAAAATCATTCTCCAAGAATGGCAATACCTGTAGAGACAATCCTGGGACAGCAAGGATGCTTGCTCTCCACAGTGGCATGAGCACATACCTGTACCAATGCCATAGAGAAAGCGTCCGACCAGAATCATCTCGAAGGATTTGGCTGTTTTACTGAAGGCCATGAAAAGTGCAGCTACCAGCATGATAAGGTTGGTGCACATTTGGCACTTTTTTCTGAAAAAAAAAAGCCCACAAGAATTTAGTGTGAAATGAGAACATCTTGTACTCTTTTGACTAATCTTGCTGTGACAGGAAGCATGGTACAGTGATTCCTGCTGTTTTGAGGAATGGCTGAAATAATTTTGACTTTGGATAGTCAAAATGATTCTTTAAAATTTCAGGATCCTTTAGATTTGAATTCATTAATATTTCTTAGCTTAGAATTTAAACAGTTGGAACACTTCATCAGCATTTCCACAGTAAAAGTGGGGAAAGAGCTCAAAGAACTGGCCCACGTTGTCACCAACATTTTTAAATGGCTAGAACTCCTCATAAAATGTCAGGTTGTTCCCCAGAAATAATCTGACTCCATGGCTCCCACTCTAGAATGGCTCATATTAAAGACATTCTTGGCTAAATGGATGTGATCTGAGATGGCAGAAAGAGTTTTGAGAGGCATATTTCAAAAGACACTCCGTGTGAATCGTGGGCTGGTATGTTGACAACCCTGATGTCTCAGGCTCAAATCAAAGTCTTTTGCACTCAGTTGTTTTGCCGTGATGCTTGCTAGACAAGAGTCCTCTTGCGCACATTAAGGATTCACAGAGATCCTCTATTGAGAAGGCTGTGATTCAGCAATTAGGTTATCATGTGTTAAATAACCCATGGGAGAAGTGTGTGATCTTGTTTCCAGTCTTGAGAGACCCTCTGAGTGTGGGATGAGGCAGTGTCCCACAAGAAATTTCTTGGGGGCACTTACCTGATAGGAAAGAACACAATTGCAGGCAGGCTAAGATGGTTTGTTGAGACCCATGTGAGGGGCCTCTGGATCAGTGGGTTGTGGAGCAGATCTTTAAGTGGGTCACACCAAGTAGATAAGTTTGCCAATTTCTCTGCAAATGAAATTAGTGGTGTTACACACAAGGCACTGAGAACAGACCAGACGGGTGAGGAATCCTTACTCCATCCAATGGGAAAGATAGTTTGGAACTGACTTTCAGTAAAATGGATTGCCAAGAAGAGAGATGTCTCTTCGATAATTTGTTTGGTGCTGATTGTATCTTTACAGCGTAGTTACAGGCAATTTATTTTTTTCTATTCTGTTCATATTTTCATTAGATTAGATCTGAATATTTAATACAACACCATCACCTCAGAATGAGTGTATTTAAATGGAAGTCAGGCTCCTTTGACACTTAAGGATATCTTCCACACAGTGGTTTCCAGGTGGTTAGAGTAACTGCATATAACATGTTACAACACAAGATACACAGCTCCTTTTTTGGGGTTTGTAGGGCTTGGGAGATCTTTATGAGAGTCATAGGAGATCTTGAAGAGAACATGAGGCAGGTACTGCTGCTCCCAGAGGCACTGATCCGGTAATGTGATGATGAATGCATCCTTTAGAGAAATACAGTTCACTGGGGAGAGCAGATAAACAAGATAAAAGACTGCTTGCTACTTGAAAGAGGTGGATGTGCTAGCAAACCAAATCAGTTTAGTCTTCAACCAAGAAGAGGTTTATCTGTTCACCTTGGTATTTCCCTGTACTTTCTGACTATCCAGCTGTTACAAGAAACACCTACTTCCTGTATTTTGTAGTCAGGTAGCCACAGCAGAGGCTCCCCAGGAATCCTCCTATCCCATAAACAGACACAATGAAGGACCACAACAGCATGATTGTCTCAGGATGGAGGGGAGAGCCATGTCGCTCTATCCAGGTTTCATTAATAAACTTCCTGATGTGCTGAAAAATAAAATGAGATTTGACTGGACAATGCGTATAAGATCTCTTTGTATTATTTGGCTGTTGTACTTCAGGTCTAGCCTGTGGTTCTAATATTGGACTTCTTTTGAGACTAACTTTCTTAGTAAAAAAAGTTAGCTGAGATCACATTGCAAAATCTTCACGTTTGTATCAGTCAGTAAGCTTCCTGAGGAAGCATGCTAAAAGCACATTTTCTGCTTTCCTTTGGAGGCTTGTATACTATGTGGTAACAATTTATTTAAAACAGAAAGTACCATTCTCTTCTTTAAAGGAGAAAAAGTGCTCTAAACATTTGATGTTACTGTTAGCCAAAGAAAAGGCATAGATGTATCAGCTGAATGCTCAGTAAATTTGAAATTTATGGGGGAATGGCGAGCTCAGGTTCTACATTTTGTGTTTTCAACCTCAGGGGGATGGCTACTTACCACAGAAGGATAGTTGATGACAGAAATGTGGAATCCATATGGGAAACTACCACCAATTCCCAGCACTAAGATCATTTGAAATAGTCCCCGGAACTGAACCTGCAAAGCAAAAATAAAATGCTCCATCAGCTTCTCATTAATCTAGTTTTGTGCAGGGCCAGAGTCTTTGTAGCCACACTTGTACTTCCCCTCTGGAAACCTGCATTGTCCGCTTCAAATCATCTTGGATTTAAACATTTTTCCAAAATCTCTCTAACTTACTGCCAAAGTACAATCATCAGCCACAGTGCCATAGCAAGACTAAGTGCTAGTATAAGAGTGATAATCCACCACTTTGCCTGCAAGAAGGAGAAGGAGTTTTAAAAGATGTTCCTGATAGTACAGTTCTCACTGTATGCCTGCAACATCTGACAGGTTGGCTGGATAAAGGTGTCAGTCCTGGATGCGGGGAAGAGGGAATCAGTTTCCTGGTCTGCAATCTGCAGTAACCTATGTACATCAAACCATAATGTTATGCCACTAAAGTACAGCATTAAAAATCAACAACATTTTATGGTACTCTCTGCTTTCATTTCTGTCTGTGTCGTATCTTTAAGGATAATAAAGAAAAGATCCTTTTAACATTCAACTTTTTCAGAAAGTCATGGACTACAAAAAGAAGATAATAATTTGGAATAGCCCCGTAATTTCATTAAAACAAAAATTTTCCTGACTTTGATTTGGGATATCATTTCTCCTTTCTCAATGTTTTATTTTTCCTACTTATTTAACCATGAAAGTATGTGCTTGCATATTGAAGGGCTTGGCATCTTCCAGGCTAGGGGGATACTGTCCATCTATAATTTCCTTGGTCAAGGATTAGGGACTGAGATACGCTGGCTGCTTTGATGAATAAAATAATTTTAACTGTAAATAAGGAAAATCAGAACATGTAACTACTCAGGCCTTTTTGAGGTATGTGATACCACTGGTCATCCATCCTGTTTCCAAGTGGCTGCAAGGCTAGATGGAGCTATCCTCAAACAGCTTAGACTGCACCTAGCAGACCAAACCTTGGACAATCATGATTTTAGGCCTGTCAGGATCTGTTCAGGGTCCTTTGCGGTTTAACTGCCTCTCCCTTTTTATTCAGCACATCACAAACCAGGACAGTAACACCATCTCTGTATAGAGGACACTGTGCTCTGTGTTCTTTTCGTGTCAGATATGAACTTCATGAGCTCACAGCTTTTTGGAGATCAGTGCCTGGATGAAGAGAAGCTGGTAGAAAATGCAATCAGGCAGGAACAAAGTAATGCAAGTGTGAATAATGCTGGACTGGGGGATACTTAGAAGAACGCTCCCTTTTATGGTTCTTAGGTCCGTCTTTCAAGAGCTTGTTACTTAATTAGTCCACAGCTGGATTTCCCAAGTTACCACATGACAAGAACCAAGAAGCTATGGACCAGAAGACTCTAAATTTCCTTAAAAATCCCATCTCAAATTCAATGTATTTGCTAATTGGCAAAAGCATTCAAACAAATTAAGAACTCACCTTCTCACTCTTCCTTTTTTTTTGCAACAGACTTACAAATTAACAATTTTAATACTTAAAAAGGAATGCAAAATAGCTTCTTGCTGGCAGTTGAGAAACGGAGCAAGAAATACTTACCAATTCTTCCCTGTTTAAGACTATGGAAACTCTTGATGGATAATTTTAATTATCTTTGGATGAAATGAGGAAAGTAATTTATTTTAAAGTTTACGTCATGAATTTCTTAGCCTCTTGCAGTACAGTTAATCTATTCATTACTTTGGGAAGTAATTACAGTGTTTAATAATTAGTATTGTTTTCAGTAATTCAGAAGACAAAAATATAGTAGCATTGTCAGTTGTGGAACTGCCAGAAGTTTTGTTAGATTTATTTTATTTTATCTTGTCTTTATTTTATTTTATTTTATTTTATTTTATTTTATTTTGTTGAATGGAAAAGACCATACAACATGATTTTCATGGCCCCAAGCCCCATTGTTCTTGGTGATGTTTAAATGCAGAAGAGAAAGATGGTCTCTGTCCCAAAAGAGCTTACAATCTTTAAGGAATCTGGATCTTTAGTATTATGTTAGCTTTGTCATTTGTAAGTCAGAGTCCTGAGAAAAAGTGACCAGATACTTACCAGGTCAGAGAAGAAGGTAGCCATCTCCTATCAAAGAGCTGATTCCTGTTGCTTACTGGCTAGTAGCCGCCAAAAGAACCAAATGCTCGCATTATGCAATAGCAGTGTCAGTGAACTAGTCCCATGTTATTGAAGTTAAATTTTACTTCAAAGGTTTTTGAGTTAATTACACATATTTCAGCTGTTGTACAAAGTTTAGAATTGTTGGATTAAATATTTCAACCAATGGTTGTATCTAGCCCAAGTAAACAAGATGGTCTCCCTTGTGGGGAACCTGGATACTTCATGAACTCTGTCTTGTGCTAGGAGGATAGGGAACTGAGACATCAATTTTAAACATTATTCCAATAATCATAACTCACTCACTTAGTTTTCAGTATAAGCTGAGAAACATAAAGACAAGGTTATCTGTTGGGAATCTTAGATGGGGCTTGGACAGTGAACTATAGGACTTTGACATATAATAGGAAAGAGCTATTCTCTCTTCACGGCAACTGGAGCACGTCGTAACTTAATCATTACTTAAAGGAATTGAAATGCTCCATCATTTTGGAATGGGGTATAAACTTAACTATTCTGCAGTGGCACACCAGGTTTGACCAGCTAAATGTTTAATAGTAGCTGATTTCCCTTTGCTGGGAGAGGAAGATTCAACGTCATGCACAGTTTTGTCTGGTGTTTGCCATTAGTCAGTATATTTATTTTTGTGTCTGTGAGAAAAAAAGATTGCTTTGAAACTGTTCTGTAACCTCCATAGCTGGAGTGCTGTCTCTTCCTTCAGACAGAAAATTCTCAGGCTTTAACTTCATTTATTTCATAGTTGAGAGGGTTTTGTATGTACTAAGTTGGTAAATAGCTTAAATATCATTTGCCATTTACACCTCAGTTAAAGAAGGTGAGGATGAAGAAATCATAACGGGCTTATTGGATGCAAGTAGTCATATTTACTGGAAAATACATCACATGCAAAGAATATTCACAGAATCTCTAGCTAAAGTCTGAAATGTACCATGTAGCACCACCCGGCCGTTTCTCCCGTCCTTATGTGGTCCTCGTCGTGAAGTGTACTTTGTTGTTGATGTGTGCTGAGAGTTCATGATGGGGTTTTTTCCAGACTAGGCTCTCCAGCAGATAAGTTGTTGTTAGAGCACAAGTGATACTGTCCCCGTGATGCTAAGAATTAATTTCCTTTTCTGTAAAGTCATACAAAGTTGAAACAACATAATGTGCATCTGACAAAGGAAAGAAATGCCATGTTAGCTGCTAGTATCTGCCTTGCTTAGATGATATTGGGGGAAGACACAAGCAGGCAATAATATGTAGCTACCAGCGTGGGGCATTCCTTCTCAAATGCAGCCTGTTGCACATGTTTTCTTATGTTCTGCTTCACCCACTTCTACTTAGAATACTTTATACATATTGTAACTTTTACTCCTTGCTCTTGTACTTTAATTTAGGATTCCTACTTTTGGTAGGTTGTCTTCCTAACATAATGCCCTGTAATGCATTTATGTTGATTAGTTACTGTAGTGCTTCTGTGCTCTTATTAGTTACACTGTGCTGAGGCCCCCTTTATTAGATGTGCAGTTCCATAATTAGTGCTAACAACTAGTTAGCAGATATCTTACAGACATCCTTTATTCATAACTGTGATCAGGACAGTAAATCTCACAACATCAGGTCATTTAGTCATTTATCTTGCAATTTTACAGTCATGCGTGACACACATACGCCAAGCTGTGCTAAGCCTTCCTTAATACAGGCCAGCTAGACCAGATRTGTTTTTTGTGTCTAGCTGACAGCAGTTCACTGATCCAGTTTTTAAGTGTTTATATCTGCCTCAGTTGGAGTCAGTATTTGAGACATATCTTATCTAACAGCTGATGTCTCTGGAAGAAAATGTACATGTAGTGTTCCTGAAACTTCTGAACGACTGTCCACTTTGTGTCTGCCACCTCCCATGTATATTTGAACCATACCTTTTTGCTGTTTCATCCCTTGACCAGACTGTTACCAGAACACAGCTCTTGCTCCACTGAGCACAGATGAAGGTTGACCTGTGCTCCAAATAGCTGTTCCGCTTCGTTGTTACATTAATGTTCCATAGGGCATCCGCTCGCTTCCTGCTGAGGATCTTATGGGGAAGGCTTTCCTAATAACATCTAATGAATAACTGAGATCAGAGAAGTGGCTCACTAGAGAGTCACTCCAGCAATGCTACACGATGCCACTCTGCTTACGTTTCCAAAGACTTCAGGTATTGTTGTAATGGAATGAAGGATGTTTTCAGAATGACTGGTTAGGAAAAGAGAATTCTGTTTTGCAAAAAGTTGAGATTTCCTTTCTATATTGGTAGTTGTCTCCAAATCACTGGTAGTTTTAAATCACACTGTTATGTATATATGGAACACTACAAAATTATTGAACTTTTCTGAATTTAAGGACACATTTCATAGATTATCTTTCAGTGTGAAGTCTTAAGTGTCCCTCAATACTAAAGATAGGAATAATGAAAAACCCCAGCCATGGAAGGGTATGCGCACCAATAACTTTTTTTCTAGTCAGCTGTTCCTAAGGGAGATCCTTATGTTGGGAAAGAAACATTTGTGGAGGCCAGAAGTTTTATTACAAGGCAATCTGCCACTTTTATTATGTTTCACATTTCCAAATAAAAATAAGCAGCAGTTAAAGTGAACAATTGAATTCATATTTTGAATAGCCTTATTTGAGTTGAAGTAAATATGCCAGTCAAAGCAGTATCAGAGATAAAAACACTTATTTTACTATGCAAGTCTGGAGTTCAGATTTTAATTTGTATAGTGTGCTCCACTGTAAGCCTTAGCTTTTTTCATGTTCTTGCTAATAGTATTTTATAGTATTTGCTACTAGGACTGTGTGAGCCTCTCATTAATAGAGGAAAACGTGGAGAAAATTAGACACTTTCTAAAGAAAAGAAAAGTCCCATAAATTTGCATATTTCAAAAAAATTTTCTGGTGAAATTAATCCCTGTGGTACTTTACAAGATCACTCTATCCTATAAGGCTCACAAACTCTTTTTACCTTTAACTATGTATAGCAGGAAGAAGAATTAGGAACTCAGTATCAGACTGCCTTGAAGATCATTCACAGTTTGGAAGCCTGCAGTATGTGAACTCAAGCACAGATGTTGATTATAGATCAGTGTACAAAATTATATTGCACCCATTCCTACAACAGAGATCATTGGGAATGGTATATCACACTAAATCTGGAAGTTAGAAAACTTGCATATGATATGTTTTAACATATTCTCTCACTTCGTTTCCTTATCTTTATGCACACTACATGCTTGTAAAAATTGGCAAAACTCCTATGAGGGACTGTAAATTAAACCCTAAATTGTGCTGGAAACAGTGTTGATAATACAGGGATGTTTTCATTACTGCTGAGCAGTGCTCACACAGAGTCAAGGCCTTTTCTGCTTCTCATACCACCACCCCACCAGCGAGTAGGCTGGGGGTGCACAAGAAGTTGGGAGGGGAGACGGCTGGGACAGCTGACCCCAACTGACCAAAGGGATATTCCACACCATGTGACGTCATGCTCAGCATATAAAGCTGAAGGAAGAAGAAGGAAGGGGGGGACATTCGGAGTGATGGTGTTTGTCTTCCCAAGTAACCGTTACGTGTGATGGAGCCCTGCTTTCCTGGGGATGGCTGAACACCTGCCTGCCAATGGGAAGGAGTGAATGAATTCCTTGTTTTGCTTTGCTTGTGTGCGTGGCTTTTGCTTTACCTATTAAACTGTCTTTATCTTGACCCACAAGTTTTCTCACTTTTACTTTTCTGATTCTCTCCCCCATCCCAGTGAGCAAGTGAGCGAGCAGCTGTGTGGTGCTTAGTTGCCGGCTGGGGTTAAACCACGACTGTAAATTAAACTATAAATTATTGTTGGAAATGCTTAAAAGAACACCTTAGAAGTTCCTTATGTCAGAATTACATTTCCCACTTTTACTGTAAAGGAGTCTGACAAAATATTCAAGGCATAAAACGTTTACAGTCATCTCTATAGCTGTCAATCAGATCTACACTTGCAGTGAATAATAACTGAAGAGTCTGTACTGATTGCATATCCCTGAAATATGAGGATATGTGATCACTTCTTAGTCATGATAGAGAAATACACCCTAGGCAGGAGCCCTGCATGTATCCAAGAGCTGGAGGACATGACTGAGCTTTTGCTGACAGTGTGCTGCACATAYAGCAAGGTACTGTACAAATGTTTTTAGGAGAAACTGTAAAGCAACAGGTATTCTGTTACAGCCAGGAGTTCCAGTCTGGGGTGGTTCTTCTGGGGTAAACTGGGTCCAGGTAGCCAAAAGTCACACAGAGGAAAGTAGCAGCTAAATTGCTATGGGATTCATAGCCCATGAGATATCTGAGGGAACTCTGATCCTGGAAGAGGTGCTACAGACTCGAGATGATGACGGTGATGGGCAGGATAGCACAAAGTATCTAAAATGACTCTAGGTGCTTGTGTTTTATGGTGACTGGATTCCACCCATGAGTCCTTTAGCTGTATTGCCACTGAAAGGCACCATTCCTTGAGAATAGTTGTATACGAACTTTTTCCCCATACTTTATCATGAAGAAGTCTGAGCTTAGAATCAAATGGCTGAATTTTTTAGCAAAAAATTAAATTTAAGTCAAACCAAGGAGGGCTGCTGACATGGAAAACTTCAATCCAAAGGGGTTGAAGACTGTCAAATTAGATACAACAGAAGGACAACATGGCGTTATGCATGGGAACCTGGCAAGGTTTGATTATTCAGTTGAGTCTAGAGAAACAAAGAATTTCTCTCCTATTCCACTAAATTTTTTCTTTAGTCTGTTATGGATTGAGCCCTAGCCAGAGAGAGCAAGCCAAGAACTTCACTATTCCTATTTCAGAGTTGTAAAAATACACTCAGAAATC
Organism: Phoebastria nigripes; assembly: GCA_035582835.1. Classification (NCBI taxonomy): domain Eukaryota; kingdom Metazoa; phylum Chordata; class Aves; order Procellariiformes; family Diomedeidae; genus Phoebastria; species Phoebastria nigripes. Next base: position 136,000 of record JAYKAV010002464.1, on the reverse strand, counting down.
ATAGAGAGAGAGGGGATCACAGGTCTTCCCTTTCTCTGTGGTCAGCATTGTGTTTATAAATTCTACATGTAGTTTTGCTGTGTATTAGTTGCTCTGTTATAGAAGAGATTTACACATCAGCAAGGTAAGCCAAAATGCTCATGATTCACCCGAGTCTATCCTGTTAATATCAGCCATCATCCCTTTTCTAAGCTGCCCAGAGTGGAGTGCTTGAGAAAGTCCTGGCTTGGCAGAATGGGAACCTTGTAAGTGACAGATATGAAAGCTGACAGTCCATTTGGACGGACTTGCTAGTCAGAAAAAGACAAATGTCTTTTTTTCCTTCAAGAAAGCCTGACTCCCCCTAACGGCAGGTCAAAGCCTGGTGCAGAAGGTGTAATCCTCTGTGACATGATTTGGAGTTGCTGGAACATGGTTCTTTTTAAAGTTTAGCTTATTGAATTCTTCTGTGATTTCCACGATTGATTTCCCTTTTGTTTCTGGAAGGAACAGGTGGATAATTATCCCTGAAGTGAAAAGTACCCCCATAAAGATGAGGAAGCAGAAGTGCTTGAGTCTTTCCTGCAGGGAAGAGCAAAGTGAGAAAGAGAGCAAGATGAGCATATCTTTTCTTTTGTCACTTTCTTGGCACAGTTTTTGTATTTGGGTCCCAAAGTACTTTGAATTTGATAAGGAGTTCTTTGCATTTTGACCTTTGACAAATATTTCAGTCTGAATAAGTATCTTGGGCAAATCAGGGCCCTTCAKCTGCAAAAGTGGACTTGGGAGAGCAGGTGCCAAGGCCACTCTAGACTGACATGGCGTTGTCATCTCCTGCTGCTCTTCTTCCTGCTCCCATGGCTGACTCAAGCTTAGTGCCCCTGGGGAGTGTCCCAGGGAAAGTCACTCACCACAATGAACGGAAAGGTTGTTCCGATCACAAAGACACCCAGCCAGTTGAGAACTGCACTGATCGCAAAGGCAGGTGGTCTGCATGACAGCTTGAAAATTTCAACTCTAATGGAAACTGTGGCACCAGCTGAAAGGAAAGAAGAATAAGAATTGTTACTTGTTGATGTGTTTGATTTGAACATTTGGATTGAGCATTCAAAAGACTGGCATTCAAAAAACTTGAGTATGTTGCTGTTTTTTAGAAAAGAAAATGTTTGTGGCATTTTATAAATTGCTAGACATCAGCTTATTAAAATGGTAAATTATTCAAATACATTTATTGGGGAGATTCAAGAATTAAGTAGTTAACACTTGAGGAAGTCTGACATCTCATGAAAGAAGCTGTGTAAGCATGGAATAACAATTATTATTACTAACAAGAATTCCCAACATGATACTGCTAGATCACCAATGAGTGATCTTCCCAGATTGCTTCCTGGGCATTTCAGTTATGTTTTGAAGTCACAGGGCTTTGACAGCTTTGAGTTAGGAAAATAATTCAGCCCTGCCATATGGGAAGGTGTCATGGTTTAACCCCAGCTGGCAACTGAGCACCACACAGCCGCTCGCTCACTCCCCCGCCCCGGTGGGATGGGGGAGAGAATTGGAAGAGTAAAAGTGAAAAAACTCGTGGGTTGAGATAGGAACAGTTTAATAATTGAAATATAATAATAAAAATAAATAAATAAATAAATAAATAATATACAAAGTAAGTGATGCACAATGCAATTGCTCACCCCCTGCCAACCGATGCCCAGCCAGTCCCTGAGCAGCRGCCCCCCCGGCCAGCTTTCCTCTAGTTTATATACTGAGCATGACGTCATATGGTATGGAATATCCCTTTGGCCAGTTTGGCTCAGCTGTCCTGGCTGTGCCCCCTCCCTGCTTCTTGTGMATCCCCAGCCTTCTCAGTTGGTAGAGCATGAGAAACTGAAAAGTCCTTGATTAGTGTAAGCACTACTTAGCAACAACTAAAACATCAGTTTGTTATCAACATTATTCTCATACTAAATCCAAAACACAGCACTATACCAGCTACTAGTAAGAAAATTAACTCTATCCCAGCTGAAACCAGGGCAGTAGGCAAATATTTTAAAAATGAATAAGCTTTAAAAAAAAAAAATTTAAAAGGAGCAGGTAGTATATGCTAGGAAAAGAATTACTCCGAAGTTGGTCTTCTGCACTGCTGCCTATGTGGGATAAGATGTAACATTATACAACACTGTATTTAAAAGAACTCTTGCTTTTCTTTTTCTTTCTTTTTTCTTGGTATTTTGAAAAAATCTTTTACCCATCTGCTTTTGCTCTATTTTTGCTGTATTTTTCCAGTGAGTACTTTTTGCTATCTTCCTTTCCTCTCATTAGCAAAACCCAAACCTGATGGCATTGAAGTTTCTGGCCAATGATTGGACCCATAATGTTTAAATGACTACAAGATTAGGTTAAATGAATTTACTTATGCTAAATGTTATGCAATATTACACAGTATTTTCCTAGCCATATTAATAAGCTCACGACTYGATTCCTTTATTTCTTTTGAATGAAGTACTCACCTGGCCCGACTCCAAAGACAACTGCAAATAAGATAATCAGACAAAGGCTGCAGTATGGCATCCAGAAATACCAGTCCTGGGAAAAAAAAAACCATAACAAACTTCTGGGTGAAATCTGTTGATAACCATAGGTGAGAAATGCTGCTTGCTTTCTAACACTGTCACCTCAAGAAAAAATATACAGTATGGGGGAACTGGCAGAGAAATGCATGTGCTTTTTCCTGTGGATGGGGCAGTGAGATTTTTGTTAGGTGAGCAGAGAAGCAGGTTTGCTAGCAGCTGTCAAGCTTGGAAGCCTTCAATTAAAGGAAGTCTGAATAGTACTTTTCCAGCCTTTCTTCTTGATCCCATGGTGCTTCCCCCAAGCCTTAGAGATATGGGAAGGCCAAATCATATCTTCCTTCACTTTTGTTAAGTGATAGGTTCAATAAGTGGTACTGAAAAGGAACTTTCCTAGATCTTAGTCAAGAAGATATGAGACTCGATGCTTCAGGAGAAAAGATTTCTCTCTCCTATGTTTGAGATCCTTCATGAATGAAGAAAAACTGGAAGTCTGCTGCCACCTTGCTTCAAGGCTAATTTTACAGTAGTATCTATGGAGTAGCTCTTGGATGAATACTGGTAACCCAGGAGACTGACTTCTGAAGAAGCTACAGCAATGACACAGTGTTATAGAGGTGAACTGGTCTCCAGTCTGTGAACAGGTATGTGCATTCCCAGTATCTTCTGCAGCAAAGTTAAATTTCAAATTAACTGATGCAAAGAGTCTGGTTTTTTATTGTTACTTGTTAAAAACTGCATTAATAGAAAGGGCTATTTTCCTAGGACCGTCTTTTGATCTACACTGGCCAGTGTTTGGTCCTTGCAGTCTGATGAAATCAGGAATCAGTGCTAGTCTCCCAGTGTTTTATGTGCTCCCTGCTGAGCTCATGGGATCATGTTGAAAGGAAGGCAGGAGTACAAGAGAGTACTTGCTGAGAGAGGGTTTAATCTTTAGGATATTCCCCTCCCAGAGGGTAAGCTGTTAACACAAAAGTTATTTTGGCACTTCTAAGCCTCACTTTCTGTCCTCAGTAGCATGATCCTGCCTGTGAGCAGAAGTTAGAAATAGAATAGATAATGGAAAGAGATCTGCCATGAGAAGAGTTTCCTTACCTGCAGGGAGAGAGTCACGGTGATACCAGCTAGCAGTGAACCCATGATCCAATAGCCTCCTCTTAGGAGCACTTTCCTGCCCAGTCGCTCAATGATGGAGCTCTGAAGGACGGAAATCACACTGGTATCAGTGCCAGAAGAGCAAATTGCGACCCATTCCCGTAGTAGTGTGACTTACACAGACTACAGTAGCTACGAGTTCAGAGAGTCCAACAGAGAGGGTCATATAGGAGATCATTCTTTCATCAAAGCCAGCTGCCTGGAGGACTTCAAAAGTATAAAAATAAATCTGGAAAAAACCCCATAAAACAGTAAGAGAAAAAAAAAAAATTATTTCTTTCCCTTACCTGTGTGACACTGCCCTGGATAGGAGCTGCTAACCAAGGAGCATGCAGCTCAGCTTTGGAGTGAGTTAGAATTCTGCACTCTTTTTGGTAATATTCACTTTATTGGCAGACAAAAACATTATAAAATGTAATTAATTAATTAATTTGGTAAAAGATAAAATGCTGGGATAAAAGGACCTCCAGCTGCTGCGATGTAATTAGGTTTGCGGAGTCCTGATTTAGGTGCTTTCAGAAACAGACAGATATATTGTCTCTTCTGGAGCCCATCCAAAAACATCATTGTAGGATATTCTCAAGAAAGAAGAGCATGGGTTATGGAGTCATGAGGGGGTGAAACAAGCATCTTTTCTTTTCAGGTACCTCTGCTACTGTTTGGAGATATGCTGAGATGATAAAGATTCCAGGTTAAGCTGTGTTAGACTCAGCTGTTTATTTCCTTTACAGATGTTGCTGCATCGTGGTGTTACGGGTAGAAGAATCATGCAGGCAATTGCAAAGCTGTGGCTTCAAAACAATCCCAGAAAAGTGCTGCTGTGAGGAAGAGGGGGAGAACTGCGGAAGCTGCCAGAACAGTGAGCATGCTCGTTGATTAGCTTTAAAGGCAGAGTGAGCATACTGCCATCGCGACATCTTAGGATGATAAGAGCCAGGGGGCAAATAGCAGCAGTTGCAGGGAGCAGTGACATAAAACTACACTGCAGATTTTGCCAATATAGGGTGGGCTCATTTGTTAGAGTGGGTTCTGGGGCCTTGTAACAGCTTCCAAAAATGACTGTTAAATAAGCCTAACTGCCGAGGAAGGCAACTCCAGCAAGGACCAAGAGCTGGGCAAAGGGATGTCACATGAAGAGCCCGGCCAATCTTTGCAGACTGATGCTGCTGCCCTGTAGGAGGGCTGGCAGACAGCAAGTTGTGGCCTGAGAAGCCTGAGAAAAATGGAGAGAACTCCTGGGAGCCATGATGTCTCCTTTAAGGTTGTCAATAAGTGTTTTGAGGCTTTAAGGGGGAAATACACTCAACTGCATTGATGCCACATAGCTGAACTGTGGCGGTCAGAATAACTATCATGTACAGCTGCCAACGGAAAGCTTGTTCTTTCATTAGCTCCAGGACACTCAAGATCTTGGTGTTTTTCATTGTTGCCTTCTCTTTCATGATGTCATCAATCTCTGCTTGGTGATGGCCTTCACCCCAAAGCTGCCTTATGGCTGTGGAGGAGAAGGAGAGTGAGACCTGCCATGTTAATTTGTCTCTATTGTTTGTTGCCTACGGAGTTTGTTGAGTAGGTGATGCACATGTCTGGCAGCACAGCATGCATGGGCTGTGGCTCTGGTGTGAGGCAGAGATGTCCTGTAGGGTGTTCCAGAGCCCTGGTCCCCTCCTGCACAGAGGGACTTGTTCTGATAGTGGGGCCTAGTGGGGTGCACAATGACTCTCCCCCTGCCCATGGGTCCTACTTTTCTCCCTTCCTCCTTCTCTCAGGGTATGAGCAGGGTACATAGCCAACAATGAGAGCTAAGGGGTGTCCTGCAGAGCCCTGCAGTGCAAACAGCCATTTATCATTTATCATTTATCATCAGACTGACAGCGCAGGTGGTGTCAGCTGAATGCAAAAGGTTTTGTAATACAGAACTGTAGAGAGCAGTAATCTCATATTCTATGTGGGGACTACAACAAAAATATACTTAGTAGGCATTCACAGAGTCATCTTGGAAATGAGCAGGGAGAAACTTTGTCCTGTTTATTTTTTTTCTATATGGGGAGAGCAAACATCACAAAACAATTGAAAGTCAAGTGAGGAACAGGAACCTGGAGCCCTCAGTTACCTTTTCTGCAGCCTTCCTGGTCTCCTTTACGCATAAGGAGATATGGTGGGGACTCAGGGAAGAAGGGCAGAGACACCAGCTGGACCAGTGCTGGAAGTCCACAGGAGGCCATCAGCATGGGCCACAGGGACTGGCTGCCCAGCAGCTCCCTGGCAGGGATAAAACGTGTGTGTAGAATAAAAGTTCATTGCATTGGTTTTGAGGAGAGAAAGGAATGGATGGAAAAGCAGAGGAAGAAGCAAAATGCAGAGGGGATCCAGAAACTGATTGGGTGGGAAATCAATCGTATTATACCTTTGTCCTGAAATTTGCCCTACGGCTTTTCCAAGTGACCAAAAGAAAGAGGAAGTAGAGTTTGCAAATCCACGTAGCTTTCTAGGGGAAATTTCTCCAAGGTATTGATGATGTAGAGGAGCACAAAGACCTTGAGGTGAGGAGAGAATTATGAGAGAGAAGAAAGAAGACATTCATAACCATTGGAAATAAAATTGCATGTAAATAATTAAGCATTACAGAATATAGCTGCCTCATGCACCGAATTGTTTCTCATACTTCAACCCATGCATGAGATTTTTCAGTACTAGATTTTCTAGCCCTTTCTACAAAAGTGTTTGGTCCTCTTTTCATAGTGCAGTTTCCCGATCTTAAGAAATGTACAGTTTTCCCTTTGGGGTGTAGGCATAGCCTCATCATAGTATCTCTTGTGAGCCTTAGCATATTTTAAAGGACACAGAATATGCAAGTGCTGAATAACTAAACACCCTGTAGTAATATTTAATATGCTTGTAGTTAACCCACATAATCTCAACCTTTTCTGACATAATGCTATAGAAGAGCTGTATGGTAGATCCATAGCAGATTAAAATATACAGTGCTATATTCAATGTTGATTTGTACATGATTTAGGGGGAGACACAAGTATTTCTTTTCCACTGTCCAGCAATAATTTTGATGATTTCAGGCAGAGTTGGTGTTTCCAGCTATATGGAAGTACTTAATAACTCAGACATGCTGAAAACTAGTCTGGGAACAAGAGCTTTTTCCTGATATGGTGGTCACAGCCCCTTTTATCTATTTTGAAAGCAACATGTTCTTCTCCTGGCTTTATGTGATGGCAAAGCAATGCACATATGCAATCTCTTTAACAAAAATTGGGTCTTTGCATGAGGCATGATACAACTTCTAGACCATAGCAGGGCCCCTGTGGGTGAGTAGTTCTCAAAATACAACTGTAGTTCTTCAATACAACTGTATGTTAGAGAAGCAATGTACAAAATCTGGTTATGTGAAAAATAGACATTAATTTCTAATGAAATAAGTTAAAATAGGCATCCCTGTTAATATCTAAACTGAATGGAAAAGCAACTTTTTGTGTAGGAGACAAATACAAGGCATACCGATACCAGCACAGGATGTTTTTGCTGCATGTGGTCTACCTGCCAGGAGTGATTTTGCTTGATTATGCCCAGCTCTTTGTACTAACCCCAAGGACTTACTGCTTTGAAGCAGGTTGAAAACCCTTGTAGAACATTCCTGAAATATGTTCAGAGTCAAAATTAAATGGCCATGTCTTTGAACAGCCTGGTTCTCTGGAGCCTTATGAGAACATTAGCTTTAAACCATATACCATATAATTTCCAGTACTGTTAACCAAAATTAACATAATATTACACATATTTTTCCATCAGAAAAAACCCTTGTTTCATATTGTATCAAAACATTCCTGACAGCTCTGAATATTTATGCACTTGGCAAAGCTGAATTTCATTTGGTATCAGCAAAATTAGTAGTAATTATGCTCTTTATTGCTGGATGTTATAGAAGATCTTCTGGCAAGGGATCACTGACTTTAATATTTTATTTTCTTAGTGGAGGGTTATTATTTACTTTGAATGAAGATGTAAAATTTCGGGAGAGCCTGCTGACCTGTGGGAGAAATCACTTACCTGCACTTATTCCACATATGAAGCGTCCAATTAGAATCATCTCAAAGGACTGGGCTATTTTACTGCAGCCCATGATGGATGCTGCCACTATCATGAGCAGATTGTTGCACAGGAGACATTTCTTTCTGTAAGTGCAAGAAAGTAAAAAGAATTTTTGTAGATCAGAAGAGAAATGGCACTTAAGCTCCTGGCATGTAGGATGTCTTGGGCGAAATTGTCTTGCTAGTTTYGTGAAATTATACATATGTGGTCCAGGAGACAAAATAAGCCCTTCCGCACCGTTGGCACTGGATACTCTGGACTCACAGTGTGCCTTGGCACGTGGCTAGACCTGGGAGTTTGGGAACACTTCTGGGTTTTGTAGCAGAGAAAAGTCTTAAAGCTTTTCTGCGCTTGAAAATCCATCATGAAACACACTGATGTAGCACTTGCTACTATAAAATGCTGCTATATTTTGAGTAGCACCTCCAAGAAACCCATTCTGTCTTCAGCTGGGGGGCTGCCTTTCCTCCTTGCCGAGACTAACCCAATCTGAGTAACTGCATCTGCGTAACAGGCTGGCAGCACAGTTGATTAGCCTGTGACACAGGACGAGGGGAAGAAGCAGCAAAATCTGTTGACACCACTGCTAAGCTGGCTGTATCACAGCCATTACTAAGCCTAAAAGTCTGTCTCACATCCAAAACCTCAACTGTCATTTCCTTAAGCTAAGATTCAGTTGACAAATTGTCTTTAAACATACATACTTGCCATACTTGACAGTCAGGTATCTACTTCCTGAAGAACCCAAGAGACCTCCTATACCAAAGATGGACACAGTGATAGACCATAGGAACAAGAGGTTATCTTGATGGATGGGGTAGCCATATCGCTCCAGCCAAGTTTCATTAATGAAACTCTTAACATGCTGAGACAGAAAAAAGAATTTTCATTAACAATAACTGTGACTCCAGTGCATGTATTTTATTATATCTAGAACATAATTTTGTTGCTTCAGCTAAAGTCACTATTTCATAAAGACTCTAAAAGTGTGCATTAGCTAATAGACATAGTGTAATAGAGTATGGTGTGTTCATTTTGCCATTAAAAGGAGTTCATTTTTTGTTTTTTTTGTCCTTGAAATCTGAGGAACTGAGGCATGGACTTGTAATGAAGAATAGTGTCAAGTGAGACCACTGAAGTAGGCACACGTGCTGTAGGTTTAGAGTGGAGACAGATGCCACCCCAGTCAGTGTGCATCTTCTGAGGAACAGTTCTATAAACAACAACTTGCAGGTATCTCTCTTTTCTTCTATTTTCAACACTTTGACATGTTCTGCTTTACATGATAGCATAGTAATGGGAAAGAATTGTGAGAGGAGAATACTGTGATTAAACCCTTGCTGACTGCCAGAGAGGAGCATCCTCAAGCAGGAATGTAGACTCAGTGGCACCGTTAACCAGTGTGCCATGTGCGTCTCTGCCTACCTGAGACATGTAGGTGATTGTAGAAATTTGAAAGCCAATTTGGAATGTTCCACCGATCCCCAGGACAGTGATCATTTGAAAGAGCCCCTGGTACTGCACCTGCAGAGGTAGAACAAAATCTTCTTAAGCTTGTAGCCACATAAGGCTGTTCTTGGAATGTGTTTTTCATTCTCCAGAAATGTCTCATTTGTTCAAGGGATTTGCAGATAGGCATATTGCCTCTGCTTGCCCTGGTGTGAAGTGTACATCCTCCTGTGATTTCCCTACATCCAACTCAAGGAAATGCAGCCTTTAGCTATGGAAACCATTACATTTCCCTCCACTTCTCAATAATTAGTCAACAGAGTAGCAAGCTGAAGGTCATTCCACATTCCAGGGCTAAAACATGTGAGAGTGGTTTTGGGGAGGGAGGTCTTGCTTTCCTCTGCTATCTGGACAGTGGCCAGGCTACCTGCAGCTCAGACCTGTGCCCACAGTAGCGACCAGGCCCTCAGCACCCAGACCTTTCCTATCTTACCRGCTGCTGTGCTAGCTACCCTTCAGGCCCTTGAACAGTGGGCAGTGATCCCTCAACTCAAGTTTTGTGGCAAAGCCTCTTGAAATCACACACAGCGGCTAAAAATTTAAAAAAGAAGTCTGAAATGGGGAAAAAAAACCAGACTGGTGTTGCTTGTAGCATGTTCTTCCACTCAAATTCCTGTCAGTGTGGCAGCCCTTGGAAATCCATGGTTTTTTACCTAGATGGAGAGGAGGGAACAGCAAGGAAAGGTTTTGGGACAGAAGTTCCCTTTTGCAATGGTTCTGTTCAAGATGTGCTGTAAGAGGAAAGTGTCATTTCTAGCTCTTATTACCATCATCAGTTCTGAATTCTTGCCCCACCTGCCTGTCTCAAGCAGCATGGTCATCTTAATCTCTTGGGAGCTTTGAGAACAGGCTTCCCACGTTGATATTTTTTCTGATTTTTTTTCTGGTTGATTACAGATCTGAAAATACACAACCAGCACTGCACTTAGGTTTACTCTACAGCAGCCTTTGCAGAAGGACATAGTAAATATGCCGTGAATGAATGAAAAATCTACAGCTTTTCAGAGGTGCCCTGCCATATTCCTCTTTCCTGGATGAGAGGTTAAGCGTGCCCAGCAGGAGCTGAGAGCTCTTTCTCAAAGAGGCTTTGTCCTAATTGGAGGTGTCTCACTGATGTGTGAGGCAGCAACTCTGGGTTCAAGACTCAGCTATAGCCAGGATATTGTCCTGGTTTCAGTTGGTATAGAGTTAATTTTCTTCCTGGTAGCTGGTATAGTGCTGTGTTTTGGTTTTAATATGAGAATAATGTTGATAACACACTATATTTTAGTTGTTGCTCAGTATATAAACTGGGGGGAGTTGTCCGGGACGCAGCGATCGCTGCTCGGGGACTGGCTGGGCATTGGTCAGCAGGTGGTGAGCAGTTGCATCACTTGTTTTTCCCGGGTTTTGTTCCTCTCTCTCTCTCTCTCCTTGTTTTCCTCTTCATTACAATTTATTATTATTGTTGTTGCTATTGTTGTTGTTGTTGTTATTATTATTATTATTTTAATATTTCAAGTATTAAACTGTTCTTATCTCAACCCATGAGTTTTCTTACTTCAGCCCTTCCGATTCTCTCCCGCATCCCACCAGGGGGGGAGGGTGAGCGAGCGGCTGTGTGGTGCTTAGTTGCCGACTGGGGTTAAACCATGACAGATATAAATGCTGCAGGCTCCCACAAAACATCCCTGTCAAGATGCCACAGCTGCCAACATCTAGTCCTGTTCCCTGCTTTTCAAAACCTCTGCCTGCCATCTCTTGCACTAAATAATTAGTGATATATTTAACAAAACTCTTTTTTCAGCAGGTAAGCAAAGCAAATTATGTTTGAAGGTAAGCAAATATTTTCCAGTAAATGAAAACATTTAAGCAACGTTAATGTATTGGTAAAAATAAGACAAAGATGGATGGCAGGGGATATGAAGTGCAAACATCTGTAATACCTCAAAATGGTGGGCAGAACCACTTCCAAGATGCTTTTAGTGAATAGGAGCCTTGTTTTTACCGAGGTATTGATTTTGTTTTCTTTGAAACACTAGTAGCATACCAAAATGTCACAGATGTAAATACCCCACCAAGTACTTACCAGGTCTGATAGGAAGCCGGTCATCTCTGGCTAGGGGCTGGTTGTCCAGCGTGTGATGTGTCTGTCTTTGTCATCACAGGCTTCTGTGTCTCTGTCTCCTGCCTGCTGGTATGGCAGTGGGCATTTGGCTTCAGAGACGAGAGTTAAATTTTCACTATTTCGTCTTCACTCACTTATATTTACTTCGACTGGCCAAAGTTAACACTGCCAGATTAAATATTTCAGGAAATAATTGCATCTAGTCCAGTCCGCAGGGGGAAAGTTTCAAAGCAGAGGAAGTTTGCACCTGGGGGGTAGCAAGGGCTTTGGAAAGGGAAAGGAGAACAGTTCAGGCAAAAAAAAATCTAAACAGTTTTCCAGGAACAATAAAATACTTTACTTCTATCATATAGACTGAGGAGTACCTCTGCCATAATCTACACAAAGCAAAAAGCAGCTGGTATGAGGTTTAGGTACTGTTATTTATTATTAAGTAAAGTATGTGGTGTTCTGTTTCGGATTCATTGGTATAGTAAATATCATTTATTAGATGAAAAACAGGCAAATTTCAAAGCCTAATTCTGCTGTTCTGGCTTTATGTCTCAGTTAGACTGTACTGAGGAAGGGTATTTCTTGTCTGGTGTTTATGGGGATGTTTGTTGGCCAGGAGTGGTGAAAAGGCAGTAAGAGATATTGTACCCTGGCAGAGGCTTTTGGAATAGAGCATCTGGTCCTGAAGGCTCTGCTTGAAACGTCCAGTGACTGTTAGACCCACTTACTCATGAGAGTAATCAAAGAAGGTAAAAATTCCCTAATGACTTAGGATGGGACAACTGGGATCTGAATCCCTCAGGTTTCAGCTTTGACACAGAACAACTCCAAAATCAGTGTTGTAGCCATTGAAAAGTCACCTTTGGTTCCCAGAGGCTCCTCTCTTGTGAGGGAAAGCCCGAACTGTAGCTCTACATGTCTTCTGCTAGAGACAGCACTTGGAAGAAAGAGGTTTGCCTGGGGCCTTCATGTGTGGTTGATGCCCTGTGCTGTTCCTGCTTTCAGAGTCTTCTGCTTGCTCTTACTCATGCCAGGGGACTTTCCCCCACCCCTAAGGTTTGGGGTGGGGGCAGATGGAGCAATGGGGTTGTACTGAAGCCCTCAGTAAATGCCCAAGCTCACCCTCAGGACTTGTACTTTCAGTTCATAAAACACAAAATGCAATTATTTACAGAGGGGTTTACTGCAAATACTGTGAGTCTAAAGAAATGAGAAAAAATACATGTTAATAATAAAACCTTGGTTACTTGTGTAATTCCAACTATTGCCTATATAACTGCATAGCAAATGCTGTTTATTCTGGCTTGCAATAGCATTTAGAATGATTTGGCATTTTTGTAAATATTTTCTCTTGAACACCAACAATTGTAACATTTTGATTGTACAAAAATGCAAGTTGCATAGCTATTGACTATTGTTTCAAAATGTTAATGTTTCCTTTTTATTACATAATTTTTCTCAAATTGTATCAGTGAAATTTCTCTTACCTTTTTTGGGATTTCTGGTGATTCTGAGCTGCACATGACTGTATAGCATGGTACTGTTTCACCTTACCAGCAATTTTAGGATGATTTTATCCTAGGAGTTTACCTCTTGTTTTTTGTCAAGTCAATGGAATTGACTGTTTCTGTTAAAAATTCCACCTATAGTCTAGAGAATACACTGTGAAAGTTGTGCATGGTTTCATGTTTAAGGAATTATTACAGAGTTAAGGAGATCTTTTAATTTGTTCTGTATAGAGCTCTAAGAAWTGCTTGCTGTGGAATGGACATGAAACTCACTTTCATGAGGTGTGTCACTTAAATTTGTCTAAAGAGCTGAAAGCTGGGCTTGGTTCTAAGCCAGCTTGATCTAGATTATATTGCTCATTGTGGATGACTAAAGCCATCTGCAGTTTAATTTCACACTGAGAGGAACTCAGTGGTTTCTTCTAGGTTTGATTWGGGACTTCAGGTTTGCTATAATCCAAAACTCGAAATTCTGGATAGCAAAATCACAGAGACTGGAACTAAAGAAGACATTTAGGCACAAAACCTTTCCTAAGTGAAATCTGTAAGTTTAATGTAGCACATATTTTATGTTATAATGACTTATTGATTATTGACTGCTCTCAGGTTTTTAAGGTGATATGAGAGTGACTTTCATTCATGAAGATTCCACTTGTGTCTGTGAAGGAATATTCATATCTTTTCCAATAATAGAAAACAAATAATTTGGCTTTGTTTTGTTTTGCAGTCTGTAAGTGTCAAGGTCCTTTATGACCTTACTTAATATATGGTCCTTCTGCTGACCAGCTAGAAGCTAGCTTAGGTGGTAAGTTCCTCAAGAGAAGTATTTCCTGTAAAGGAATGAGGTTTCTTTTGCAGACGACACCAAGCTGGCCGGCAGTGTCGATCTGCTCGAGGGTAGGAAGGCTCTGCAGAGGGACCTGGACAGGCTGGATCGATGAGCTGAGGCCAACTGCATGAGGTTCAACAAGGCCAAGTGCCGGGTCCTGCACTTTGGCCACAACAACCCCATGCAACGCTACAGGCTGGGGGAAGAGTGGCTGGAAAGCTGCCTGTCGGAAA
>JAYKAV010002464.1:25774-121554 GCA_035582835.1 Phoebastria nigripes | reverse complement strand
GAAGTGGTGGAGTCACCATCCCTGGAAGTATTTAAAAGACGTGTAGATGAGGCGCTTAGGGACATGGTTTAGTTGGCATGGTGGTGTTGGGTTGATGGTTGGACCTGATGATCTTAGAGGTCTTTTCCAACCTTAATGATTCTATGATTCTATGATTCTATGATTCTTCCTAAAATGTAAAGCGCCAAATTCTTTGGTTATTTCCATAACCAAGTTCCCCTTTGTCTCTGGAACAAAGAGGTAGATGAAGATGCCTGAGCTGATGAGGATCCCAGTAAAGATGAGGAAGCAGAAAGAGATGAGGTTTTCCTGGAAATAAACTAGAGAAAGATTTTGTTGTTGTTGTTGCTTCTCCTTTTACAGCACCTTGAACATGATAGCAAAATGATGACAATGATGGCAAAGTTTCACTTTGTAGCTGTCTACATCCAGTTTGTTTTGTCGCTGTGACATGAAATGTGCCAGTCTTTAGGTGTGAAACAGCAATGGGAATAAAATAGTTAAAAATGTCTTCTTACCTGAGGGGAGAGAATAACTGTGAGGACAGACAGTGCCAAGGCCATGCAAGCATAGCCCTTCCACGGCAGTGTCTTCCTGCCAAACTGCTCAATGATAAAGGTCTGGAAGGGCAGGAAAAGCACTCACCTCACTGTAAGCACAGCTAAAGCTTGAGTAACACCCTGATCCAGTGCCCCTTACACACAGCAGAATGGGAAGGAACACACAGAGACCAACCCCTAGTGATACATACGGAATAAGGCCTTCTTCAAACCCCGCTGTGTGCAGCACCTCAAAAGTGCAGAAATAGACCTAGAAAACACAATAGAAGAAAAAACTTGCATTGGAAACAATGGATTACATGTGTGATATCACCTCTAATGTCAGGACTGGTAGGCAAGCAAATGGGGTGCATTTCCACCAGTGACCTGTCCTTTTTGCTGATTGTTGAGAAAATACTTCTTTTCAAGAATGGGTTAGAAATAGAAAGTGTCTTTTTAAAAGCTTTTCACGTGCTTTTAACAGAAAGAAACTGCTATCATTTTAGTTTCAGTCCTGGTCATCATCTGATGCAAGTTAGCTGTGGTCCAGAAAAATGATACACCTATCATCATCACTTAGTGTTGGACCTACAGAAG
Organism: Phoebastria nigripes; assembly: GCA_035582835.1. Taxonomy (NCBI): domain Eukaryota; kingdom Metazoa; phylum Chordata; class Aves; order Procellariiformes; family Diomedeidae; genus Phoebastria; species Phoebastria nigripes. The sequence continues at coordinate 120,418 of JAYKAV010002464.1, read as the reverse complement.
TGAAAATAAAGGTGTTAATGATGGGTGAATTTCCTGAGGAAGGTGAGGGAATTCACATGAAGTTTTTCCTTTCTCTTTTCACTATTTGTACAGCTATTCTAGCCCCACTATGTCCAGGCAGGCCCAAGAAAAGAGACAAAAATATAGGATGAGAAGGCTCTGGCAGACAGTAGCTTGAAGTGGCTGTGCTCTGCCTTCTAGCCAGTTTTATTAGCTCTCCTGACAACAACAACAGCAACAGCTACCGAAGCCATAACATTTACAGAACATAACCTCCTTTGAACAGATGCAAGCATAACCCTGACACACTAACGGTGATGCCACTGCTTGTATTCAGTTCTGTTGGATGCCAGCTGCAGCCTCATAACAGTGATTTTGGCCCTGATGCATGGGCCTGTACTGAAATCAGTGAGGCTGGATGGCACCTAAATTTCCAACTTCTTCTTGAAGGTGTCAGTCACAGCAATGACACTGAAGCAGTAGTACAAAGATGAGAAAGCTAAAAGAAAAAAGCCTAGCTTACTTGCTTTATCTCTCCTTTTGAGTAAAAGATAGGCAGGTTGAGTAGTCAAAATAATTTGAGATGTTGCTTGCAGAAGTATGAGAAAGAAAGGTCTTGGCATGGGGTTAAAATAACATGCAGACATTCATATTGGTGGGTTAATCATATACTGTCTGGTTTATCAGTAACTGCAAGAGATGCAGCAATAGTAAACATTTGGGAGAACAGGCCTCCTGAGGTTTGGCACATTGGATTTGTGCAGCCTGGGAGGATGAATGCTTGAGATGGAAAGGTTCCTTAAACCATGAAGTAGTGAAGGTGTCTAGCAAGACTACCCATGAAGGACTGACTTCTTGCAGGAGACACTGGAGCTATGTCAGAGTGAGCATGGCCGGACTTCGTAGGAGGGACAGAGGGATCCAAGGCTCATGCTTTTAAACCTGACATGGTGCTGTGTGACAGGGATGAACAGTCCCTCTGCAATGTTCCAGCTGTGCTTCTGCTGAGACCAGTTCCTGCAAAAGGACCAGCAAAGACAAAGTGACACTGACCAAGATTACAAAAGAAAATTCTCTCTTCTGTATGTGCAGAAAGGTTGGGACTCCTGAAAAGGAGATATGAAGAAGAGAAAGAGGAGAGTAAAATCAGAGAGAAAGAACTGACAAATGAAAGTGGAAGTTACCACAGCAGAATATGCTGTTGATCTGGTACAGTGCCAATAGTGAACACTGATCCTAACATGTATTTTTCCATATGTCTATTTAGTTAGCTACTCCATGGCTTTAATGTCTGGTCAGCGCAGTTGCAATTGCACCACATTGTGAAATCTGTGCAAACTGGGAAAAGAACAGCATGGAAGAAGACAAATGTTATATTTGTGTTCCGTTTGGTCTCATGCTGTTCTTATTTTCAAACAGGTGACTCGGGCATTAGCAATTACTCTTTGCAACATTGTTAGGGAAGCTGCAAGCTGTATAGAAGCACTGCCACAGAGGGGATGGGGGAAGTGGGCATGGTGGCAAAAAGAAGCATGAGATTTCATCCTGGATGCAGGCAGCACCTTGTTAGTCTTTTTGGAATCAATGAGGTGTGGGGGCACAAGAGCTGTTGTGGGCAGGTTAACATCCACAAGCCAGTCTGCCCCCAGTGTTATTGCAGAATAAATGTCCATAATTCAAAACTTGTCTTCTTAAATAACATGGTGCATTTATATAGCACTTTGCCAGCTCAACAGTGAATGTCAGTTTTCCAAATAAAGAGTGGTAGATGGATGGGCAAAAACATCCAAAGCCAAATCAGCAGCCAGTTGATGGCCAGGAGTAAATCTCATGACTGCTTGACTCCCACCCAGATACAACTTCTTTTGTAGTGTCTGCAAGCTTAAACTGCAGAATTTTCTTATGGACACCTAAGAGTTGTTCTAGTGTGTGGAGAGGGGAAGATAACCAACTGCATTAATGCCAGAGAATTGCAGAGTTATGATCACAATAATCAAAATGCACAGCTGCCAGTGCAGAGTTTGGTCTTCCATCACTTCCAGCACACTCAGGATTTTGACATTTTCCATTGCTGCCTTTGGCTCTTGCAGATCGTCCACTTCTGCCTGGTGCTCTCCTTCACCCCACAGTTTCTTCATAGCTGTGCAGAACAAAGAGGAAAGCTTGATACAACTGTACTATTCATGTATCATAATATTTGTACATGCAGATTTATTTAAATTATTAATTAGTTATTCCCCTAAGGCTTCAGGCATCATGATATTAACAAGCATGCTATGAGAACACTAGTGAATATGTCTATATCCTGTGTTCACAGTCTTGCAGAAAATAAGATCCTATCTCACAGTTTTTAGTATATTAACCTTAATTAACAGTATACAGTTGTCAAAATATCAGTATAGTCTCTGATCTCTCTCTTTCCTTGTCTGATCACATGGCTCTTGCTACAGCACCTTGGAAGTGCCTTCCTTGAACCTGAACAGAGAAACTATGGTCACAATCACTGGCAGCTCTTTGCACTGATAACATAGCATATTGATTCATTAAAGGGCTTTGTGTTTGTATGCATGTGTGTTTTCATGTAGAATTACAAAGACATGCTGTATCTGGACAGATTTGTTGGAAAGAATTTGTAGTAAATTGATGAGGTAATTTATGCAGTTTGGTGACAAGATGAGATAGCTCCCAGTAGGCCATCTGCTACTTCAGTTAGATGGCTGTGGTACCCAGATTACCTCATTTAAAATTACCTTGCATGATATCTTTTGAAAATTTTGACTGCCCATGTTAACGTCTGTTAAGTGGAGAGACTGATGTGTTTGTTATCTGGGCACGCCCACTCAAAGGCAGCTATAGTCTAGCTCTTATTCTTGTCTTCTGCAGAGAAGAGGGGGTGGAAAGCGCTGGGAATGGAAAGTCAATGGAAACAATTTGCAACTTATTTTGGGAAGCATCCTTTGCATTTTGACCCCACTACCAATGACTTCTGAAGACACTGTATCTGCTTAAAGCTTTTCTTACCATGTCTGAGTAGTTGATCATACAGATTTGAAAACCAATTGTGAGGGATCCACCAATTCCTGGCAAAAAGAGCATTACAAACAACCACTGGTACTGAATCTGCAAGGAATAGTACAAGCTCATCACAAAAGAAACTGGTGATATCATAGTCCTTGCATTTCTAGGATATCATCTTGTTTGATGATGCTTAAATAATCTTAGCAGAACACGCAAAGCATCAATGCAAAAAAGATCAGCCAGATAAACATTCTGGATTATCAGTTTCTTTACTCTTCCTCACATTAATCAATTAACCAATCCACAAAAACTTTATTTTTAAATATTTCATATCACTATCAGGCTACTAGCTAGGAAAACTTAATAGTATCACAGTTATACATGGGAAGATGTGGGAGCAGGTGAAAACAGTACGGAAATGCCTCACCGTTTAAGTACTAGAGGACTTTTTAACCTCTTTTAAAAAATCAGTTTCTCTACCCAGCTGGAACTTCCTTCAAAGTTTCCGTGATGATTTGGTCCAGAAAGTTCATTCTGTATCTTTTGATTTTTTTATTTTAAGTGTTAGTTCTAGTTTTTACAGTAACAAAATTAGAAGGATTATTTGAAGAGCATCCACTGTCCACCCTATTATTTTGAAAATAGTTTGGTACATATGTATTGTATTTTCTTTAGGAATGGTAATTACAACAGGTAACCTCTCAATTCTTCTGACGGCTTAATATTAACAGCTGATACTGGCAGCTGTAGTACTCACCACTTCTGAAAGGAGCTTTCCATCTTATATCGAAAGGGTGGCTGATTCCAGGCAGACAGAACTCTGTTGCCAGTTGCCAGGCAGACTGAGGAAGTGTTTTCTGTCATGCCTTTTCTGCACCTTCTGCTTAAGTAATCATCTGACTCTGAGACTGAGGTTAATGTTTACTTCGTACAATTTCTGTTGACTGATGTTTTTTGCAGCAATTGGACAGCACTTAGAATGGATGGATTAAATATTTCAATGACTTAACAGGAGAGGTCCCTCTGAATGGGAACATTTTGTAGCATGAGTGCTCCCCATTTTGACACAGGGAGTGAAACCAGTTCAAACATAAAATCTAACCCAGGTTTCAGTTGCTGGAACACACACTGGTGCTTTAATATTAGAGCTTCTTCTGTGGCTATTCCTTTAGAAGTAGCAAGCACATTATCTGAAATTTTAAAATAGAAAACTCCCTAAAACTCAACACTGATTCAGTGCTCCAGCACAATGATGATCAATGTGAATAGTTAAATGGCAGAAAGATAGGACTTACAGTCCTACGAAACAGGAAGCATGATATACCACTTGTAACTGTGATAGAAAATGGAAAAAATAATTCATCGTCCTATACGAAGGTAGAAGAGTTTGGGGAGGGAAGTGATTAAATGCTGCAGTGGTCAGCAGGATTAAGAACTCTTGAATAGCAGCAGTACATGGGTGCTGTGGAGCATAGCAGTGGTAAAGTGTAGTATTGTATGCTGATAATGCACTAGTACAGTGCAGTGTGTCCTAGGCCAGTGCACAGCTAGCAGACATTTGCTGTCACAGCTTCTGCTTTTTTTTGGAGCAGTTAATTATTTATAAAATGGGCTGAATTTTCCAAGTGTCTACTCTCTCAGTACTCTCTCAAAGTGTCTTACTCCCTGTCTCACTCCAGGACTCTGGTCCTCTAGCTCTCAGCACTGCCTGTATGTTTGTTAACCCTTGTGCCATCCATGAGGTACCCAGAATAAGGCTGAGAGCATTGCTTACACTAAAAAACTTGCTCCAGATTTTGCTACAACTGATATGCATGGAGGGTGCAGTCATTTTGCTCCAGAGGACGCAGGTGAGAATTCTTTTTTATTAATTGCCCAGGGATCAGGGCTGATCCCTGACAGTCATTATAGAGACAATCAGGACATACAGTTCCTTGATGTCAGCTCAAGAAAATAGAACAAAATTGAGTTCTCTTTGTCATTCTACCTGGTATTTGTTCATGTGCAGTGTTCATGATCAATACTAGGTCCTTTACAGTGTGATATGATAAAGAGATGACATGAAAATTTTTTGCAAGAACTATGTTTATGTTTCATCCTCTCTTCATCCTGCTCTTAATCCTGAGCAGAGCTTTCTTACAAAGTAACAAACATAGAAACAAGTCCTGCTTCTTTAAAATGATAGCAAAGGAGAAAGACTTGAAATAAAATTGATGTGTTATGCCTGAAAATGTTTTCCATGTGCCAATTCTGAGAAGTGTCTGTAGTTACTAATGTCTTCTTGCCACAGAGCTGTTCTAAGAAGGAGCCATTGTCTCTCACCATGAAAAGCGAAGATGAATATAAAATAGGACTACTTGGATTAATGACAAACTATCTGTGGATTACTTTTTGGATTACACTTTATTTAGAAAAGTCCATGTTAAGGTGTAGCTTTCAGTTCGATTTTGAGACAGGGTTTTTTGTCAGTGGAAGTTGCTTATGGTGGCCTATCAGAGCTTGGTGCAGAATGTCTTTTCTTCGGTAGCATTCTTCTCCACAGTCTGATGATGTTTCTTCTTAAACTGGCATGTTTTGAATTCTTCTGTGATTTCAGAGGTTGACTTCCCTTTTGTTTCTGGGAGGAACAGATAGATGAGAACCGCTGAAATGACCAGGACAGCAATAAAGATGAGGAAGCAAAAAGGACCAAGAAGCATCTGGAGATAAAAATAGAATAAGATGAGTGATTTCCCTGACAATACTTGCCCCTATAGATTCTTGAAAATTGTTATTTGTCCCTGTGAAATGAGGAATAAGTTGATTTTACAGAAGGAATATTTATTTATCTTTTCAATCTATTCTTGAGGCAGCAGAGGATGTCTGAAGTCTAGGGAAGTGTTTTACATAAAGGACCTCCATATGCCTGTAGCAATAAGGGATTCACAGCTTTGATCATCTACAAGGCATTTCATCCTACTCCCTGTTCAGACCAGCCTAGAAAACCAGTTTAAGTTGATGGCGTCGAGAAGATTTGAATCAAATTACATACGACAGCAAAGGGGAAAATCATTCCAGTGAAAGTGAGGCCTAGCCAAATGACGATTCCACCAATTACAAAAGCGGAGGACCTTGTTGAGAGGGTGAAGATTTCATTCATGACAGATGTGACTGCTCCAGCTGAGGAAAAAACATAAAAAAGCAATAAAAACTTTGTTGTAGTTAACCATATTCCTCAAAATGAGTGAACTGATGTCACTGGTCAAACACAGTCCCAGTAAGTCAGGCTACTGTGAGATCATACAAATTTGGGCAGCACAGCCATCTCTATCTGAATTCCCGTACAGACTTCTCTTACAGTCCATGGAGAGAGATGGACAGCCCTGAAGTGCAGTTTCTATCCACCTAAGATGTATAAAATATGGAGATGAATGGCCCTAATGGCCTATTTCTCTCCATTGCCCATAGGAGACACCTGGGTTCTGCTACCATGGGAATTCTGTTAGGTTTTCAAGACATTCATGGTCCTCGTATACAGCCCTTACAATAATAAAGGTTGCCATTCAAATTTGGAGACTATAATAACTAAAAGCAGTGTTTAGTCAGGGAACTTTCAGAGTAAATATTGGTCTTGGGTGAGTGAGGTCCTAATAGAGAGCTGTAAGTTTGGTTCTGGCATTACCGACGTAGGTGATTCAGTGACATTAAGAGAGGATGAGAAAGGACAGAGCAATGCTAAGAGACAGACTATGCGTGCTATCAGGTATCATTCTTTAATAGAGTAGGATTTTACATGTGAGTTGAGAAAACTCTGATATTTTAGAAGAGGCTACCTCTGCCCTTAGGCAAAGACAGAGATGGACCTGTTGAGCCTGTATGCACTGAACAGCATTCACACCCTCCAAAACAAGTCTTAGTGAATTGATTAACAAGTATTTTTTTGGCTTGAACCTGTAATCCAGTGAGAGGAAACAGGGTCCTGATTCATCAGGGTCTGAATCACTTCAAATAATTTGTTAAAAAAATTGTTTCTTGGGTCATTAATTCATCAAAAATTGGGACTCCCCCAATTTCAGTCCAAACTAAGCTGTTGATTTTCAAAGATATATTCACAGTCTAGTTCTACTTCCATACATCCATTGCCTGTGCTTATCCATGTGGTCCAAGGTTTCCTGTTGTTGCTTTTATTGTTGTGCTCACCTGGTCCTATTCCATAGGCAATGATGAATAAAAAGATGAGAATAACACTGCAGTAACGCATCCAGAGGAACTGATCCTAGATATAGGTGAAAGGAGGGAAGAGAATGAAAATTAATTTTATAGGTGTAGCATGGCTGATCCAAACATATAGGAGAAGCAATATTTATGAAAAAGCTCATGATTCTGGGCTCTGTAGTAGGTGCTCACTAGAACTACTTATCTCTCTCTACTGAATACAGTGGAAGACCAAAACTAGCCTGCAGTGTCATACCTACAGAGGTGAGCTGAGCTGCACCCTGGTCTGAAAAACAGGTAACAAATTCCAAACTAATTATAGCATGGGGAAAATTGTTACTGATTTAACGTAATTGTCTTATTGAATTAGACAGCTTCAGAGAAATGCTTCAATCTCTTGTGAACCAGAAGATATCTGTGAAACAGAAGGAAGCTGGAAGTTTATGGGCTTAGACCAAGATTGCAGTGCAGTGCAAAACACTGGCACTGGTGAAGCCATGACACTGGGTTCCTCATTACTTTCCACCATCCCAACTGGAAGCAGCTAGAGAGCTGCACTATGTGGCTGGATCACTTGTATCAAGGGTGGAAACTGGTGGTTGTTGGAAGGGTCAGCACACGCTGCTTCTGCTGCAGGAGGCATGGGATAGCAAATGGGAAAGGTGGCAGCAGGGATGCTCATCTAGGGATTTAAAGGACAGCAGAACATGACACAGGTGAGGTTTGGAGAGGTCAGGCAGGCAATGAGCTGGAGGAAAGCTATGCCAGGCCAATGGTTTTACAAAATGTTTTTCACTGACTGTTTGAAAGCTTGATTAAAAAAGACAAACTACAAGGCAGGACAAAAAAAGCCTTGCAGAGGGGCTATGAGTTTGTATTTAGAAGATATTTTGGACATGAAAGCTAAGGCTGACTATCTGCTGCCCTGCACAAAGAATTCTGATGCAGGTCCACCCCCAGAGAGACATTTGCTTACGCTCAGTAGAAGGCTTGTTTCAAGCAACACCAGAATCAGTGCCATCAGCAAATAACCACCCCACAGGAGTATCCGGCGTCCAAAACGATCAATAATGGAGCTCTGAAGAGTAGAAAAAAATTGCGTATCACTGGAAGCATGGCAAAATCCAGCTGTCAGCTGTCCAACAAATCAAGCATTCTTCTTGAGTTCTTTTTACTTTAGAGAACACAAATCTTATTGGCACCAAGTTTGGTATTTTATTGAGTTCCTTCTAGCCTCTCTAATGCTATGAATTACCATTGCTGCAAAGCATTGCAGTTACTTTTTCATAAACACTGTAATCAATGGAAGCATGCTGTGATTCCATTTGAATATATATTTATACACAAATATATGGAAATAAGTATACATATTTATGTTTGAATGACATTTCATTTATATCTGTATGAATAAGAGAGGGATTTTTATAAGAAATTATGGAGAATGAAGATGGGAAGAAAGATGTGAAAGGTGGGACAAAATCTGGAGGGAATGGTAACAACCACTTTACATATTTATGCAGTGCCACAGAAAAATTCTTTAGTTCACAAAGAGAAGATTCATTTTCTTTAAGGAAGAATAGACTCAACTCACATGTACTTTAACTCTTAAAGCCCCAGAAAGATCTGACTTACACAGAAGATGATAGAGATGAGCTCAGAGATGGCAACTCCTAGAGATACATAAGGGATTATGCTTTCCTGCAGGCTGGCTGTCTGAAAAATTTCCGAGGTGTAAAAGGTGATCTGGGAAATAAGAAACATTTTTAAAATGAAGCAGAGTCAATAGATGTGATATGTGCTTACCCAGCATCACTTTGAACTAGATTTGTCATCACTGCAAAAGCAACAGTACATTTAGTGGGGTTTAGTGGAAGTGACATATCTGCTTGAGATGTGAAAAATCAAAAGGTTAATGGAGACGAAGAAAAGGGATTTGAAAGCCCAGAAAAAAAAGGAGTTGAAAGGAGCATACTGCCTGTAAGACATGGGAAAAAGATGTTGTTTTGGCAAAGAGGAAGAGGAAAAGGAGAAGACAGGGAGTGAAGAAAAAGAAAAGCAGATCTCAGTCATAGCAGACCATACATCGTCATATAAACAGTTGATTCTGTTGCCCTTATCCAGTTGCTAAGCAGAAGCTGCTCATCTGCAAGGCCCCTGATGGACTGGGCACCATTTCCCTGTCAGCAGAGTGCAGAGATGCCTTCTCTGCCCACATTGCTGGGAGCTGTAATGAACAAGCTCCAATGGAGTGCACAGGCTTAAGCAAGGCTTATGGAGAGAGACCCATAGGCAAGTGATAAAAATGACATCCAGGGAAATGACTCAGCTTGGGCTGTATTGGGCTCAGCCACTTTGTATGCGGAGACAACTGGAAGGAAATGGCTTAACGGATAAATCTCCATTATCAAATGGAATGAAAGTTGGATGGCAATAGCTGGCCATCTGCTACTGCAGAAGTCAAAGAAAGATGGAAGTCTAGATAAATAGATCTCTGGGTTGTAGCAAGCCTTAGGGTATTTATAATCCTTTCTCCTGCAGAGTCTTTGGTAATACCACCAGGGGAATGAAAGCAACAGTGCCCTTGCAGGAACTTCTGCTGAGCTGAATCTCTTGTATTCCCATCCCAGAAGTCCCTTAAAGGTATGAAGAATACTAGTGATGATACCACAGAGCTTCACAGGCAGTGGGCTCTGTGTGAGAAGGAATAATGTAGATCCAGAGGAAAGTGACAAGTTGGAATTGTGGCACTTCTGTTACTTAATAGTAGATCTAAGCATGGAAATAGGGTATACTTAACTGCACTCAGGCCACAGAGCTGTAAACTCAGTAAAAGGAGGAGCATGGTACTCAGCTGTGGATATATGGATGGTTCTTTCAGCACTTCTAGGACATTCATGATTTTAGTGCCTTTTGTTACAGCCTTTTCCTTCATCATGTCATCAAACTCTGTGTGATAATTCCCTTCTCCCCAGAGTTGCTTCATGGCTACAGAAAAGACAGAATGAAGCATACTCCTCCATCATCTGATCCACTCAGTTCTGTGTTTTTCAACTTTTAATGACATTTGCAACATTTGCAGTTCAGTCCGTGCTTTGATTCATCAGTCACTGAGCAAAGAACTAGAACATGGCTTACTGGAACATGCTGAAACTGCCCTGAAAAATGGCTTTCAACTTGCTGTAAGGGTAGATCTTAAATATTTCTGATGACTCCTTTCAGTGTGGAGTAATATAATCCAATGCTACGGTCTTTACAAGATCTTTTATCATGTAATTATCAAGAAATCTGTAGTTGGCTAGTAGAAAAGCCGATTCCCTCTATTAGGTTCACTTTCCCAAGAGTTATGGTTTAACAAATTAAGGATCTGAAGTTTTATTTTACCTTTCAAGCAACCAGCCTTGTCTCCTTTTTGCAGCAAGAGATAGGGAGGGGACTCAGGAAAGAATGGCAAAAAGAGCAGTTGAATCAATGCCACCAACCCAGAGAAGGACAATAGCACATTCCACATGTCTTCAGTTCCTAAAAGATCTCTATGAAAGCACGTTAGAGTGTATTTATAATCCAGTACAATTACAGTCTATAACTAGTTTGGTATTTTCTAGATCCTAGACTAGCTAAAGAGACACAATATACATACAGACCTTGAAAAGGTAAATTGAAATAGATGATGTTTAGGCTAGGGAAAGGAAAATAGACTAATACTTTATTTCTACTGCAAGACTGAGATTTTTCTTGTAATTTGAATATTCCCACAACAGCTCTCTGAACCAATACTGCAATTCTGCATGTAATCAAGAATTTAGCAGAGATTTCAGATCTCAAAAGTTTACTAAGAGTGTTTACATACAATCTTTTCTTATTAACTTCAGCAGAGAGACTGCACCTCCAGAGATGCATTCATACTTTTTCAAGAGAAGGGCCTTTCTCTCCTCAGTGAATGACAAGGGAACCTCAGTGACTGGTATGGGGTGGATGCTTCCTTTTTGACAGCTGTAGTTAAGCAAAGTAAAACCCCACCCTTAGTGTATGTCCGTTTCTAGGACTGGGAGAACAACACTTTCCTGCCATACAGAAGACAAATAAATAGAAAATAGGATGAGAAGGAGTAGCACAAGTACCGTAATCCAAGAATTCTTGCTACAGCTTTTCCTAGTGCAAGAAACACAGAGGAGGTCACATTTACAAATCCACGCAACTTCTTAGGTGAGATCTCTCCAGCATACTGAACATGTGCACTCATATGTATTCCTAAAGTGAAGAAGACACGAGAGAACTAAAGCTATAGAAAGCAAGAGAGAGGGTCCCTTTTAATTTCACCTTCAGCCAAAGGTAGCGCTCTCCTCTCTCTTCTGAACTGTTTGCTATATATCCTCCACAATAATAGGCTGAAAATGTACCTTTCACTTTAAGCAAAATGTTTAGCTAATCCATCAGATCTCTCTCTCAACAAGAGCTCCTGAAGGCAAAGGACAGCTCATCTTACCTTTTCCCAATCTGTTCCTTGTTCCACTGGGGTTACTGTGCATGCCTGGGTACTCCCAGCAGGAAGATTTCTGTACCCACCCCAAAGAAGTCACATTAACATGGAGTAGTGGGGAGTCCTACCAGCACCGATGCCCTCGAGGAAGCGCCCAATCAGGATCATCTCAAAGGATTTGGCTCTCCTACTGAAGCCAGTATGCAGTGTGGCTACTATTAGGACCATATCGTTGAACAGCAGACTTTTCTTCCTGCAACAGCAAACAACACATGGATATGATCCATGTTTTACTTTTTCATCTTTAACTAATGTCTGCCTTTCTCCTCTGGATTTATAGACCAAGCCATGGCCATGTTTAAATCCATTGCTTATAGGACAACCATATCTGATTATGAAAAGGCATGAAGTCTTCGCAGCGGAGTGGAAAGGGAGAAGCTAGATTCCTCTTTTCCACGCTAACACTACGTGTGCACACCATGAGGCTGAAGAAAACTCCTGCAGGATAAATACTGATAAGGAATGGCCTTTTTCACTTCTTTCCTGTGGGTGAGGCTCCCATCTCAAACACTGCATGTGTCCCCAGAACAAGGCTTCACTGAGAACTTGCTTCACTGCCTACCTCAAGCTAGAGAGTTCTGGCTTTGTCCTTTATGGCCACCCTCAAAAAGAGGGTTCTGAATGTGGCCTGAGGGACTTCTGCTTATCTTTGATGAAACTCTGATTATTCTTACGGAGGAATGAACCTGCACAATCTTTTTAAAGGCTGCGATCACTTTAAAAAAAAGGCAAAAAAAAAAGCTTTTGCCTACAGAATATCTATCCCCTTCTGCAGTTGGGCTCCCTAGGGCATTATTGCCCAATAAAGAAATTTCAGAGATTTATTTTTTACTAAAATTTCAGCAAAAATACAGGAATTGTATGGCACCAAAAACTGTGACAAGGGAATCAGAAATAGTTGCATATTCTTGTCTCTCTAATATACCTAGGTGTAGTTATACATGCTTAGTAGAGTAAATTCTGCACCAGAAGGGAGCAGTGAGAATTCTGACATCCATTATATTAGGTGAGTAATATTTAATTGCTTCCCTTGTTGCAGCCCTGATAGTGAGCTGTTGGGGAATATACTTACTTTCCGTATTTTGCAGTCAGGTACCCACTACACAGACACCCTATCATTCCACCTACACAGTACATAGACACGATGAAGGACCACAATAATGTGAGTGTCTCCTGATGCAGCACAGAACCGTATCGCTCCAGCCAGGTTTCGTTGATAAACTTCTGAATGTACTGGGACAGAAAAAGAGACTTTCATTCCACTGAGGCACTAATCACAATAGTTCTTCATTACGTTTACAACTTAAAAAAATTAGATTAATAGTCATTACTAGAAGCATGGCAGTGGGACTCTTGTTTGCAAATTAGGATTGATGTTTCCTCTCATACAGCCTAATAGTGTAAGAGAATCTTTGAAAAATTAATTGTACTCTTTGGTCTGTTGAATCCTGGATCTCCTACACCAAAATATTGGGACGTTTTCTTGATTCTTGTGAAGTGCAAATGTTCTTGAGTGCAAGCAGAGGACAGAAAGAGAAAAGGGCTGAACTGAAGGTTGAGACTCAATCAGCTAGTTTTTACCTTTTTCTCCATGGCATAATCTTTAAGGAGGGTACTTCAATATGTTGTTTCCACACATTGTTCATTTTTCATTTTAAAGATGTTAGAGAGGTTTTATAAAAGAAAAAAAAAACAGTTCAAGGAGCCACTGAAACTTCCATTGTCCGTCCATTCAGCTATAGACCACAGCAGGAATAGTGTTGCCTTTCCAGTTTTTTCAGCCTTTCTGATATTCTGTGGGAAGTTGTCTTTGGAGTACAGCTCCTAACTTTCATGCAAACTCCTTTGACAGTATGGGACTGGAAAGAGCTGGCAATAAACTCACGCAGCAACACCTAACAGATTTTTAGAGCATCTTCAAAGTGTAAGGCCTAGTCCCATAAAGAGCAGCTACAGATGTGATTTTATGAAGACTTTGCTTACCGGAGAAGTATAATTGATCACAGACATTTGAAAACCAGATAGGTGGGTTCCACCAATTCCTAGCACCATAATCATCAGCAATAGCTTCCKGTATTGAACCTGCCAAAGATGATGAAACACATCCTAAGTTCCTGATACCAGCATGGCTTTCAGACCATGAGTTAATTTATGAGAGCTTATATCTTCACATTTCTATGATTAATAAGCCTTTAAAATGCAAAAACCCATTTTGAATTTTTCAATAATCAAGCAAAATTACTGGGAAATTGTTAAGATGCAAATCTGCACATTCATTTATGTTTCTCTCCTGGTTACTAGCAGCCTGAAAAGATGCAGTCTCTAATTCTGTTAGTTCTGCTAGCCACAGAAATAAAAAAAAAAATCATAAAAGCCCTGCTCAGATAGTTTGTGTTTGCTTTTGTACTAGTAGGAAGCTACAGCTTCCCTCTTTTCCTTCAGCTTTGCCTCCTCACTGACTTTGTTCACCAGTTTCCAGAGACTAATCAAATCTGTCCTCTTAAAACCTATTTTGTTTGCATTTCACTTTTATTATCCCCATAGAAAACTGCATCTGTAGAGCCCCTTCTTGAATGACTCCTATTTGAAATGCTGTGTTTCCATGATGTACACTGGATTTAGAGCACTCTTCACAAGCACATATATTTTCAGGCATTTAGTCAGGTCACACTCTAAACAGGTGAGTATCCTCAAATATCCTTGAGAGTGCAGGGCAGTAGAGTGGGAGGGTTTTTTCTGTTTTGTCTTTTTCTTTTTGCTACTATTTTCTCTATCTTCCTCAAAATGCCTATTCTTTCCTGGTTTCCCAGGTCCTCTTTTAAACCTCTCACTCTTTTGCATTTCTAATATATTTTCTGGAGATGCCATGTAGTCAGTCTTATTGCTGAATCAGTGTTGTCCCCAGCATGTATTCTGTTGCTCATTTTTGTTACAAGAAAGACTGTTTGATTCCCTTTGCTGTAATCTTTAAATATCATGCTGCTGTTAGTGACTAGGGCTAGAAGACAAGAATTTGGATACTCACCAGGTCTGAGAGGAAACCAGCCATTTCCCCTGGAAAACCTGCCTGCTCTGGGAGCCCTTGTCAAGTCTGTCAGATGAGAGAGATGTTTTCTACACTTAGATTATATGAAGTTGGGATCATAGCACAGAAGTTAAATTCTAACTATGTGGCTTTTACTGAATTGTGTCCGCCTCCAACACTGGCCAGGGACTCTTCCTGCTGGTTTAATTATTCTAAGACCCAGATATGCCAAGCCGATTACAACATTGGTGAATGCTTATCCTTCTTGCATCAGAAGCGCTCCCCCTTACTCACACTGCTAAAACGACTGCGTGTTCCTGTTGTGTGGGGAGTCAGATGGTGCTACTATCTTTCCTTCAGGGGAGCAGAGTCCCTCTTCACCTCTCTGATGTGACTCTGCTTAGGCAGAGTGTGTTTTCCTCCTCTCCAGTCTACTACAGAGATAAGGCACTTCGTATTGTAGCTGAGCTGTAATGCCTGTCTTCTTGCATGCTATAAAATTTTCAGTTGCTTGAAGTGATTTGAGCAATTTCCCAATTGGAGGACATGAAGTATCTGAATATGGGCATAGAGAAGGAGCCTGGTCCTTGCTAACACCCAGTTTTTATAGAGGGTCACACTGTTTCCAGAACCACTCAGAAGCCTCACTATTACCTCTCTATAACAATGGAGATGGCATAGTGTGTGCCAGAGCAGGATGCTCATTCTGTTCTGGCTTGAGAGTTGATTTTAAGAAGTATTTTCACCTTAAAAAAATTGATTTTGAATCAACTAAAGACTTGACTATTTACAAAGAGTGTAAGTTAACTCTGGCTTCCTTCAGGCTTCTATGTATTACATGTAACATTTTGTACTACATTGAATACAACATAGTTCACTCAATACTACAAAGATTTAACTGTCTATGGTTAGTGCCAAAAGGGGAGGTGGGAAGGTAGGTTTACGGTTCTGAAGGCAACAGAAGCTTTGCTCAGGAGCACGGTGGAAGCACTGACATTCCTCCTACAGTTTGCTTTTCACGTTACAGCGACTGACAACAGCCGCATGCTGTCCCCTGGGCCATGTGCTGTGCAGCACAGGGTGAGATTGCTGAGTCACGTCTTGACTTTTCTCTTGCTGGATGTCCCAGTAATGCTCTCTCTCCAAACCCTCTGCCCGGGTGTCTTGTTGCACATCAGTACAGTGGAATAATTCAAGCTGAATTCTTCTTTCCACCCATTCCATTTTCATCGTTCCTGAAATCTTCATCACCTCCGCATCAGCTGTGGTCGTGTACTTCATTCCTTCCCCTCTCAGCACAGACTCCTCAAATGTTATCACTTCCTTTTCTAAAACACCCCAGAATCTGCCTTTCTCTTCAATTACTGCTGCAGAAATCCCTGTCTTTATTTAGATTTTCTCCTGCTGCTTCCAAATTCCTCCTCTCAGTCTCCAGTCACTTCAACACTGGCCACTGCCCTCCCCTCAGCCAAAGATTTTGCTGTCACAGAGAAGACTGCAGCCAGATTGTATGGCTATCCCCTCTCCTTTCTTACCACCCCCCCCCCACTTTATCTTCTAGGATCAGACCAGAACTGTGTCCAGCAGAGCATCCCAGAGCTGTCAGTTGCAAATAGCAGTTGTAGGCAAAAGCATAAGAACTGAGCAAGTGTGCAGTGATGCTTTCCCTGCACATCTTCCAGGCCTTAGCGATGCTCAACCCTGAGACTTTGTCAGTCAGGATAGTGTCTTTATATTTGCTCCTTCCACGCATTTACTGAGATCCTCTTTGAACTCTTGTAAACTTTTGTCGTTCCCAGGAAAGGTCTAACGAGATACTTGAACAATCCAGTGTTACTTCTTGCTTTCTGTCAGGACACACTAAAAGCTACTTTTGAAATAATTACCCCCCTCTTTTGCCATTTCTCTCATTTTATCTTTACTTTCCTTTTAACTTCTTCTGTTTCCTGTATCAAATTTGAATGTCATATCACTGTTTCCAGACCTTTTCATGCTGTACTGTCCCTTGCAAGTCCGTTTTTATTTTTCTTTTCCCTCTCAAAGGGGTTATCCCAGACTAAGAGCAAACCATTTTGCTAGATTCGGACAGCAGGGTTCAGACACCTTAGAGTGGGGCCATGGGCAGGGAGCAGATGAGCCTGAATGAACTAGAGGGGAAAGGAGGATTTGTTCTTTGAGCTGAGGATGGGAAGCTTAGCTGCTGGAAGGAAGGACACACATGGCAGCTCTGGGTCTTTCTGAAGGGGTTTTTAAACACTCTGTCTGTGGCCAGATTTTAACATCTGGTTGATCAAACAGTTCCTGCAGAGCCCTGTTCCTCTTCCTCGTGTTGTCTGTGTTTCTCCCAAAATACTGCTGTCTCATTTCCATCTGGCCTCACACTTTTGTTCAGTGCTGTAATATGGAAAAAGCAAGACTTACTTAAATGCCTAGTATAGTTCTTATTTATTTTCCTAAAGACGAGGACAGGACAAGTCTTTCCAGCTAGGATTTGAACGCTACAAGAAATGTGCTTATTCCAGACTCAGTACTTAGCTCACCCAACACCCTTGGCTTGGAGGGATTTTGTTTTCAAAGATGCCATGTGTTGCAGCTGTGTGATCCTGGAAATCAAATGGATACACTGCAGATTCACAAGTACTTCTTTAACCTTTATTCCCAATCCATGCTAGTTTATGGCAGTGTTAATGATTTACCACGCTTTCCCTCTTGCAGACAGTATTTACTAGTAGGAGGGAAGAAGGGAAGAAGTCAGGCATGCTGGACAAGATCAAGGGAAGAAGTCAGGCATGCTGGACAAGATCATGCTGTAGAAGGGCATGAGGTTTTAGTGTCTTGTAAGAAAGACACTAAAAACTTCCTCACTGGGAACCAGTAAGGTTGAGAAAGACCAGACCAAATAAAGACTTTTAAAATAATCAAGGTCTTACCTAATCCTTTCTTTTCAAAATACTTCAAATGTTTCTTCTTTTTTTTTCCTGCATTTTTGACCAGAAGAAGGAATGTATGTTGGTTCTTACTGTGGTATTGTGCAATCCATGACCTCCAGCCTTGAAACATAAACTTTGTCTAGCTTTTTTTGTAATATGATGATTGTCATAGAAAGGATGGCTGTGTTGGGGAAGTCCACTGCTCTTGGTATTAGCTCCTGGCACTGCTACAAATATTGTTAGAGGACGGTGTGAAGATAAAATAGCAGGAGCCTTAGGGCTGTGAAAGAAACTGCCGCTCGATATTCAGGTCCTTTTGCAAATTTTATTGTGCAGCATCTGCAACAGTCAGTAGTGAAGATCTCATTTCCAGGACAAGACAGACACAATATTCCTTGACTCCAACAACACACTCCCAGAAGATGGGCTCTCCTCTGTCCCTGACTCTTCAATCAATGAAAACCAAATCCAGGCATGATCAGTAGGATGTGTTTTCCCAGTCACTGCTTTTTTATTTCCTTATCAGTAAACTGCAAAGCATGAAGAAGAGCAGGAGTGTGTCACGTCGTATAGCAATCAATACAAAAAATGAAGCCCTTTTTACCACGTTTTGTAATGAAAATGTGGAGTATTCAGAGACCTGGAGAGAGAACCAAACACTCAGACATACAGATTGGGTTCTCCGGGAGAGACACCACTCTTTTTTGTCTTATCAGTACCAGTTACTCTTGGGAACTCAATCCCATTGAAACCCAGTGTTCCTTCTCTCTGACATGAAATAACTCCAGGTGAAGACATGCTACATAGTCATTGCTAATGAAGAAGGAGAACCTGCCCACTGTGGACTAGCCCACTCATGATTTCCTGCAGCTCTGCTTTCTTCACTCTTGCTTTCCTTCAGTGCTGACATATCCCTGTTTGTCCCAATAGAAGAATCTCCAAAATCTAGGCAATGTACCTGATTACCAAGCAAGAGGTTTGGCTTGAAGTGACAGGTTATGCTTGGATGCTTCTCTAGCATAGTGTCTCCCTTACATCAGCACCTTATACCTCCTTTACACCTTTTTTCTTCAGACGTAGAAATGACTTCCCCCCCCCCCCCCAAAAAAAAAAAAGGATGAAGATCATGCTGCAGGTCACGGGAGTGTGGTCATAAGCTCCTTAAGAAAGTTCTAGTTGCCCCTATACCATGTACTTGCTCTCAGGTCTAATTGTAAGAGGGGGAAACATTGCATATCAATTCTGTCTACTGATAGGCAAGGTACTCTTCTTCCACGGGATTAAAGAGCTAAACACTTCTTTTCATCTGGACTGAAGCTCCTTCTTTGGGAAAGCTCAGCAGGACTGACTTGTTGATAGGAGCAGATAATTTCAATGTGAAAGCTCTGTCTTCTTTTTCTCTCATTTTCACAAGTATGCTGTACATGTGAACCTTCCACACTCACTTCCTCCAATAACTGTGGAGTCCTGGTATTGGTAAGAAAAAATAGCAGATCCTGTGTTTTCAGTTTACACAGCTGCTAACTTGCAGGGACTGACAAAGATCTTATTTGTTTATACACTGCATTTAATTTTTTTCTGCAGAGGATTTAATTCAGCTCATATTTCAGCAGTTGGAGAGAACCATCAAGTTCATCCTGCACCCGGCACTGGAAGTGATTATTTTTAAAATATGCATTTGTGCTGTTTGTGGAGCAATGGATTCTCTCTTGCTTAGTGAGGCTTCTGGGCACTACAGTAATAAAAGAGCAAAATATGGAGTGGAGAGTTTGTTATTAAAGTCTAGTAACAATATTCACTGAGCAGTTACTCTGCTGTGGGGCTTGCTGTCTCTTCTTTCCACGGTAGTTCAGGCGGTTGAACTCCTCCATGACCTGCAGCATGGTCTTTCCTTTAGTCTCTGGCATCACCAGGAAGACAAAGACAGCCATGGACAGACAGTATGTCAGGAAAATGATGAAACAGAAACTACCAAGACCTTCCTATAGGGAAAGAAAGAAACAAAATGTGTTCATATAAATTGATCTAGATTTCTTTCTCTTATGATATGGAGTTTCTGGTTTTGTATTTACTAAAAAACTTGGTCAGGGACTCAGTTGATGTAAATCCTGCTTGCTGCCACCTGGGGAAAGGCACCGAGTGGTAAGATGAACTAATTCTCCTTTCCTGTTTTAAGGAGGAAAGTTATACGCTCAGCAGACATTGAATGTCATTGCTTGACAATTCAGAGAAGTGCTGAGTTTCAGTTACTCTTCCTTTCTGCTCCATCCTTCTCAGTCAGTGCTAGACTGGGGAAGATACGTAGTGTGTTAGCTCTGTCCTTCCTTACACAGTCCAAAACTGCAAAGGCTTTAGTTTCCTGCTACTTACTAGTGCTGGGTGAGATCTCTGATGAAAAGACTGCCCATTTTCCACGTTAACCCCAAAGGAGATGCACATACAGGACAAGCGGGGAAAAGAAGGGAGCCCCACATGACATTCAAATGACATTTGACAGCATTGGTGCCTCTGTCACCGCTTCCATGTTTGCCAGTGTCACACTCTAACTGTGTGTAGAGTTAGCAGCATTTTGTGGTTTTGCGATGTTTTCACTAGATATCTGGGTAAAAAGAAAGAGGCCATCAGAACTGCAATTAGTTAGGGCTCTGTCCTTTGCATGAAGTGTTGAAAAAGAGAAGTATGCTCTGGGTTCAAGAACGGTCTAACCTCCTCTGAACTGAAACAAAACACTCTACTTCTTCGCTTACCACAATGAAAGGGAACAAAAGTCCAAGGATGAAGAGTTGGATCCAGTTTGTAGCACCATTAAAAACATAAGCAGCTGGTCTGTATGACTGAATAAATATTTCTGTGGGCAAGGGGCATAATACTCCAGCTGAAAAAAATGTTGGAGAAAAAAGGAAGTTTAGAAATTTTGCAAGATGCTTCTGTAACTCACACTTCATATTGCCACATAAGTTAATGGTTTTAACTGACCTGGAAGTGTTTGAGGTGCTGCTTGGCTTTTCAGGAGGAAGGCATGTAGGAATGCAATATTAAATGAAGTTTTACCTCCTACCACAGTCTGGAGGGGAACATCTACCCCTGCGCTGAATCAGGAGTAGGGATTCACGCTAACTGTGGAACAGCTATGCCTGTGACCTCTCCTAAAGGCTGCAGTGAGGAAGGAATGAATATAGGAAACAGGAAACCATTCCAGTGGAAAATACCAACCTGGCCCAATGCCAAAGCTCATGATGAAAATAAAGATGAGTGCAACAGAGCAGTATGGTACCCAGGAAAAGGAATCCTATGGTAGGAAATGAAAAGCAAATAAAATCAGAAATTAAAACTTTATTTATCCAGCTCCATTAGAAATATTCATCACTGCTAAGTATGTCAATGTTAAACATGCATCTCCTTCCTCTACTTTCAGAAACTTCACAAGGAGATAGTCTTGGCAGTGATCATGGTTGTATAAAGCTATTGGCTTTAATCTGCATGTACATGGCTGGGAATAGACCTCTGTTAGTATGATGGTTAGCCCCAAATATACTTCTACTCCCACTAAAAAGTGATTTGCAGGGAGGGAGATAGTAATGATATCTGCCATACAATAAAACACGGGACACAGCTCTAATGCGTAAGTGGGGTCTTACCTGTAGTGACAGCGTGACTGTGAGGAGCCCTAAAGCCAAGGCCATAACAATGTAGCTTTTCCATAGCAGTGTCTTCCTCCCTGCACGCTCAATTAGGAAACCCTGCAACCAGGAGGACATGCTGTCAGCTCCAAAGGACAGACCTCAAAGGCAGGCACTGGTGAGCTGCTCCAGTAGCTGCCTTCACCAGCCAGGCAGGGGCTCTCTGAAGAGTCAGGGGCTGGGATGTGGTACCTCCTCTGGGAGGGTGAGTAAAGGCATCTGGGGGGAATTGAGCAGGACCAGGAGCTGCAGGGAGGCGGGGAAGGTGGGGAGGTGCAGGGCTGCAGGGAGCATTGCCCAAGAAGAGGAGGCCTGAAGTGGCACTCTGCAGGCAAAGGACAGCCAGGGAGGACAGCAAAGTGGAAATGCTTGCACTGTTAATTGCCGTGAATCCTACAGCTGTGAGTCCTACTGACAAGTGGACACAGGGACTGTCATCTGCCCTTCCTACAGAAGGGAACTGGGATTCCCAAGGCTGGCTCAGGCTGGGTCGTGATTTTGAGGGAAAGACTCTCCCGTCCTCCCATAAATTAAATATAAATGCCCGTGTTTGCAGGGTGTGTGGAGATGATTTTGTGTGATCAGCGCAAAGCCCTATGGTTGATTTGTTGCAGAAGTTTGATTCCTGAAGCTCCATTTACAGTAGTTCTAAAGATTGAAATGAACCACGTATTACAGCAGAATGAAATTCAGCTGAAAAGCCACTTACACACAGAACTGTGGTGAGGATCTCGGTGATCCCAACTCCCAGAGAGACATAGTGGGTTTGAGTAGGGGGGATTCCAGCCTTTATAAAGACATTGTATGCATAAAAGTAAACCTGGAAAGAATAGAAATGTGTGAAGGCTGTACCCATGTGGTCATGTTTACACTAGCTTCTGTCTTTTTTGACAGAAAATAAATAATCAGGCCTTAACAAAAGAGAAAATCTTCTTCCTGGTTTCAGTAACTAATCCTCAATGCTTTCACGAGGCTTATTTGTGCAGAACAGCTTTTACTAGCAGCTCTGTCTGAACTCAGTAACAAATACAGCCTTTTTCTTCTTTTTTTGCATGCTTTTAGCACTGCCTTTGTCTTACGTTACAGGTTATAATTGTATCTATCTGACATCTTTCACATGTTTTAGTGTCTCATACTTTGGATGAGGAGCATACAGAAATGTGGACAGTACATACTAAACAAACGGTTTAAATTATCTTTCTACATCATCTTTAAGCCTTTGCAGTGATTTTGATAGTCRCTATTTTTCCAGATGTAAGCACTCCTAAAGCATAAGAAATTCCACTGTTAATATGCTCAATTTCTACTGGTCCTTCGTGGTATAGTTACTGCTGCACTAGTGGGGGTAGAAAGGGGTCTTATGAATCTTAAAGTCTTTCTGAATTTGCAAAATTAATCTGGATTTTGAAACTTCTATGCTTTTACTATATGCTTATTTTATACAATAACTATTCCAATATTCAATACTATTTACTGAAACATAGATAGAGATATTTCCAGAGAAAAGGTATATTAGAGAGTATATATCAGTAACTGTCACATATATTACTGGGATGTTGTAATTGTCTATAATCTGAGAAAGTCCAAAGTTAAAGGTTTTAGAAAGAAACCCAAAGAGGTGAGAGTATGGAAATGCACTGTCAGTGTACATTACAAACCTGACTCAGTTTGTACTGAAATGGCTGAACAATTTTGGGCAGTGCATTCTGGAGTTCAGAGACCCAGAGGAGGTTATGCTGTTCTTTACTTGTTCTGTATTTGAGATTTTATTTTATCCCCTTCCATTCTCTTATCATACCAGGGTAATCCATAGAGATGCCTTAAGACGACACTTGCTAAAACACAGTTCTCAAYTTATCCCAGGTCCCAAACTTCCATGGGGAAAGATTATAATACACAGTAACAACAGATCCCCTCCTTACAGCCACTGTTACAGTCAGCATTTTACTACTTGTTGCAGAGCTTACTTTTGTAAGCAATCTAGAAAGCAGGGAAAAGTAGCACACGTACCACATTGACGCCAATAAGCTGCATGCATGAGGAGACAAGGAAGAGAGTGATGAGCTGCCAACGGACAGCTTTGTCACGAAAAAGATCACAAACACTCTTAGCCTTCTCCCCACGGATGGCTTCTTGCTCTGCCGTCATGTCATCTATTTCGGCCATATGGTCACCGTCTCCCCAGAGCTGCTTCACGGCTGGAAGGAGAGGGAGAGAGAAGATGACTCCTGGTCCAAGCTCACCAGCACAGACATGAATTCACAGGATTACTTCCTGCCTTGCAGTGTGTCTTATTTGAGCTTCAGGCTCTTTGCTTGCATGAACTTCCTAGAGATCTGGGTTCAGATTAGATACAGATCCAGTTCATTGCTATCTATTTGTACCCATAAATCTTGATCAGGACATCACCTTTGGCCAATAGCTGCTTACAGTGTTTCAATGTAAATCACACCTAAATTCTTACCAATCCTTCCCCGAATACCCTCCTGCTAAAGGTGCAGTTCTAGTGCACACACCGAAACACAGACAAGGAAAAATGACTCCTACATTAAAAAAGAAGTCTACATCCAAAGAGTTCTCTCTTTTGATAGTTAAAAACCCACAATGGCTGTTTCTCTGTTTATGTCAGTAATTGCTGTTAGGGTTACTGAAGAACTGGAATGCTTACGGATATGGCATGACAGTAAAGAGCATACCTTTCTTACACAGAGCCAGAAGGTACCGTATCCACACCCTGACTGTTCAGGGCAGAATCTGTATTGATGGAAATAAAAGCTCTGTGTGATCACGTCCCTCGGAGGATCCTGGCACAGGGTAAGGGAAATACTAGTGCCAAGAGAGCACTAATATCAAAACAGAAGAGGCTGTCTTTCATTAAAGCTGAAGGTGGTTTCAGAGCCAAAAGACCAAGAGTCTTTTTCCCAACTGTACCTCTCTTCCAGGCTCCTGTGGGGCTTTACTGTATTTTCCACTTCTTGCTAAAATGAATGCATTGTGGCCCATTTTCTTACCTTTCATGCACCCTTCCTTGTCCTTTTTGTCAATGAGCAGGTAGCGGGGAGAGTCTGGGAAGAAGGGGAGGGTGAGAAGCTGAACGAGGGCAGGGAGCGCATTGGCTGCCATGAGAAAAGGCCAGAGAGCATCTACTCCGAGGACTTCTCTGAAACAAAACCGAGAGCGAGAGAATCTGAGTAACCATGTGCACTGGCCATGTGAGCACATGCAGACACAGGATGGTCCCTCRGCCCTGCTGTGTGTGTCCTGGCAGCTCTCACCCAGAAGTCTCCAGCATTTCTCAGCCCAGAAAAATGAAAATCTCAATGGGAGGCAGAAGGGGAGAGCAGAGTACTGTTGCCTGCAGCACACGAATTACACAGTGTTGCCACCTGTTGCTCAGTGGTGAGTGCAGCAAGGCTAACTGCATCCTCCTGCAACAGCTGAAGGCCCACCGGGACGAACAGTATCCCAGCACAAGCGCTGAAGAAAGAACCCACAGTGGCTGATCCCTCTGTTTCTGATCCAAAGAGTCTCAAGTTACAGTGAAGACAGGATCCACGGGTTATCAGCCTGGTACTGACTGTCCCAAATAGCAGCCGCTGAGTTTCCTGCAGCTTTGAGAACACTGTAGCCAGAATGACGCGTGCCTGGGAATGGGATGGACCATCTTTGGCACAGGACAGGCAGAAGGAGCCTGTGCTGGGGGGAATGAATCCACCATAGGTTTCTGGTTTTGCGTGTGTGTTTGATGGGTGGGTGTGCCAGTTTGTGTGTATTTTCAAGCAAGTTTGGATGGACTGACATTCCTGCTCCTTCTAAAAAAATAAAAATTAAAGGTCAGTTCTTACAAAAGATGGATTTCTTTCAAACCCACTGAAATCTGTTAAAGGTTTTAATTATCTGTATTTTTATCTGTCTTTGCTAGGAAGCAACACTGTTCTTCAGGATTAAAAATTTTGTTTCCCATTCACATAAGTCAGGAATTTGGGCTGAGCTAATTCAGTCTGACTGCCTGGGATACCCTGAAAACATGTCTAAAAATAGTTGCTGATTTTCCTGTCCATAGGCTTGGATTGACATATGCGTATATTTTAATAACAGAAGAAATAAAATAGGTCTCAGACCCCCTTACCTGAGACCCAGAGCAAATCCTACAAACTTTCCGACGGCAGTGGCAGTAGAAGCTGTTATGGCAATCAGCCCACGGAGCTTCCGTGGGGCACATTCCCCAGCATACATGAGATGGATATTCAGAGCTAAACCTGCAGTGACAAATGACTGTCAGGGCAATTCAAACTCCCATAGGTCTGGTGTTTTGAAGGTGACTATTACAGGCAAGGCATATAGGGTTAGGCTCTGAGATGATACTTTTTTAACCTTGCTGAGTATGTGTCTGCCTGACATGAAGCACATTCCCAGTACCGTGGCCTTGTGTCTTTGCTAAATATTTCACTAAGCAAGTATGTTCCCCTGGGAAACCTGTTCTTCATCAGGCTGGCCTTCTCTTACAATGTTTCCTACAGCCACATATACAGGATTGCTATTGTTCCCTTTAATCTCAGATTATACATTTCAGTGTCTACTCAGGATGCTATGTGCCTTATTTTGTGCTTGAAACCAACAAGTTAACAAATGCTATATATTCCATTTGCTCAATGAATTCATTAATACTTATCCTCTCTCAATTTTTTTCGCTGGTTAGTATTATCTTTATCCAACTGCTCAGGGATCGAAAACACTGGCAGAATGTAACCTTCTGAGGCATCTGGAAATTAGAATTGTGCATCTTGAAAACCATTCCCTTGTCTGTAATACGGAAGGCAGTATCAGCCACAACAAGCAGCAACAGAAACAACAGAGGTCAGCTTTCTATTGAGTGAGCATGCTCCCCTGAAATATTGCATGTTTTGGCTTTTTCACAAGTTGGCAGTACTTTTTATATGCATTGGATGTAAAGATAAAGGAATGAAAAATGGAGATGTCACACATAATTAATTTAATTATGTTTGTGTTTTCTTATTTAGTTAAAAATGCATTCAGCAATCAGGCCCTCTGCAGAGTTTAGTAAAAATGTGTGATCYGTATACTCAGTCTAGTAAATCCTTGAGACCCTCAGTCACTGCTCTCCCAACTATTTAATACCATAGGTAGGAATGCTAATTTACCTCCACACACTCCAGAAAATAATCTTCCAGCGATGATCATCTCAAAGGATCCGCACAGCCGGCTGAGTCCCATCAGAGTTGCACTCAGCAGAGCAGGGATATTGGTGAACAGCATGACCTTCTTCCTGGAATTCATTTAAATTAATGTGACCTTAAATATTGTCCATGTGTCACTCTCAGTCTGACAGAAGTGGCATTGAATTGTACCATGGTTAAAGGCTTTGTGCCGGCTTCTGAGATCAGCTCCAGTGAAGTAAATGGGAAATGGAGTGGGAAAACTTTGTCACGGACTGATAAGCTAGTTGAAGCTTTTGATGCCTCTAGTGGAGCCAATATCTACACTGAAGAACAACCTTTGTGAGCGGTTGTCTGTGAAATTCACTTTAAAATGCATGCACTCCTCATGTGATTTCTCTGGACTGGATTCGCTTTGGAATTGATAGGGGAGAGGGTATGATTTTCTTTGTGATCATTGGCAGATTTTGCCCTTCTGTTTCTTCACTGAACTGATCCTTCATCTGAAGCAGCTCTGGGCTGCTCACAGTGCCACTTTACAAGCAGTGTTTCTCCCAAGACACAGTCACTTATTTTTGCAGTTGTGGGTGTAAACAGAAAGACTAATGTAATCATTACTCCTACCTTCCAAATCTAACAGACAAATATCCAGCAGACAAGGACCCCAGAAGCCCACCGATACTGTAAATGGACACAACAAAGGACCACATCAAAGTAATCATCTCTTCACTGGGAGAAGAGCTGTACCTCTTCAGCCAGGTCTCACGGATGAAACTTTTGATGTACTTTAAAAGAAAAACAGAAACCAGTGGACTCAGTCAACATGTTTTTGCATAATTGCACCTCTTTTTTACTTCTCTTACCTACTTACTGGTCTTTTTGATACATTTCTATTGACACCTTGGTTGAAATCTTAGCCAAGGGAAGGGAATTTTGCCACTAACATCCCTGGAGTTAATGTTTTAGCAACAAGGTGCAATGAATACATCATGGATAAATATATCAATATTAAGTATCAACAGTGAGTGCCACTAAGAGGGTGGCACGTTGGTCTTTTGTTTATGTGCTAAACCCTGATTGTTTTGCTACCCAATCTTCCCCTCCATTCCTGCTTGTCTGTCTGTCTGTCTTGTCTACCTGCTGCATCCTGTCTGATGCCTCGGGTGAAATCCAGGTTTGACTTCAACTTACTTCAGTGATTTGTCCCTCGATGTGGCCCATTGTGGGGTCTCTCTGACCTACTGTTCATAACCTCCGTGGCACCCTCATTCTTGATGAGGGTTCCCAATGTGGTGATAGAATGAGCTCAATGTCCTTGGCACCATTCAGGATGACAAACACCTCCCTTCATTTTCCTTTTCCAGCTGCAGGTATCAGTGCTGACCTCAGCTCTAGAGCTACAGTCCTTCCCTGTCCTATTTCACCTTACAGACAATCACTTAGACCTAGTGTGTGTGGCCAAGGACATGGTTCAAAGGACTCCCTGAGCACTGGAAAGAGGAGAATGTCCTGTGAGCTATCCAACTCAGTAAGGGGAAAATGGCTGACTTTATAGACATCACTCATCCTCCCCTTTCCCAGTTCTGTCACACCAGACAGAAGTTAAAATCCAATGAAACACAAGAGCAATAGCACTACTCTTAGAACCAAGAAACCACAATAAGTCTAGTTTTGAGAGCAGAAGTGAAAAAGTTAGTGATTGCAAATAGAGGCAGGAATGCATGAGAACATTGAAATCCATGCTGGTAGCTCAATTTTTTGAGCTGTCCATGCTTACCTCAGCAGGAGAATTGATAATGGAGACCTGCAACCCATACTGGAAACCTCCACCAATGCCCAGGACAAAAGCCAGGAGGAAGAGATTGTAGCTCATTTTCTGGCAGGAAATAAAAACAGCAAACAAAGCTAGTATAGCTGTTCAGACATGTCCTGTTTTACCTTCAGGAACTCTTACAGCTTGAGCAATGTCATGCACCTGCCTCCTCTGAGACCAAGGAGCCAGCGCAGAGTGCAATAGAAGACCACAGCTGCTAAAGCACAGGATAGTGAGAAATTTGAGGAGAGACAAAGCTCGTAGCTGTCTCCCAGAACCAAAGTACACACTTCAGTGCTTCAATCTTCAGCTTTGGGCATCTTAATCTGCACTATCATAGGGTAACTAGTTGCGGGAGCATGGTGCAATGTGCAAGCATTATGTGCATGATTTCCATCTGTTTGTCCTTCCTCCTTCTCCTTTCCCACTTGTTATCTCACCTAAATGAATATTTTGCTCAGTGACTTGGCTGTGACTAGATAAACATTTGGGGATTGAAGGGCATTCCTAGTTTCATAGTTTATTCACCCTTTCTTAGAACTGTATCTGATAGGAGGCTTAGGAATACCCCCACAATACAGTACTGTGATACAGGCATACCCCATCCCTCCCACTCCCACTGCTCTGTGTTACTGAGTGTCCTAGTGATATTCTGTCCAGCAATGATGGCATGATGCTGCACTTCTATCTCTAGAACAGATCATATTCAAAGGCAATGCTGAACAATGACTGCCAAACATTTACAAGCTGATTCCTAATCAGATGAATGCCATCGCTTGAATGGGCATCAAATTTATCCATGTTGCAACATTGTTGGCTTCAAAGGAGTCAGCTCTAAATAAATTTGGTATTTGGCACATTCATATATTAAATGACAACAATCTCCTGTTTGTCAAAGCACTAGGAAGAAATGAGATTCACAGTCTCTGCTACTAGACAACCCCACTATCCTTTGTGCTACAAAAAAGGCCTCACATCAGCACAAAACTCCCCATCAGCAAGAAAATCCTACGCTAAGTGCAAATTTTATATCGCACCTGCAGCAAATTTCTTAGCATCCCCATTCTGTACTATAACACCATTGCTTGATTTTTCTATTGCATCTCTTGGGTCACTTTTTCTGTCTAATAGATTTTAAATTCAGGAAGATTTTTTTTAACTTAATATTCATCCTAAAATTGCTTTTTAAAAACATCTTTGTTTTATCTTTTCTGGCTATCTGTTCCTATACTTCCTTGACTGGAAAGGATTGTTTTCCATCCTTTGGTGTCTACATCTTTCAGATACTTTGTTATTCATAACTTCTTTATTGTGGAGGACTTTTTCAGTCTTCCAGCCCTCCTCCATCTATTAAAATCATGCAGCTCTGAACTCCCTTGGTTTGTCTTCCTCTGTTATGTTTCAGACATTAAATATAAATGTGTTTTTAAATCCAGTTTTCTTTGCTTTTTAAAAGTAATTCCTTGCAAGATATTTGATATCTCTCAGATATGACCTCATACTATTATTTTAACCACATCTGATTCAGATTTACTTTTCTTTCTGTACTTAATTTATACAACTGGTATTTTAGAATAGCAGAAAGGAAAAAAACATGTACTGCAAAAATTCTATTTGGGAAAAAAAAAGAGAAATGTATACCAACTTGCATGCAAAGGCAGTCATCTCAGCTTGCAGGCTAGGTCTTTCCTGATGCTTTCTTTGGTTACTTTGGAAAAAGTCACTCTATATATAGAGAAAGAGGAGCCTGAGATAATATTTCAACACGTGATTTCATTCTTTCTCAGTGTTTACACTCTCTTTGGTTTGTCATGAAGTTCTTGCTATTTGGTTTGTCATTATTGTGTTGGTTACTGATGAAACTGCGGATAATTTTGGTGAGCTGTGCATTCATGCCAGGTCACTAGGGAAGAGAAGCTCCAGCAGCAGCTGACAGGCAATAAGAGCTCCAGATGAGTGAAGGACAATAAAAAAGGCACTGATGGAAGCCAAAGTCCAGGGACTGGCACAAACTAGAGTGGACTGGCACAAACTAGAGTGGACTGGCTTGGACTCCCCAAGTCATAGGTTAGGTAATCAGTTATCACATTTAAAGGAAAAGTTCCTGACTGCTACTTTGAGCCTCAATACAGCAAAGCCTTCTGAAGCCTGACTTGACCAAGCCTGGCTAAGCCTGTGCCTTCAACTCTTGAATTATGGGGTCAGTTGACACTTTAAGAGTAATGGTCATTGCCTGACAAGCCTGTGTCCCTATAATATATGGTAGATGCTAGGAAGGTTGAATGTCAGTTTTAAATCCTGACTGTAAAAAAAAAAAAATTACATCTTTACTTTTATCCATAATTCTCAAAGGGCCTCTTTATCTAGCAGTCTCCGAGATGGTTCTGTTAAAAGGCTTTTACAAGTTATTCAAACAGCTTAGGGGGAAATTCCTTCTCTTTGTGAGTGGCTGCCCTTGGCAGTTCCCCAGGCTAGGATGCTTCATGTCTTCAGTGTCTGGAAGAATCCCAACTGGATAGATGGGGACTGAGCTGTGTTGGAAGTGAGAGGTGGCTTGTGCAGAGGAGAATTGTTTGAGGACAGCAGCAGTAATTATTTCTCTCTGGTGTTGATGGTTATTAATCAATCCAACAGTGCATGGTGATTTGATTTGTAAACAATAATATGAACTATGAGTCTCTGAGGATCACTTTTCAAGATGTATTTGTGTCTAACACTTCACATGATAAGAAAATTGACCTGAACAAGTGTCATATATTTTTTCAGCTGAAGGTGTTTTAATTCAGTAACAATTAACCAACTTGTTAAATGCTTCAATTAAAATGTAACCAATTAGACCAATTAAAATGTAACCACTGTTTGTCTTTGCTTAATCAGTCTAAAGACACCTGATTTCAGGCCATAGTCAGAAAAAATGCTGGAAGTTGGAATTAGTGTTTTCTGACACATGTACTCGCAGGAGTGGCTCTGAAACGCTGGAAGTCAAGTAAATGTGCATCGTTTCTGAACAGGCGTGTTTCATACTGTCGGGTGCAGATGGCCTCTGTCCTTCCAGGGCTCTGGGGAAAGGCACAACAATACTGACTCGTGGGAGTAGCCACAAAGGTGGCCAAGGTGAGGACCTCTGGACATTGGAGGACTTCTCCCAGTTTTAACCAATTCTTCTCTGACCTGACATCCTGGCAGTTTGTGCCAGGCCTCTCCCTCTGCCCAGGCAGTCTCTTCAGTCCATCCCCTGCTTCCTAGCCTGCATCTTCTCTACTGCCTTGTCTTCTTTGCTTCACTTCTGTCTCCTGCCCTTTCTCTCATCCTCACCAAAGGAATGAGAGAATATTTTGATACCATCATGATGGTACCAGCACTTTTTGCTTTGACTGTGTGTTTTACTCTTTCCATCTGCCCCTCACTGCTCTCTCCAAACTACAGAAATGAAAAATAGCTCTGCAGTTCCCAGCTCCATGGAGTCCTGCTCTTGATTGTCTCGTCTCAAAATCCTGCGTATTTCAAAATCTCAATGTTGTCCAAAAGCAGAGATACCTGCTCTTGCCCATGTCTGTATACAAATGACTTCTAAAATAGCAGCAACCACAAATGAACAAAAGTTTAGTTTTATTTTTCCTATGTTATAAACCTTAGGTAGTGAAAGATAGTTCTTGCACAGACTCCTGAGAAATAGATCTGCTACTCCACTCATGCCCAGCATGACAGTAATACACTCTGGAAATGTTTACAGACTTGTCATTCAAAAATGCTGTATTTTTTAAAAAATGTAGTTAAAAAATATACTGAAAGAAACTTTAACTACTTATTTTGAAAATGTAACTGTTTTCTTCTTTGCTGCAACCATCAGCAGTGCTGTGACTTTCATACAAACAAAGCCAAAAGAAAAGAGATGGCTTGATAATGATTTTGAGAAGAAACTGGAAGAAACTTCACCAGTCAACCCAATGCCTGTGAAAGGCAATATTAAATGAGGAATGTTGCCCTGTTCTGTACCAGGTTAGCTAAAAAGAATCAGTAACACATCTGGGTCTTTTCCAATATGCTCTATGGAGACAAGAAGAACATGCTGCAGAGAATGTTCTGCTGTGATCTAAATCTCCACATCCAAAATAAGCTGCTGCCATAAGAGCTCCTCACCACACTCCAACCTTAGCAGAGTGTGGGTGTAAAACCCTACAAGATGCACCAGCAGTGTCCGTGAGAGCAGTACAAACAGGACTAGAGAATTACTTGTGCCTTACAACATAGGACTGGAAGACAACAAACAAGCCATGAAGAAAACCAGTCCAGAATAAATAGTCTGCAAAACAATGCCCAAAAGTCAGTTGCATAATAAGCCACTTAGGAAGTACTAGAAGCTTTCTTCCTAATCCATCTGTCACATGTTTTTATAGCTGAAAATAATTAACTGCTCACTATTGCTCAACAAGTAGGGGTCTATTTGAAATCACTTAATAGCAGAAACAATGGGAGCACCAAGACAAGGTACTGAGAATTTCATCTGGTGTCTGAAAACAGAACTTAATCGTATTAATTTCTGTGTTAGAGAGCCCAGATTCAGGGGCAAGGAAAGAAAGGCTTGAGATAGAAGTTACTGTTTAGGTGGAGGAGAAATATAGAAGAAATTCAGAAGAAATTTGCTAAAGCATTGCATGATGTTGTTTGATGATAAGAGAATAAGGCATCATTCTGTCACTCTCTAAAATGGATTCTAAAATATGTATGTGTTACTTAGCACTAAAAACCGATTATTAAACTTCTGTTGTGATTTATCAGTTCAAGTGTATAATTTCAGGGTGAACTTAAGAACCTAAGAGTAATATATTGTCCCTAAGCCTACTTCTCTCTCTGTGTCCCTGCAAGAGAATATAGCCACTGCTGAATTTCCCCCAGATACCATTCTCCTTTCTTCTGCTACAACATGGTGGATTTGATCTCTTCAGGGCCTTTATAAAAAACTGCATGGGTCTGAGCTTTGAAGTTCCGTTTCTTGAACTCCTCCGAGATTTCCAGGAAGGACTTTCCCTTTGTCTCAGGAAGGAAAAACCCAACGTAGAGTGCAGTGCAGACACAGACCACAAGGAATGGGACGTAGCAGAAATGTGCTAGACTTTTCTGAGGAGGAGGAAAAAAACAAGACAGTGTTGATGACATTCTGTACGATGACAAACAGGCCACCAATCCCTGTTGCTGCATGGACTAACTTCACCCAGGGAGTATTTCTGTGTGCCCTGGTGAGAGCCTCACATGCCTG
Source organism: Phoebastria nigripes (assembly GCA_035582835.1). Taxonomy (NCBI): domain Eukaryota; kingdom Metazoa; phylum Chordata; class Aves; order Procellariiformes; family Diomedeidae; genus Phoebastria; species Phoebastria nigripes. The sequence continues at coordinate 86,787 of JAYKAV010002464.1, read as the reverse complement.
GATGCAACAGCTCCCCAGCATAGTTTGGGAGATTTGACACAGCAAGAAGAGTATCTCAAAATGTCTTTTTCTGTCTTTCTCTCTATATATAATTGTATAGAATGGGGACCCACAGTAGGAAGTAAGACAGAATTGGATATTGTGGAGTTCTGCTCCCTTTCACTTCAGGAATCACCTTAGGGAATGATGCCAGGGTCTGGCCAAGGGGAATTACATCACATCTCTAGTCCCAGCTGTTCTCAGCTGAGGACAGAGGAGGAATATCGGTCATCCATGCCCCAAATTAATCTGCTTCCAGCCTCACATCAGAAATCACTGTAGGCAACATGGAGGAAGTTTGGTTTAGAGGAGTTTTGACCACTTTCCTCATAAAGGTACTTTTCACAGCAGTGCTATCTTGCTGTGTGTCTGCAGCTTGCAATATTCCAGGCCCTGTCTCTTTTCATGGTCACTATCAGAGCCTCTTTCTTGTATAAAACGCTAAAGAGCTGCAGGTGATTGCTTTGCCTTGGAAACCCACCACAATGAATGGAAAGGCTGTTCCGACCAGAAATAGGTTGAACCAGAGCAGAGAGCCACAGATCATGTAAGCAGCTGGCCGCGACATTTGATCAAAAACCTCTGTGGGCAGAACTCCTGTTACACCAGCTGGAAAAAGAAATGGCAAGAAAGTTAATAACACTGTTGACATTATATTAAAAACAAGAGAACACATACTAGCAAGCAAACCCAACATGAAGTACATGAGAACAGTAAATTATTATTCAGTAAATTATTCTCACTAGTCAACAATGCCAGAACAAGTGGTAATAGAGATTAACTGCAGTGGGGAAGTTTTAGGTTACATATTAAGGATTGGCTAATTATTCAAACTCTCTCATGTTAGAATGAACTGCTGGGAAAGGTTTTGTAATCCACATTATTCTCACCAGGACCCAACTGTGAGAATGGCTTATAATTAATTCAACCCTATGGCACTGTAGGGACTGGGACAAGAAATTTCTGCCAACTCACGTGGCATGTGACACTGGCAGCTTGGTTCTTTTCTTACCTGCCTTCCTTCAAATGCATGTAAGCGAACAGAGCCTCACATCTACTCACACACTGAGCAAACATCTGCATACACACAGCCTGTGTACTGCCCCCACAACCACAGAAACTAATGGATTTTGCCAAGAAAATGCATGTTAGAAGGCTAAAAGATAGATGTGGAAATTGTGCTTCCAGGTATCTGCAAGTAAATAATCACATGACGTAGCTGTCAATCTCTAGGGTTAAAGTGAAGCATTAGAAATGCTGGTCTACAGCCCTAATGGATTGGGCAGCAAGTCAAAACCTTGTTGTCCATTTAAGATAAGAATCACCTCCAAGTGCCATCACAAGATGGCTGTAAGGAGAAACGACACAGAGAACAGCACAGACTGTCCCTGCACAACACTAACTTACCAGGGGCATGCAAGCCCCTGTGAAACAGCTGAAAACTGCTGGCAGAAATTGCCTCATTCCTTTGAATGTGCTGTGGCTAAAGAGGGTCTGAGAGTTTCCATAAGCTGCTTGCACACATCTCCAAGCCCCTGCAGTACCCAAAAGTTTCAGTGAAAACACTGAGGGAACTGACCTGGTCCGATTCCAAAGCTCAGGATATAGGCGAAAATGCAGGCCATGCTGAGATAAGGCATCCAGCTAATCTGAGTCTACAGCCACAGAGACCAACGGAAAACCAGTGAGGGCACTTACACTTATTTGCCACCACTAAACACCCCAGTCATAAAAGGCAAAACCCAACTCCATTCCACTTAAATAATTAAGTAAAGTTTGTTACCTGCTGGCTCAGAGCGACCATGAAGACAATGGCCCATCCTGCCATGAAGCTATATCCCCCCAGGAGCAGTGGCCTCCGACCAGCATAGTCTATAATCATGTTCTGCACAAAGTAACACAGTGAAATAAAGTAAGGTGTTTAACTTGTGTTTACATTTCCCACCCACTCCCTCTTCCCATTTCAATAGTCTGTGCCTAGTTTGCTCTACAACTACTTTAAGGATGCTGTCCACTTCTTAGCAAAAAAAGAAAAGTCAAAGGAAAGAGTCTGCTGGCAGGAGTCAGGCAAGAAGGGTGTTCAGGGGAGACGAGAATGTCCCAGCTGCAGCCTAAACTCTGCTACTATCCATACTGACACGAAGCAAGAGAGTTACACTTTTTAGAGATTTCAGACAGTGATGACGATGCAGTGTCTGACAAAATACTTCTGCATTAACCTGTCTGGACGTGAGTGCTGAGAGACTGCCTGACTGCTGTGCATAAAGGGTTTCCTTGGCATGAAAGGCAATGTAAATCCAAAATTTGTAATTAACAGCCTCCTCACTGTCAACAGTCTGCATGTCAGCAGAGTGCATTAAGAGTCTCACACAAGTGACAGACGTGATCAGTTCACAGCTCCCCGTGCCGATTACAACATATGGGATTTTGTCCTGAGGAATTCCAGCCTCTTGGAACACATAAGCTGCATAAAAATACATCTGGGGAGAGAAGAGAGGAGAAAGCAGTGAAGGAAGACATCTGAAAATACATCCCATTGTTTTTCCTGAAGGACCACGCAGAGAATGACTAACATGCTGTCATATGGGCTATTTTGAGAGTGTTCCTCTGAAGCTTGCCATAATGCACCTTGGGAACCAAGCATCTGAGGTTTGAAGATCTCCACAGGCAGAGCAGACCACTATTCCTTCTTCTCCCGCAGCAGGAATGTTAAACCCAAGAGCTTGCACCCATGTCTTGCAATACAGCGCTGCCACTGATAGCTGTGGCTGCCAGGCTGCTTACCGAATCATTCCCGCAGAGCTGCATGGCACTGCTCAGCACAACGATACTCATCAGCTGCCACCTCAAAGCTGGATTTTGGAACAGCTCCCAAGGGTTCTTCGCTCTCTGACCTTTAACGGCAGCCTGTTCAGCCAGCATCTCTTCCAGCTCTGCACTGAGGTCACTGTTGCCTCTGAGCTTCTGCAGTGCTGCAAGGACAAGGGAACCTCTTATCCCCTGAACTTTACCTTCAGTTTGCCTGCTCTGCAAAGAGAAGGATTGAGCAGCAAGTGGTGGCTGCAGAAAGCTGTGGGACAGAGTCTGTGATCATGGTGTTACCTTCACAGAGATGGCCAGTTGTGGTGCAGCCACTTGAAAGATTTGGGGGAAAGGGAGTGCAAATCCCTCACCGTTGTTTGACAAAGAATATTTCCAACCAGTGCCATTTCAGCAGCCATGCTTCTGACTCAGATCTCAAGTGACTTCCCTGGGAAATGCAGGCAATTAAGGTGTTCTTGGTACACAGCACATATTTCCTGGAAACTAATTCCAGCTGCTCTGTATATGGGGATTTGTATGCTACAAATCTAAGCAAATCCCTTAATATGAATTGGCTTCAGATTTGGTCATGAGTTCTTCAACCAGCATTTATTTCACTTCATAGTTACAAAATATTTGCCATTGTGAACCCAAGTCCCACCTTTTGACCCTACCTTTGTGGCTGAAAAGTCTTTTGTAGGAACATGCCTTTCAATTCTCTTAATAGATCAAAAATATTTAAGATTATAGAATATTCTTTAGTTTGGAAGGAGGAAGTGATCATATTTGGAACTTGATATGACACTTCCTACATGTAAAAGTTGTGGCACCATTCTCAAAAGGTCAGGGCCCAAGTCTGTGCACAAAAGTAGGATGCAAAAAAGCGTACATTCATCTGCATTCAGAATTACTGTGGTTGTTCATACAAATACATACCCAACCACCACCTGGGCAGTGTTTAAGGGTGCAGCAGCTAATGCAATTACAAACATTGATGGCACCACATATTTTGTACAGACCAAATATGGTCCTCTGGTTTAGAAAAACATGATCCATGGGACTAGTGACATAGCTATGGTATTGGGCTTAAAGCTTTTATATTCATTTAAGGAGGCTGGTAGAGTCACCAAACAGAATATTTGTGTTGGAAAGAAGTCTACATTTCAATCTACTTTGGACTGAACACGCTGGACTGTATGTTAAGAATATGCAATCAACCTTCTTGCTGTTTATCCGCCCAGTCAGTAGATCTCACACGCTCAGTGAGAGGCTGACAGTCACCCTAAACTCACCAGAGATGCAGGATTCTTTATCTCCACGGTCAATCAAGAGGTATCTGGGACTTTCAGGGAGCCAAGGCAGAGCCGTGAGCTGGATCAGGGCAGGCACCACATTGCTAGCTAAAAGGAATGGCCAGCTCTCCTCCCCTCCTAGTAGCTCCCTAGAGAAAAAAAAGCTGCCATAATTTGCACAGTACATTTTACAACCTGGCAAGAGCCCAGCATCCTCTGCTGCATATGGGCAGTGAAAAAGAAGGAAAAGACAGGGGTGGTAAAGCAGAAAAAAAAAAAGGATAAAGAAAGGAGAAGAAAATTTAATAAGTATAAACTGGGCTTCTCACTCTACATTACCTGAGTCCAACAACCTGCCCCAGCACCAACCCCAGGGCTGTAAATGATGCAGAAGTCAAGGCCGCTGCTCCTCTGAGCTTCTTTGGGGCACTTTCCGCCAGATACATGGGCTGAATGTTCATGCTTACACCTGGGCAAGGCAGACAAAGGCTGACYTCAGCTTATAGACAGAGGAGATAAGGACAAATGCAGTCAGACACCTCTCAAGGTTGCCAGCTGGACTCTTCTATTGCAGGCCATGTGATGACTGATCTACCAGTGCTTATTATTTATCCAAACCTTTAATCTCATTGTATACGCTGCTAAACATGCATTTCCATACTCATAAGTAGTAGTGGATAATGAAACTGAAACCTGCCAGGGCCTCAGTCCCATGGTCTTTTCAGCACCAAATCCAAGGTTATAAGTGATGCTTCACTCTAGTCCCCCATTTTCGGGGGAAGATCATATTTTAAGTCACTTGTGTCAATCATTATTTCCTGGGATGAACTTCTATAAAAACTTTAATGATGGTGCTCATGCTGATGAGTGACTGACAACATTCTTAAAAGCAGATAGGGATTGATTTTCAGCTCAGCTTCTCCCAGGGCTCCCCTCCCAGTATGCACAGTACACACAGATACTCACATGTGCATTACACACAAAAAAATGCCTGTGTACGCTTTTAAAAAAGTCTTTAGAAGCAAAATGTAAAATCTGTATATACAACTTCCTCATTCATATACATGTGTGTGGTCAGACTAGAGGATGAATTGTTTTAATGTCTTGGATCATTCCTATTTAAATATCTTCTATTTCTAATTGATACTTGTTATCATGTTTGTCCTGTTATGTTTCTCATGTTGCCATACCTGCATTCACGCCAGTAAAAAATCTGCTGAGCATAATCATTTCAAAGGATTTTGCCATTCGGCTGAATCCTGACAAGACTGCGGCTATGATCACAAAGACATTGTTCAGCAGCAGGGACATCTTCCTTCAGAGAGAAAAGATACAGTTGTGAGCACATGTGTGTCAGGTTTAGTTATCAGATAAAACATTTCGCATGGCAGATCCAACCTGCCATGCCTGGAAGCTCAAGGTGGGCTGCTCAGCTCCACCACAGAACATACTGGTTACCCAAAGCCCTATATGAGGTGTCCGTGTGCAGATGGCAGATCAGTAGTTTTGGTGTCTTGTTATGAAAACAGGAATCAACACTGACAGATAATCTGCACGGCTGATACAATTAGGGTCATCTCCAACTACCAGCATGACCACAGCATGTCCCTGCAGTGCTGACTTTAGACACACTGAAGGCGTCATGAGGTCCTCACCCTGATTCATGGCTCTTGCACTCACACACAGTTTCCCATTTGAATGGAGAGGAGTATTCCTTCAGTAAGTCATGTGCGTTTTGGTCTGAAAATGCTAATTTGTTGAAACAAGCATTTTTCATGTAATAGTATGATCCTTATGAAACTTTTGTCAGAAAGTTTTCATGTGTCCCAGGAGGAATTTCTGTCCAAAACCAGGAAAAACCAGAGAGGTCTATTGACCCATAACAGCCAGTAATTCTCTCTAGTCCCAACTCACTGCCCTTCAGAAGTCAGTCTTTTTTTCTCTCCTTCATGATGGGATATGATTTTATTCCAAAGCAGTACAAGGTGAAATCTCTAAACTTTTCATTAGATAAGGAAGCCATATCCTTTCCAGATCTTCACAACCATGAAACAAGTGAGCCATGGGAGACAGTCCTCCAGCCCCACCCCAAACTATAATGGTGCCTGCTTCATCATATAAGAGGAACAAACCAAAGTGATAGCACATAGAGGAAAATTTTGGGGTCAAGAGAGAGGGAGGCAAAATCTAACTTCCTATTAGTTTATTTTAGTAACACTAACAGTTTTTTTTCTGAAGAGAACTGGAGATAGAGCTGTGTACGAAAGATAGGTGAGGAGAGACAGCTATTTTTCAGAGACTCAAGCACAGGGAAAAAAAGCAACTGTGAAGATTTAACAAATACCTCCTGAAATATTTCAGTCAAAAAGGTGGATACAGCCTGTGAGACATGAGGACCTGGGATGCAACAACTGCTCTTTGCAAGCTCCCTCTGTTTTTCCAGTGTCATTCCTACCAATTCCCACAGTTCATTTTGAAGAAAAAATCTTGGTCTGTTCTGTCGTGATTTCCTATTTAAAAGGATGGCAGAAAACTGGGCACAAAAATGATGGTGATTATGTAGGTGGTTACTGTGACACGGAGTTGAGCTGAAATCCTTGTAGCACTTCAGCTGGGTCAGAATATGATGAGAAGGTAATGTGGGGAAAAGAACTGTTCCCCGTTGGATTTTGAGACATGAAATACTACCATATCAGGTAGTTTCTCCCTGCCAGTTCAGAATATTAATGGCAGACTGATCTGTGATAGAAAACATGTTTTCATTATTTTTAACTACAGTGAGTATTGTGCTGTAGGGCTCATAATTCCTCTTGGACTAATGGAAGCTGCAAAGCTTAAATTAAAATCCAGCACCCTCTTTCTTACCTTCCCAACATGATGGCCATGGGACCAGCAACAACAGCCCCAATGAGTCCTCCCAGAGGGTACGCAGAGACAGTGAAAGACCACAGCAGCAGTATCACGTTGCTCTCAAGGGGAACGCCTGTGCGCTCCAGCCAGGTTTCGTTCATGAACGTCTGGATGTACTGAGAGGGAAGGACAGTGCTGCATAACCACAACATACAGATGAAGGACACTGGGAAATGTAAAGGCTTCCTTATTAATATATCTGTTTATTCCGTGTTCCTGCCTCCAAACCTTTGGTTGAAAGTGGCCTCCAGTTCTTAGATGTGTTTTTAACAAAGAGTTAAGAGTGTAAAACTGTAGCTCTTGAAAAGTTGTACTTGGTTTGTATCTGTATGTACCTATCTTGGATAATTTAAAAATGTATTTCATGGGTCCAACTTTGAATTTAGGGGCAAAAGTCAGTTTCAAAGGATGCAGGTTGGAAAATTTTAGAATTAGATTTGCTAAAGCAGTTGAAACAAGGCTTTTGAATAAATTCTTGTGACACTAGGTCCTGCTCAAGGGTGGCTCTTGACAACAAAGTCCTGTACCTCAGATGTGAATTATACAGAAGGAACAATACATCCTTCCCTTCTCACCCTCAGTATTAGCAGACTGCATATTTTCAGTGGCAGGTCACTCTTTATAGCCAGACTGAGGACACTAAGGAAGTGTCTTTCTCAGGAGAAGGCTCTCAGACTAGCAGTACTTACTGAAGTTGGAGCATTGATGATGGAGATGTTGTAACCATATTGGAAAGTGCCTCCAATCCCAGCGGCACATATTGTCAGAATCAGGATCTTGCTCTGAAGCTGAAGAAGATGGATAGAAAACGGATGGCTTCCTTGCACAGAATAAAATGGCTCAACAGACATTTGGTCCATTCACACTTTGAGTTGTGTGAAGTGAAGATTAGAATAGGCTACGAACATTGTCATAAAATGGGAGGTGCCAAAGACAGAAAAAAMCCCAGATTTTTAAACTATCTACCTCTACTGCAGAATAGTATTAATAATTCATTGCCATTCACAAAGAATTTGGGACTGCTTTGGGGCAAAGGCCTGCAAGTGTCTGGTTTAATATTTAACGTGTATGCTTACAAAAAGTCAGTGCAAAAACAGTAAATACTGGTAGAGACTGGTGTTATTGCTTCAATTAATTCAATTCATTACAAAAACCTGTACTCACATGATGAATTATTCAAGAAGCATTGCCAAAGTTTAATGACTTCTGTCTCATTTCTAGCTAAGCTCTATTGGACAGAGCTTCTCTGCGGTATGGGGGATTTTCTTGTGGCCATTTATATCCAGTGCATTTCTGATTCATTGGCATGCTATTTCTTCTACCTTTTCATGGTAATGACACATATTTTAGTTTAAAATAGAGTGCCTTTCCTATGCTGCTTCACATGTTGTACAGAGCAGACAATGKCTCTCTACTGAACTTTCTCATTAGACAGTTGTTCCTACACGTTCTTGTGTTTAGAAKTCTGTAATTGCATATTCAGCCAGAATGTTTTCTACACTTTCAGTATTATGATGAGTGAAATATGTGGCAGACAGTGGGTCCTGTGCTGTGTTCTGGTCTCCTTGAGGTCATTTCTTCATCAGTATTGCCTGTTGCTTATATTGCCGTCTAACACCGCTGCTATGCCTTCGGAAGCACGGGCAGGTGAATGGGGCTGCTTCGTGCAGCATCATGGGATCAGGGTGTTGGTATAAAAGCGAGGTCTCTTGCCTTTCTGAAGGGTGTAGAATAAGCTGTTCTGGCTGACACAGTATGGGAACTGAGAGCTCACTGGCAAGTTTGCGAGCAAAAAACATGCATCATTTTTCCCCTTGCAGTAGGATGCCCTGAATGTTATAGTATAAATGGGTGTCCCACATCAGAACAACACTGGGGCTAACTGTGGAGAGCCAGGRACACTGTGTAGAAACTTTCTGAACAGTTTTGTTGATCTTTGCTCCTCTGTCATGTTTGTAAGCCTCAGGTCATTCTTGCAACTATTGCCTGGACACTTTCCTGTGTGACTCTGCCTTCAAATTGACCTACAGCTTCTGTAGAGGAGCACAGCTCAGTGTCAGCAGCATCATGTCTCCATGTTCACCTCACCATCAGTAAACATCCCTTCCTCGTTGCAGCCACACCACCCTCTTGGTCTCTCTCTGTGTCACCCCCCCTCCTTGTCAGTTCATACCTATTTTGTGCCTATGCCTTTGGTTTCCCCATCTGTATGTGAGATCCTGTGACTGGCAAGCTGCGCCCTGATGGTGTCCTTGGACTGGGAGCACTGTCCCATGTCTCAAGACCACTCTGAGCTTGCTGGGGGCCCCTGGCCTTTAGCCTGACACCTCCTGCACAATGTTCTGGGTGGCCCAGGGCCAGGATGGCCTTTGCCAGCCCCTTCCCAGTGGGACAGCTCTGCAGGTGACATGAAGAGCCCATGCTCAGGCTTGGCTGTTCGCCAGCTAGTGCAGGGCACCTCAGGCTAGATTGTGTTTTGCTACATGAATATGACCCCATTGAGCCTGAAGAGAACTTAGATAACTCAAAGCTGGGGAGCTCTTTGTGCTCTACCTGCTCATTTTCTTCTTACAGAACCATCTACCAAAGAAAAGGAAAGTTTTGCCTAGTCTCGCAATAGCTCTAAAATCACAAATTCAAATGATCTTAGATATTTCCTTCCTCAAAGCCTTTTCTTGTAAATAACTTAACTTCCATACGAGCCTGAGACAGGACGTTCTCCCAGGACAGAAATGAAGCCAGACTGTTCCAACCCTGCAGCAAGAAGAGGCTGAGCTCTCTCCTGTCCCAGTTGGAAGCAGGTACGTTTTGCTTGCACTTTCCTTGGCTACACCAATTTCCCCGTCTTGTTACTGAGACCTGATCTAAGGATTGTGCACCTGATATCTCTCCTCTTCCCAGTTATTCTAGTTCTCCACATGAGAGAGATTTCCCCTCCCTACAATAGCACATTTCTTTTTTAATCACAATGCCTAGGGATGTAACACTCCTCCTGCTCATTTCCCTGCTTTCATTATAGAGTACATCTCCTATCCTGTCCTGTATCACAGAGCTCTTTTGTGGCCATGAGCTAAGGGAAAATGGTTTGCTTCTCCCTTCAGGAGCCACCAAACAGTTCTGTGCTTAGAGCTGAACTGTATTTACAGGGTGACCTTCCCAAACCTTCCTTAACACCTGGCTTCTGCACTATTGTCCCAGCCACTGCGGTGGAGTGCAGCTGCCAGGAAAGCCATTAGTCTGTCAACTTTATCCCAAGGACTGTGATGAGTTGGACAAATAATTCTACAAGAACCTGATAGTACTTACACAGCCTTATAAAAATTCAAATTAAAAAAATGATCTGTCAACAATAATAGTAAAATAGATGTTTTTTACCAGTCTCTGCAGCTTGTTCATCCTCTTTGGTAGGTTTTCCTCTGTCTGCCAAAGTCTCTGGTACTCTCAGCAGTGCTCTAAAGGATTATTTAAATCTCCAGCATAGGAATGTGTATTTAGTCACCCATTACATTAGGATAAGACACTTGACTTGGCAGGTGTTTTGCCAGCTGATTTACATTCTCAAAACAGGGCTGCACGTTCATTAGCAAGACAATTCAATTAATTTTTTTGAAAGTACATGACAATTTGGGGAAATGATTCTGCAAGATACAGAGCTGCCTAAGTCCTCTTGAAGACCAGTATGGTTTACGGCATAAATTCCCTCTCAAAACGTCTGGCACAGTTGCCCAGTAGCGCTTGTCTGATTAAGTATGATCAAAGCAGAAGTAAACTACAGCTTTTTTTCTGACTGTATTTGTCCTGGAACCCAAWCTAGGATCTGAAAGACAAACCAGACTATATTTCCCTTGGTCCTGTCAGTGACAGGAATGAACAAACCCCAAACCTTTCAAATCCCTCATTATGCCAAGCCCTTTCGCTGTACTCCTGTCTATGTCCAGGTGATGTACAGGCAATCCAGCTGTTGCTGACTGGGGGGACTGTACACTGATGCACAGAAGGCTGCAGTCCTGTGCCCTCTCCATAGCCTGGCATAGAGCAAACAGCAACGCTTACAGCACTCGGTTTTGTCACCAATCAATCATCTCTGGCTTTCGTTTCACAGGAGGCAGAGGGCTTTGCTTTTACATATGCTGTGTGACTTTTTTTGCTTCTAAAGTGCGTAATACRTAATATGTATTACATTATAGATTATATTAAAGTGCATATTACATAACATGTAATATATCTACATAATCTGTAGCATTGCAGGTAAACCTAGTGCTGACGTGGGCATGGTGGAGTAGGCTGCTGGGGGAAGAATGAGTATCTGATCAAAGTGTTCTCAGTTCATTTTGAGTTGTCACAACCTCTCGCCCAGCATTATCCTGCTGTTCTTTAAGCCTTTTTCTCCCTACAGGCTCAGAGGGCAGAGAGAAGAGCCCTTCTTAGGGCAATGGGGGCTGATTATACCAAGGACTATAACTGGTTTTGTGCTTGGGACATATTGATCAAGGAATCAACTGAACTTCACTATAGTTGTTCACAGGGGCATGATGGAGGAGCCTTCCTATGATGGATTTATGTCACACCCTGGGAGTGGGTGTGACACTCAGTAGTGTGGTGTGCTTCTCAGTAGAAGCCCCTCCTCTACCCCCGAGAGGCGCCAGCTGAATTCTAGTGAGTTGAAAAGGTTTCATCCCACTGTAATAGTGGCTTCTTCAGTGACCTTTCATCTTTGTCTTTTGGCTTATCTTTCACTAGCATGTGAGTTTTATACTCTTCCCTTGTTAACTACCCATCGTTTAATCGGGACAGAGTAGCTGACAGGCCTTGTGTAGTGGGTTTGGCTCATGTGGTAGTTGCTTATTGTTCCAGAAATGGTTCCCTTTTCCATGTAAGCTACAGAAGGCAGCAAGGCAGCAGTAACAGCAATGATAGGCTTGCTTCTTTCTGTAAAATAGAAAGGCACTCCCTGGCAGTGAGAAATGGTGCATCCTCATGAATCCTAGAGATGGGGCCCAGTGGAGATGGAGGCATATTGCATTGCCAGCAATAATAGCAAAGCTGCTGTTTCACATAATATCTGGCCTTTAGGAGTAACCATGGTATTTTAACAACCTTTCATCCTGCAGAGAGCAATTTGTGAGGGGCCTGACAGATTTCAAAGTTTTCAAAATAAGTGAAACTTTTTTTTAAAATGCCTCTTTGTCCCTACTCAGGTTTTACTACACCTGTATGGAAATATAAACCTGTTCCGCATCGCAGAAGGATTCTCTTACGAATGTGTAAGTAGAGATGTGGTGCTGCATCAGCTGCAGCCACTAAGTGGCAGGAGAAGTAAAACATTTCCTGTATTAGGCTCTGAATCCAACATGCCAGCAGTTTGCTGCTTGTGGCTTGTGGCAGGGGTCAGAGGAACTACTTCTAACAGCTTCCCAAACGGTAACTTCTTCACTGGGGAAATAGACATAACTGTACATAAGTGTACAAATTAACAGCCACTGATGTATAGTTTAGGCAGCATGTATCAAGAACAGTAATACATTCAAAAAGGAAAGCTCTCGTCTCTTCCTGCTGTCTCTACTCTGAATGAGACCAGGTTTGGGTAGATCTCTTCCAGGAAGGAAAACACATATTCTGTATTAGGCAAGAGCCTTCTTTTTCCTAGCATCTTATAAGCAGGGACCACCTAGTGCAGGTCTTTGTCCCCTCAGGTGATGGCATACAGGAATTTCAGCGTGCAGCTACCAGGTGGAGCGTCCCTGGTTGTTCTAGTCACCGAGATGTGTCATGGGAGCCTTTGAGGTAGATGGGGATTATTCCATTTCTAGCTCCTTAGACAGGGGCCAACTTGTAAAAGCATGTCTCTAATTGGATAAGAGGCAAAGGAATGCAGCTCACCCAGGCAGTCTGGTCTCCATCCGTTCCCTGGGCCTGAGTATCATGAATCTGATCCATCTGTCTCATTTCTGTTGCAGTCAAACATAGAAATATATCTTTCTGCAATGACCTGGTCAAGGACTGCCTGCTTAGACCATTGCATTGTCTTATTTTTCCAAGGCAAATATGGGCACATTCTTCTATTTAACAGAAGGTGAAGGCAGTATTCGTCACAGTCCAAAGGAAATCCTAGTGGCACTGGACACCAATGCACAAGGGCAGAATGAGAGAAAACTCATTCCTGGTGCTTTTATGTGGTAGTCAAACCAGAGAGCTTGCAAGTCGTGCAATGAAATGAAGCAACTGCCTATGGCAGTCTCTGGTCAGAGAAGGGAAATAGCAGGTGAGCTTACGGCAGCTCCAAGAGATGGGTGAAGTCCTGCAGGTAGGCAGTGAAATGCTGTGGACTGCGGCACAGGTTGTTCACAAGCCTCTCTGTTCCAGAAGGGGCATAAATTGACTGTTGCTATGGCTAGATCTGTGTGTGCAGCTGGCTAGCTGGAAGTGGGAGTTCCTGGAGGTTGTCCTCTGTTTTTTCTAGTAACAGCTGCCTTGTTGAGGAGTGGATGGATAGATTTTTTTCTCCTATGTAGCATCTATATGACTCGTGCTTTGGTGCTGACAGGTGTTCACATTGGTTGTTTCTAACTGGCTTCCTGCTGCACCTTAAAAAAACCCAGCATTCCCAATGTTCAGTCCTTAGGATAAGTTCTCACAATTTCAGAGTCGCAGTTGGTGTAGATGAGAAATCTCCAGTCTCGGGGTCTGTCACCAGGGTATAACCACTGCACTGCAGTTACTCAAACTCCTGGCTTTGGGAGCCTTCACATAAACCCAGCAGGTTTCCAGCACTGCCGTGGGGACCTACCACCCTCCTCCCTCACATACTTTTTCACTGAACTCAAACCTGTCATAATCAAGGTGAAATATGATGCCATGAGCATGGGAGAGTAGTTATTTGGAGAACGTGATGGCAGTCTCTGCCTGTAATTATTTGACTGCAGGAATAAGTAGTAATCCTACCATTAGGAAACACCATCAACACATGCTCTTTGATCTGCCATGCACTGAGAGATTCCTATGTTTTAGAGTGTTTTCACTCCAGGATCCTCTGGACCAACTGCAATTACACTGCAAGAGGAGAAAAAGGGGGGCCCCATTTCCATCTGTAAGGTTTGGATCTACGGGATTAATTCTGCATACAAACACTACACTGTAAATCGCAGGAAAGATTTGGAGTTGTTCCCTGGCTTGTTGTTGGCTATCTCCCAAGCTCTAGCCTGGCTATTTCTGTAAACTCTTCTCTCTTTCCTGTAAGGACCATCACAGTCAAATACAAAATACCTCTGTCTGCTTGACCTGACTCTTGCAGAATACAGAAGACAAATAACATCATCTACAAACAAGCAGCCTTCTCAAGAAACAGCCAACAGGTCTGCTGTTTTTATGGTGAAAGAAGTGTTTATGGAACTTAGCTGTTAAAATGGATTTTCTTTGTAGGAAATGAGTGCCCTGCTGTGACACCATTATTCTGTTCACTAATGTTGCTTAGAAAAAACCCACAATTTATGTAAGTTCAAGACACTGTATAAGATCTTCAGGAAATGAGCTTCATTGCAGAGGTTTCTCAGGGCAGGGACCCAATGCTGACAGAGCTTCTGCTACCACACAGAGTCACTGGGATGCTTTCCAGACCAGCAGAGATACATGGGAGCTGAGTCCTCTGAGGACATGAGGGCTGATACAGCCAAGGGATCTAGCTGCTTTTCTTTGCCAGCTAAGATTTTTGGATGTCAGAAGAATGTCTCTATGTTCTGTGCATTGGATCAGCAGTCTGCATTTCATCCTCCTGATAAGCAATAGAGCTTCTCTGGGAAAGCCCAAAATACTAAAAATAATTGAAATACCCTTTTCTCAGTCCATTGTGAGCTGTAGGTCATGCTGTGGCTGAACTATTCCCTTTCCTTCCTTCTTTGTGACAGACACTGATGCAGGCAGTTAGTTGAAACTGGGTGACGTGAAGGCCAGAGAGAACGAACTGTTTGGTGGAACAAAATCTCTGTTCCTGTGTGCAAGAGAAGAGCATTTAGACTCTGCCAAATGGCAGTAAATGTTGCTGAATGTTCCTGTCAGAGGAGAGGAAGATATGTGCAGCAGTGTCGGAGTGTCAGATTCATCCTGATTTCTTATTTAACACTCACTTCAAGTAGAGCTTTTTATTAGAGCTGTCCCCTGGCTTATGGAGAGGCACTAGGAGACATAGTCCTGCCTCTGGTGAAAACCAAAGTATAAATATGGTTTCTGACTCCTTGCAGGGGTCTTCAACAGCTGACAGCATGCTCAGTTGTACGTGCTGCTACTGTGCAGCTCAACATAGACCTTTTTTTATAAGAAACAAGCATTGTTTTTCAGGTCTCTTGTTGATTTGGCCACACTGCTTATGAAATGGATGTTACAAAATAAAGGCCCTTGAAGGATATTCCCCACTGACAGCTGTGGGAGGCGACCTATGGTGTAGAGGACAGATCACAAGGCAGAAGAATTTAACAAGAATGATTAAGCACTGGAAAAAAATAACTGTGCAGAGAGACAGACGTTTTCTTGCTTGATGTCTTCAACTCATGATCAGAAGCTGTTTTGGAAGAGGTGCTTTATTTGGATATGTGATCAGGCTCTGCTCAAGGAGATGTAGGTGAGATCTTCTTTCTCATGATATGCCAGATGCAAAGCTATATTTTTGAACTAAAAAACCACAGGAAATAAAAATAACATAAACTGTGATTTACAGCAAACCCTGTGCAAACCATGTGTCCTTGGAGGGCTGAGCTCTAAGTGCTATCTTTACTCTCTTTCTAACAAACAAACAAATAAAAAAACCCCATCCAATTCTGTATGATTCACTTTCTCCTGACTTTAGCCATCACACTGTAGAGTTAGCTGATTGGGACAGGAAATCCTTCAATGAAGAAGAATTTATATAAGGCCATTAAACATTGAAAAGTAAACATTTTGAGCGCCTCAGGCAGTTATGATTACACCGCTTATCTATGCACAGAGGGTTCATGGAGCCTTGTTTCCAAAACTGGAGCAGAAACTCTTAGCGACTACTCTGTGGTGGATCTGGTGCTCTTGGCAGCTGTTGTCCATGCCACCGAGGACTAAGTCTGAGAGCTGAAATAACCATCCAGTAAGGTCCCTCTGGCTGTTGTGGCTCACCTGTAGGGGAGCTCAGTGCTGCTCTTTCTGAATCTGTTCCTAGTGCCAGTGCATCAGTCATGCAGCAACCTCTTGTACACCAGGGCTAAGAGGGATCTCAGGCGTGGCGTGTCCTGGGGAGCACTAGGGTGGGTGAGACCTTGTACAGAACTTGCATAGCCTCCCATCTTGGCGGGGTGAGTCTCTCGGAGTGGGCAGTGGGAAGGTATCTTTGTTTTCAAATGAAGGAAAGAATTGGGGCTCTACTGCAGGGGGATGGAGCACTACTCCAGCCAAGGGGCTTGGGGTTAGGTGGCCAGGGAATGAATTCCGTTGTGTGCCCTATAGCCCAGCTGGAGGAGGTGTCTATGCGTCATCAGGCCAGGTA
Organism: Phoebastria nigripes; assembly: GCA_035582835.1. Classification (NCBI taxonomy): domain Eukaryota; kingdom Metazoa; phylum Chordata; class Aves; order Procellariiformes; family Diomedeidae; genus Phoebastria; species Phoebastria nigripes. Next base: position 70,242 of record JAYKAV010002464.1, on the reverse strand, counting down.
TGACTTGTCACAGTAGGACATGTTGCAAAAGGTCATCAGATGAATTTACAAACAAAATGCCAATGGTGTTAAAGAGCAGAGGGCACATGTCACCGGCTGGACACTCATCAAGTGCGTGGCTGGGGGCTGGTTTCCTGCCCCATCAGCTGTGAGCACCCCTGGCGAGGGCGCCAATGCTCGTTAAGGCCTGTGCTGACATGGTGCACAACTCCTTTCATCCTGCAACCCCAGAGAGTGCTGTGCTGGGCAAAATGGGAGCTGCTGCCTTTAAACAAAGCATCTGTTTATTCTTGAAACAATTAGTGAGGGCAGTTAGATCTTGAACTCGTTACTGAGCCCAAAACAATTATGATAAAAACAAGTTCCAGATGGGCTCAAAAGGAGTTGTTTTTGTCTTTACTAAATTAGAATGGATTCCATGTCTTCAAGTTCCTCTGGCATTTATGGACAGGAAACATGAATTACACACAACAATTTACTACAAACAAAAGAGATGAACGCTGCAACAGCCCATTTATCTTTGCTCATGTGCCTTCTTGAGGTTTATGTGCTGTTTAACTCATGAGGAGAGTTAATAGCTTTTTTCTTTGTTTTCTAACTCTTTGCTATTTTGGTTTGCAGAAACTGAGACAGGAAGCTGTTGAGTTTCTGTTGCAGGGTTAAGCTTACCTGCAACCCCAGGCAAATGCTTGCATGTTCCTTAAAATCACCCCAGAAACAGGGAAAACAAAACCAGAGGTTACAGGAGGGTCCAGTAGCGGTCTGTCACTGTGTATGTTCAAAACCATTCCCTTTCAGGAAATAGATATATTTTTAAATCAAAGGCCAAATGAATCCACAGTGGCGAGTGTGCAACACACACTAGTTCTTCTTTTCAAGCCCTATTTTCTTGTGAGTTGGTTTGTGGATTGTAAATGTTTACAGTACAACAGGTTACTATCACTAAGCCTGCAGATGCAGAATGTGTAAATACTGTCTGGAAAAGAGAGCTGCCTCTGGTATCGTCGTGTTTCAGTTCTTCCTGTGAGTGACTTGAGCAAAGGTTATAGATGGGACTTCTTCCAATTAGTGCCTCAGGCAGCTCCAAGAGCCCCCAGACAGAGACCTTTTTCAAAGCCCATCCAAAATGGACTGAAGTCTGGGCATCAGACATATTTTTATGGAAACTCTGAGTTGATGTCTTGAGTTTTGAAACTGATGCTGCACGTTGACGTGAAATTCAACTGCTTCCAAAAGGAAGGGGAACCCAGAAGATGGCAGGCAGCAACAGTAYGTCATTGCTGCTCAGACCTGTGCTTACATCTGCTTTGGGTCCCTGAGCAGGGGGAAGACAATAGGACAAGGCAGGAGGAAATCAGCAAAGAAACTCCTGAGCAGTGTTTCTGTTCTGGCAGGCCCTCATACCTTCCTGCCGCTGAGACAAAGAGTTTGGGTTTGCTTTTTTTGGGCTTTTAGTTGGATTCCATGATTTGATAGAAGGCGGCGTGTCAGCATCACTACAAAGGTGTATAATGCAAACTCAGCTATGCAGCTAGGCTGATGTGAAGTCGTGGAAGGACATAATTCTGAAAACCCATAAAATGTGACAAGGATTGTAATAAAGACTAAAGCTGCCCCTGGGCGTACTGTAGTGCATGAAGTCAGCTTGGCTGAGCTCCGAAGGGAGTGAGATCATGGGCAGAAAGCAGCCTGGGAACTGGGGGTGTCACTGAGATTTGTTTGGCCTCTTCCAGTGCGAGATGGTGAGCTTCCCAATGCATTTCATCACTTCTCCCCCTTCCCCCCGTGAATCTTAGAAAAGAAGGCCTTAAGTGGAAGCCTGGACAAGTAGAGTTCTCCAGTTTTGGCTGGCAAACAAGGGAAAGAAGAAAAATGAGAAACTGATGACTTTTTTTAGATTTCATGCAATGTCTGATTTGTACATAGTCCTCCACAGGCAGTGAGATTGATCATTTGGATTCTCATCTTTGTGGAGCTAGTGAGCCTGAGCTTCAGGATGATGACCAGCAAAGAGGCTCCCAACATTCATCTCCAGCCTTGGTTCAAACAAGGAAGGGGCAGGAATCACAGTGCTTGAATTCAGCTTCTGGCTGGCATTGCCCGCAGGCAGTGAGAGCAGATAGGAAACCTCTACTCCCCCATCCAAAGGAGTAGGATATTTATTCATTTATTTCATTCATTATTCATTTATTCACTCTCAGTTCTTCGACTCAGTTGCCCCTTCTGCTGGGGCTACAAGCTCTGCGGCATGCTGAAGGGCCAAGCTGCAGCAGCGGGGCATTTGGGCTGAAATAGCCACATAAATATGGGCAGCCCTTTGCAGAGCTCCTGGCCCTGATGAGGAGTTGTCTTTCCTTGTAAGCTCAGCTCTTCTCACCTGCCAGAGCTCTTACATCCATCCCAGCTCCCACCAAAAGCCTATAACAACACAGCCAAGCTTATTGACACTGCTGCAGTTCAAGGTTCCAGTTCCCCCCCTCGACTCCATTCCCAGGATCCCTGATACAGCTCTGACCTGAAGCGGTTTCTCCTTCCCCCCAGAGAAGCCAGAAACGGCTCTCAGCACCACAGCGCCCAGGGCACTCAGGAACCTGTCCCCTGGTCTCACGAGTGCCCATCTGTCTCTCATCTTCTCCCCCAATATGTTGCTTTAACCTCCTATCCCCTCATCTTCCAGCTGGGTTTTGTTCTTCATCAAAGGGCAGTCAGGGTGGAGGTGATGGAAAACACAAAGACTCCCTCCCCCACTGGTGATTTCATTTCCCATTAACTGAGGGTTTAAAGGCAAATCTCAGGGCTCATTAAGGCTCTGATGACAGCTTAACCTTCTCCTGCAGAAACCCAACACCAGGCCCATTCCTCCATCTGAAACCAGGGTGGCTGTAACGTTAGCCCTGACTCCTGAGCACGGCAGACAGCTCTGGAAAGCATAATCAGCACAAGAGTGGAGGATGTCAGGTTTATGCAGACCTTCATCAGATCATCCTTTCAAAGGGTGTTTTGTAATATATTTGACACAGTTATGTGGGGAGCAGAGACGCTCGGCTCTCTCCTTGAGAGCTGAATGCAAATGCTGTCACCATTCCCCAGGGCACCYCTGAGCTGGCGCCTGACCCACTGCACCTGGCGGAACCACGCCGTCTCTTGGCTTCTTCCAGCAACCTTGCACTGCCTGGTGCGATCTCGCACAGCTCGGGGAAGCGCCTCGTTGCTCCAGCCAAGAGGAAGTAGAGGTTTTAGCATGAATTACTAAAAACCCAAAGCCCTTTGTGCATTAGTGAAGGCAAGACCCTTTTGACCAGTAAGGCACCTGGCACTCCAGCTGAGGCACTCACACAGTGAGCCCCTTTCCACAGCCCAGCTCTCAGCAGCGCGTCCCTCTCCCTCCAAGCAACCGGGTGTTCCCAGGTCACAGGAATAACCCGCTGAGACCCCCCCGGCTCTCGCATGCCGAGGGGCCGGCCGCGGGGGACCAGAGCTGAGCGCACCGCGGCTCCCTCGGCCGCCGCAGGAGCCGGGCGGAGGCTTCCACCGCCCGGCAGGTCACCGCCCCGCGGCCCAGGCGCGGCGAGCCCCGCGGCCCAGGGGGGCCGGAGCTGCCCCAGCCCGCACAGCCCCACGTGCAGCGCGCGCACCCGCAGCCACGCCCCACTGGCCCGCCCCAGCCCCAATGTTTCACCCTTCTCTCCCGCTGATTGGCCGTCTCCTGGGAGGCACGTGACCTGCCCTTTCCCTTCCCCGCCTTCCCTCAACCACTTGTCACTGGACTGCCCGCTGCCATTGGCTACGGAGGCTCGCCCCGCCTCCAGGGGGCGGCACCCCAGGAGCTCTCCCCCTCCCGGCCCGTCACCTGCTGCGGCGGGTCCATTCCGGGTTGGCGGCGGGTGGAGGCCGAGGGCATGAGGCGCACTCCGATTGGACAGCTCGCGCCGCCTGTCGCGTCGGGATTGGTCGGGCGCGGCCCGCGGGGGCGTGGCGGCGGCGGCGGCGCGTGGGGGGCTGTTAAAGGGCCCGCGGCGCGGCTGGGCGCTGTCGCTGTGCACCATGGCCTACCAGGGCTTCGCGCAGGAGTACCTGGGCATGCCGGCCGTGACGCGGGCCTACACCACCGCCTGCGTGCTCACCACCGCCGCCGTGGTGAGGGCGCGCGGGGTCCCTGCGGGGGGGGAGGCTGTGGCGGGGAGGTCAGGGTCCCTGAGGGGGCGCTGTGGTGGGGGAGCCCCGGGGCTGGCGGAGGGCAGTGGGTGCCCGGCAGCGGGTGGCAGCTGCCCTGCCTGTCTCTCACAGCAGCTGGAGTTCATCACCCCCTTCCAGCTGTACTTCAACCCCGACCTCATCTTCAGGAAGTTCCAGGTGAGGCCTTGCCCGGGCTTCGGGGCCCCTCTTGCCCCTTCCCAGCGAGGGGTGGGTGTGACAGGCTGGGCCCTGGGTGTCCCGCTCACCAGGGTGGTCAGGGAGAGCTGTGTGATCCCAAGGGGCTTCTTTCCCACTACTCCAACCTTCTCTGATTGGCGGGAGCTGGGTCGCCATCATGGTGTCCCCTCTTGTCACAGACGCCTGGATGGAGGCAACTTCTTCCAGCCTTTCCCTGCTATACACCATCTTGGCATTTCCTTTTTTCCTTTACTCAAAACCTGTCTCTTCCTCTTCTGTGACACAGAGATGTTAGGCCAGCTGATGTCAGGCTGGGTGGGGAAGGCTTTATTGTAGAGAGGCATGAACAGTGATTTACCTTGGCTCTGGGTACTGAATCGTGGCTGTTCGTCCCTTCCAGAAAAATAGAGAAGTTTTCTTTCCCACACCTAGAAGGGCAAGGTACTCGGACGTGGACAATGGAGGGAGGTCCCACGTGAAGGTGTTGCAGCTGTCTGGTGTCCTGGGGTAGTTCTGAGTGGACAGGTGCATGTCAGGGCATCTCCAGTGGATAGGGCGATGGGCTGCTGTACGTGTGATGGGGAGAGACCTGTCTGTCTACCTCCTTTTCTCTCTCCTCTCTCTTCTCTTTCAGATATGGAGGCTGATCACCAACTTCCTCTTTTTTGGGCCCCTGGGATTCAGTTTCTTTTTCAACATGATATTTCTGTATCCTTTGGTCTCAGTGAAGCTCTCTGCTCCCTTTTTGGCTTAGATGCGATTCCCCCCATCCATCTTCCTCCCCAGGCTGATTTGTCTTGGCAGCAGTCTAGGGCTGTGGATTCTTCCCTTGGCTTTTTTGGTCTGAATTGAAGCCATTCCCCTGACAACTGTGGCCACCTCCTGCATCTCCACCTCTGCTTGCTGCAGGGCAGCCCCTGCCAAAAGGCTGAAGAAGCTGGCAGTGCTGCTGCGGCTCATGCTGGAGAGCAGTGCCCATTCCTGGGGTGAGCTCTGGCTGGAGCACAGCAGATGCCTCTTTCTTTCCCTGGGGTCAGTGGTATGAGGTGAAGTTTGCACTGTTCTGCTCTGGGGCTTGGACACCTGGCTGACAGCTTCCTGTGATGAAATAGCTTGCAGCTGGCTTATTCCCCATAAAGTCATGCTGTGGGGACACAGGGTGGCCAGCTGTTAATTTCCTATACTGCAACCCCCCTTCTCTCCTGCTCTCAGGTACAGGTACTGCCGCATGCTAGAAGAAGGCTCCTTCCGTGGAAGGACGGCTGACTTTGTCTTCATGTTCCTCTTCGGAGGGTTTCTCATGACARTATCCTTTTGAGTTGGTTGAGGCTCTTTGGTGTCTTCTGAGATGCTGTGGATAGTGTGGGGCTTGTCTGCTGGCGCTCTGTATCCTGGCTGTATTGTGTAGGCTGTAGCAGGTACCTGCCTGCTGACCAGGACAGCTGGCTTGTGAACCTTCTTGGTGCCATGGGGCAGAGAGCCTTGTTGTACCCCAGGCCTGCCAGGCTCATGCCCTGAGGCTTGGGAGAGCTCTGCTGAGCATGTGGTGGAGGGGCAGCTTCTGGCTGTATGGCACAGCTAGTGCTCCTCATCTTGCTCACCCATGTCTCCTGGCCTGTGCCTCACCCAGTATGCTTAGAGCAGAAGCAAAATACAGGAAAAGCTGCCTGTACTTGTGTTGGTGTCCGCAGAAGTGCTGATGCACCTGGCAAGGGGATGGGCTGCCTGATCCCAGAAGAGGACATGTGGCAGTGTGCTCGGGAAGCTCAGCCTGAAAGGAAGCCCCTTGTTATGCTCTGTGAGAAACTGTCCAGCTGCGGCAGGGCAACTGTGTCTGAGCTCTGGTGGGTGGAGCACACTGCAGCGCTGCTACGATTGGCATGAGGCTGTCTCAGAAAACCAAGCTGCAGCTGAAGGGAAGAACATGGAGCCATAAGGACAAGGAGTGGTGTGCCCACATACTGTCTGCCGTCAGCACATCAGGCAGCGTGAGCCCAGCACTCTGTCCTTGCAACCTGTCAGTGGCTGGAGATACGGTAACACATCTTAAGAAGTTCTTTTATTGTAGGACAAAATAGTCTGATAGGGAGAAATATCTCCCTCCCAAGCATAAAACCTTTTCTGAATGTCTTATGCAGATGGCTCAGAGCACTGCTCTCCCCACAGAGCTCTGCATGAAGCTGTGTGAACTCTCATGGCTGTTGGCCATCCTCAGGTGTTTGGCTAGTCAGTGTCCAGGTGCCTGCAGCAGCCACGCACTTGGCCATAGGTGGATTTGGAGTCCAACTACAACAAGGGCAGGGGAATTTTTTGCCTCTGGCTGTCTCCTTGTGTTCTGGAGAAGAGGGCTGTGAATTGCAAGAGCCATCTCACTGCTGAAATTCTTCTGTAGAAGGTAGATACTGGATGTGAGCTAGTTGTTAATATGTGCCACGTCCCGAGTGCTGTAAGAATGTGAAGGCCCTTCTCTGAAGGTCGCTTTTGATGGTCACTTTGTAGAGGTGATTATATGAGCTCCCTGGTCTCTGGTGGTTGCAGACAGCAGCTTAAGGAGTGAGCAGCGTGCCACTCCAGAGTGTCTTGTTCTGGGGTGGCAGGGAGGGAAACGTGGTGTGCGGGGCAGGGGGGTCAGTACATCTCAGCCAGCCCAGGAAAGGTTTGGTGGCATGGGCAATGTCTTGCATGCTGTGATCAGCTGCCTGTAGTTCTGGGTTTCCTAGTCACAAGGCACCCTGTGCTGCCTGGAGGTGGTGCACAGGGTGGGTAGGTTTTTCCTTGACTCAGTAGTTCCTAGCTATTTGGACTCTTTGCCAGCCTGTTTTTCCTGGGCCAGGCTTTCACCATCATGCTGGTGTACGTGTGGAGTCGCAGGAACCCTTACATCCGCATGAACTTCTTTGGGCTTCTTAACTTCCAGGCCCCCTTCTTGCCCTGGGTCCTGATGGGATTCTCTCTGCTCCTGGGCAACTCCATCATCATCGACTTACTGGGTATGTCAAAGCTGGTGGGTGCTGGGAACAAGGGCACTTTGCAGCCACAGTGCTCTCTATTCTCATAGATGCTACTGGGGCACCAGCACCGTCTCTTGGTTTCATCTCATTTAAGATGGTGGGTTTCCTAAATTGAGCTGGCTGAGGTTGCTGGGTGGCCAGCCTCGTGCCCGAGCTCTTGCTTGTGACCTGCATTTTGCTGTGTCTTCCCCAGGGGCAGAAGTTGGGTATGGTGAGCTCTGCCTGACACTTGTGCTGTGTCTCGTCTCCTGGGTGCCTGGTGCTGCTTTCAGGCTGAGAGGCTCCCTGCCTGCTTGTGTGCCAATCACAGCAAACAGCCTGGCCCTCTGGCACTGCAGCACAGGTGGCACTGGTGGGAGCTGGGGCGTGGGTACGCAGCTGAGGGGTTCTTGGAGCTTCATCCTGCTTAAGCTCCCAGCAGCTCTGGTTCATCTGGCAAAGGAGTCACAGCTGGGCCTGACCTTGGTGACTTCTCTCCCCAGGGATTGCAGTGGGTCACATCTATTATTTCTTGGAAGATGTTTTCCCCAACCAGCCTGGAGGAAAGAAGTTGCTGTTAACCCCCGGCATCCTGTAAGTAAAGCTGATTCTTTCTGGGCTTTGCTGTGTTGCTTCCCAACCTGGGTCACTTTCATAGCAAACTGTGGTCTGTGACAGTGTGGGGTGACCATAGGACACAATTGCTTGCTGATAGCACCTCAGCTTGACAGTTTATGCCTCTGCTGCAGAAAGCACTGGCACTTCGCACATTATATACATATGTACGCAGGGTCCATAAAGCAGTTGCTGGTACCTTAAGCTTTGCTAGTTGAACTGGAGTGTTCTTACTGCTTGTGGAAATGCTAGATGCAGGTAGGATTTTTTCTGATGTATTTCTGTAGTTTATGAATATGTTCTGCTTCATGCTGAGGATCAAAGCTGACCTAGAGATCAAAGAAGCAAGTACTGTCATCGTTACATATTGAGCTGAGCAAAAGAACAGTTAGTGCTGGTGCAATAGGCAGGTGGCTGTGACGTACAGCCAAGCCCTGTGAAGGGCTAGGAAGTTCCTAGGAGGGCTGGGGGTTTTGTCAGCTCACTTTCCTAACCTGCCTGCTTGGTGGGATGGGCATGTCCCTTGCCAGGAAGATGGTATTTGACACACCTGAAGAGGATCCCAACTATAACCCTCTCCCTGAGGATCGTCCAGAAAACCAACCTAGAGACCAAGACCAGAATCAGCATCCAGAGTAACACAGGGGACTTCTCCATGTGGCCAGATTCCTCTCTTCCAGCTGGACTTATGCTGTGGCCCAGAGATCCTACTGGAATAACACCAGTTGCCATTCCAATGTGTAATGTTTCACTGTTTGTATGGGTAACCCATCTTTCCCTTGTACCAAGTGGTTCCACAGAGCTTTGCACGTAAGAACTGATGAATGCTTACGGAGGTGTTCTAGGGACAGGGACTGGAAGTTGTGATGGCTCCTCAGTTACCCAGTGGGGAATAAGTATCAAATGGGGTGTTAAACCAGTTACTCCTCCTCTTGCTGTTAATGACTTGCTGTGTGCCAGGTCACTCTTGGCCTCTGTACGAAGACTAATGCTCCTCCTGGCTCTCACTGTTGTGAGGCCTCTTTGTGGGCTTTCAATGAAGTAGTACTCCAGCTCTACCATGGTAGAATGCAGTTCAGCCTCTTCCTTTCCCCTAAGTCCCCCACTCCTCTTTTTGGTTGTTGTTTCCAAAGAGTCTTTACATTAAAGTCTTTATTTTTCAGTTGTGTGTCCATTTCTGCCAGGGGCAGAGGCAGCAATTCACCAGTACTCATCAGGATTTTGCTCAAAACTGCCAGGCTGCTTGCTTGGGCTTTTCTTTTTTGGTGGGCAATGCAAAGTTCAGGCTAGCTGGAAGATGTCCTTCCCCTCTTATGTCAGCAGGACTGCAGAGCATGAGAAGGGGTGGGGGTGGGGTGGTGTCTAGTTGGAGAAAGGGGTGCCAGGGAAAGGACGGGGGACAGAGCTAGACACTTGATCTAGGTGGTGACTGGAAGTAGCACTTGACACTAGTAATAAAGGCTGTCTGCACATGCAGTGTAATTCCACTCTTGTTGAATTTTTTAGTTCTGAAACTTAAACATCTGAATTTTAGGGGAAAACTAAACAAGCTAGTCCCTACCATGAACAGCTGTACTAAATGGATTTGATCATTCTTGCTAATGCAGGACACCTGTGCTTGTACCAGACCTCAAAGCCTTTGTAGTAAATCTGCAAACATTGTATCTTAGGATAGCTCATTTGGCAATGTTGCCCTCTGCTCAGCTAGACAAGCTTGCAAACCAGCACTAAAACTACTAAGAGAAATGTGAGTAACCAGCATCCAATTAAGAAGAATGATATAGAAGCCTTGTGGCAAAGGAAGATTGAACCACAGCCCCCCGACTCCCACCTCCTCTGTGGGCTTCCCATGAAAACACCTTTTTTTATGAAAAATCAGACTTCATTTGAACAAGCTATTTTGCTGCACTTATGTTTCCCTCTAGGAAGAGGATGAAAGAACTGTACAGGTGGTAATCTTGTACTAGAAGACACAGCAGTACTAAGGGCTAAGCAGCCTCAGACTCAACACATACTTGCCATCTGCCTTGCAACACAGAGCTGGAAAGAGTTTGTCTTTAAAGTCTGCAGCTCTTCTGTTTTAAATTGCTTCTGAGATGGGACTTTGAAATGCAAAAGCTGGGCTACACTTTTAGCTAGGGTACTAGATTAACCTAAGGAGTTGTGATTATAGAGCAAGAAAGCAGCTCCCAGCTGTTCCTTAGTAGTCCTCATACATGGAGAAAGCTGGCTGAAGTTCTCATCTTTCTGGGACTTGGCCCCCTAGGCTGTCCTGCCTTGCCCCTTGCTGCTTGGAAGGACAATTCCTACAGCTTCTCTGGGGCTTGAGAAGCAGAGGGAGGTACTTGTAAACCCACTACAGATGCTGCAGTCCTTGTGCGTCCATACCTTGTTGTGAACTTTAGGATTAGGTAACCACAAGCTTCACAGCAATTCAAAAATTGCACCACAGGTGCTAGTTCAAGGCTACAGCAGTTTCATGCTTGTTTTGGTCAAATTCCCTGAAGAGGCTGCTTGCAGAAGTACCTGATAGTAACAAAGAGAGGCTGAAGTGTCTCAGGAAGAGTTGGAGTTAAGTCCATGAGGCAAAATACGTGTTCTACATGGGAGGCTAAGATGCAGCAGGATTCAGATTGCTGAAATAACCTTTCAACCTAATAAGGAATAATGGGTAGAGTACCACTCTGGCACAGGAGCCTACGATAAGACTGCAGTAATATTATTGCTAAATTGCAAGTTTTTGGTTTCTGCAGACGACCATCTGGAAAAAGTTCCCTCCCACCCAGGAATCAGAACTGGCTGCTATTACTCAAGTCTAAACATGATAAATTAAGTCCGGAAAGTGTTTTTTTGACTGTGCAAGCAGTGTGGGTGGATCAGCAAGGATCGTAAAACCTACTGGCTTTATCATAAAGGCCTGAACATAACTGTCGGGCTGCCAGCAAAATCTGCCCTGCTTGCAACACTCATCAGTTCTGGCAGCAAATGGTAGGAACTCTATCAAAGAGCTGGTGTACCTCAACAGCAAGGTAGATTCTAATTAGCTTTTTAAGCAAGCTTGAATTTTTTTAATCTCACTTCAATGGATTTTCTGTTTTTAAACTCCCCAGGGAAAGACAGGTTGTTTCTAGGGTTGCAAAATCCTGACACTGCAGTGCCAAGGGTATTTAAGACACCCACTTTGCTTTGGGTGCTCTGTGCACTGTAACTGGCAGCTATGGGGGCTGACAATGACCACAGCAAAGCCACTCGCTGAAGAGAAGCTGCAGTCTCAGTGATCACAGGCTTCAACTTTTGTACCAGTTCAGAGACTTCATTGTTTTCCAGATGCAGTCTTCACAGAAAAAAGGGTTTACCACACACCAGGTTGACATCTGACAGAAATGAATGTTAAGTTTGTGACTTCAGTTAAACTGTTCTACCCTTGTCAAGTAAGCCAGCTGAACACCTCACTGAGTTCATTACAGACTGCACCAAGTGTGGTAACAGACCAGTCCTTTAGAGAGTTGTTTGCTTCTTCTAGGTTTAAAGGTTTCAGGCTGTTTTATCTGTTGAAGTAAAGCACTCAGTTTCCACCATGCTTCAGGAAAACTGAATGCATGTGAGTGTTCAGCATTATACGCAAAAGCATTAATATTAGGCCCTGGGACTGCTCAGTTACCAGAATAGCACAAAACATGGTGAGATTCCCTATTCATTCAAACTTACTGAACTCAACCTAAGTAGTATGCATTCCTTTTATTTAAAAAGTTGTCCTAATAGTGCATGTTGCACCTATACAAAAGAATCTTTACACTGTCCACACACAGGTATATAAAGGCTCCAACAGCTGCCACAGGTCTCAGCTAGATCATGTGCTAACGCAGCATTCTTGGTGCGTTGCATTTAGGTGGAGGGGATGGGGGCAGAAGTCAGCAGTACTGGGAACTCTTGGCAAGTGGAATGTGTGTCCCCTTCAGGGACAGAAAGACCCCTGCCAATCCTAGATCCATTTGGGGAGAAGAATAGGGATAAAGTCTGTAGGAAGAGCACCAGTGTCACAACAGGAAGATTACCAGGCTGGAGCAGTATTGGCCAAACGTCTCATGCGCCTAGGAGAGAGAGAAAGAGGTACAGTAAGTGCTGTGTTACAGTCATGTGAAATCTTATTAAAACCAACACTTTTGGGGAGGCTGCCACAGCTTTGTGAACTCTCTACAGGTTTATTACATAGACAGACCTCCTTGGTCACCTGAGAGTGCCCCTGTTGATAAGGCTAAGACACTATTTTCAGTAACAGCTTTTAGGACGCTTTTGCTCATTAACTTGGATTGAACCCATCACTACTGAAAACGATTCAGACAGCCATAGCTGAGAAGCAAAATAATTATGAATCTGTTAATCAGCAGTAAAAAAAAATCCTGGGTAAGAGCTGAGCCAGCATATTTACTGTTCCCACAATGTAACTTTTGGAGAGATTCTAGCAGTGCATTTATATCTGCCAGGAGCGTTTTCACCAAGTAGGAGCAAGTGCTGTCGACTGCTTGTCGAACACTGCTCAGTGGGTCTCTCTGGCAGGCAAAGCTCCTCCTGGAATCACAACAGTGCTCCCATGCTGGCAAACAGGTCGGCATCAGTCAGACTGGAGCTGGGAGCTTGCCCATTCCTACATCAAACAGCACTTCACCCTACATAAAAGGAAGCCTTGTGGCCGGATTCTAGGTAGCATGAAACTCTAGTATTTTTGATGAATGCCTTCCTATAGAAACAAATCCCCCTGCACAAGCAGAGAGCCCAAGGAAAAGAAAAAAGGAGAAAAAAAAAAAAAAGAAAAAAGGAAACTTTGCTTCAAACAGGAGATGGTTAAAGTAGAGATTTAAATGTTTGTGGAGCAAGGTGATAACAGTTTAATATCCTGAAGCTAAAGGGATATGAGTTTCTGTTGTGGTGTGTGAGTTTGAAATCCAGCCAGCTGGCTCTCAGCAGAGAAAGACAAACATCAAAGCTTTTAACTTCTGTCTTAGACACAGGCCAGAATGAGAACTGTCTGAACGAGTGGCAGCACCTTGTATTTCTGTCCTGGTCTCTGATCTTCTTCTCCATCTCAGCATCTGTGAGGGTTTCGAGAAGAGGGCACCACTGGTCAGCATCCCCCGTGTTGCGAATGGCAATTTCCACAGTCGGCAAAGGGTTCTCGCTGCAAGGCAGGGCAGAAGGCAAAAAAGCACCATTCATCAGTAGTCCCAGAGCACTCCTCTGGGTTACCAGCTTAGATGCAGGACACAGGGACAACAGAGCATCATTTACAGTGTTTCAGGCTTAAGCATTCATTCTTAGCCCCGCTTAGTACAGTCTGGTTCCCAGAACCACACGAGGGGCTGATGGTTACAATCTCGTGGAGCCTGAAGTTTCTGGGAGACCAACTACAACCATCTCCTTTCACCACTGGAGAGGGGTTTGTCAAAGCAACTGTGGCTGACACAGTTCTCTCCCGCAAAAGCTGTTAGACAGCGTTCAAACCCAATAAGCACAGGCAAAGTTCATACCAGTTTATTAGTGCTGAGAGCACTTCTCCCTGAGCAGCAGCCGAGCAGGGACTGTTATCAGGGCTCTTTGTCCAGCTTTGCCATTCTGCAACTCTGACTTCCTAGCTGTAGTTTGCCTAGCACACCTCTGACAGCTCCTCCCTGGCAAAAGTCTGGCTTTCTGGGAGGCTGGTGGGATGGGAGCCTGATAGTGGAACAAGCATTGTTCTCCCAATTGCCATGGAAAGGGTAGTCCTTTAGAACCTGCTGTTGCAACCAGAGGCTGTGGCTACTCCCTGCACAAGCAATGAAACACCAGGCTCTGTCCCAGACCACAAGATCTGCTCCTCAGAGATCTCTCTGCCCTAACCAGCTGTATTATCACATGCACAAAAATATTTACTGCTTCACTAGCCACTTTTCAGTAAAAGTCAACAGGAACTGACCAGGAGTAGCTTCCCAAATATTGACAGTGGAGCTGGAAGCCCAGCATAAATACAGAGGAGCCTCAGAATGTAAATGTTTGCTTTGAATTCTAGAAAGCAGCTCAGCCTGAGCTGCACGAGGCTCAGGCAGGTGTGCACACACATCCGTCCCCCTCCCCAGGGACATGCCTCTGCGCACAGGATTTCAGCACTCACAGGCAGCCCTCTCATTCCCCCAAGAAGGAACTCAAATGCTAATTGCCATGGGAACAGACGTCTGCATCAAAGCTATTAATCTAGAACAACAAGTCTCCAAAGTAGTGCTACAATGAAAAATTAATCCAGGGCCTCTGGTATCCGATCCTGGGAGGAAGCTTTAGTCAAATCTACTTCCAGTATTGCTGACATCCACTAAGCAACACTCAAACCCAGGAATTTCATCTTCGCCCCAGACTGCTACACAATCCAAACTAAATGCTAGATCTTAACTGGCTTTTTCGACTTGATAGCATGGTCTCTATCTCATTTACCATGCTTAACACTGAGCACCCACTAGAATTACATGGGGGTTGGAAAGCCGGCCTCATGCGCATAACTTAATTGCAAGCCAACTCAGATACCACACTTCTATGTAGTGTAGAATCAGAGATAAACTGAAAAAAACTTCCCTCATCTCCCAACCTCCAAAGTAAGACAGCTCCCCCTCCCCTGTTATTTTTTGATCAAGAGGACAGTGCTGCTGGCAGAATGTCTGAAATGCACTGGCAGCTCCAGGATTCCCAGTAGACCAAGACATGCCCTCTGCTAGGGTCCAGGCCTCTGGCAGTAGTGTCATGGGCATGCCAACAGGGCAGGGAAACATATTTGGGAAGGGTAACTCCTCAGGCACATGCGTTTGGTGTGTGAGAGAACCTGTGCCACCATTCAGGTCCTGAAGGCAAACTCTGGCTATGAAGTGTTGCGTGCTGCCGCTAGAAACACTCAGTACTGAGGTGCAAAACATCGTAGCACACCATCACCCTGAAAATCCCCTAAGCATCAGTTACCTGTCTGCTTCCAGTYCTGCCCTTTCCATTGGGCTTTCAGGCTCTCCTTGTTTTGCACAGAGCAGGCCAGCTGAAAGAACTGCCTGGGCTTTCATCAGCTAGAAGACAGTTTCACCTCTCCCTCAGATGATTAAGAAGCATATGACTTCTCAAACCCCCAGTCCCTTGAGATATTAAGGTTCTTTTGATACATCTAAAGCAGACCCTTTCCTTACATCAGTGGAATGACTTTGGAGCAGCCACCACTCCTGTGGTTTGGGAATTCAGGAACTAACCAACCACAGAACCCAAATATCATTAATCACTGTAAGGTTTCAAAAGTACTCCTTCGCTGGAAGAAAAAAGGGAAGAGGAGGACATGTTTGTACTATGACACAAAACGAGGTTTAAATTAGATGTTTTTTCCTCCCTGAATAGCTCATGTCTATGTACTTTGTTCTGCTGGGGTTCCCTTCCTAGTTTTTGATTCTCCCTCTTGCAATATTGCCACAGTCTAAAGAAGGCCTGAAATCTATCTGTTTGAACTACCCCTAAAAGGAAGCACTCTTTAGTAACCATGGCCAGATATATGTTTTTAGAGAGAATAGCGTGAAGTTGGCATTAATACGATATATCTGAGAGAGCCTGGGCAGCACTGACTAAAACTTTACTTGCTGCAAGTTACAGAGACTGATAGGAAGCAAAGGGAGAATGAACTCCCCTTGCAACAGTTAACATGTACACAGATTAATTTAACTCAGATATCTGCAATACATGGAGAAGCACAGGAAGGAGGGAGAACATCTAGTGTCCACTAAATGTGGACAAAGCCTGCCCCTGATGCACCAAGTGACAAGAGTTAGGAACAAATGCCCTGTGGGTGGGGAGGCAGTATGCTAAAAAGTTGTCGAAGTAAATTAACTGGGAAGGTAAATAAATTGTGAG
This sequence comes from Phoebastria nigripes, assembly GCA_035582835.1. Classification (NCBI taxonomy): domain Eukaryota; kingdom Metazoa; phylum Chordata; class Aves; order Procellariiformes; family Diomedeidae; genus Phoebastria; species Phoebastria nigripes. The sequence continues at coordinate 54,364 of JAYKAV010002464.1, read as the reverse complement.
TAGAAAAGAGGGCTTTCTGGCCAGCATGGTGTTAACAGGGCCACCTCTCTACTTCAAGGAGGGTATGAAGATGAAAGCTCAAACTCCTCAGAATGCTCAGGCAACAAGGAGTCCTACTAAACCTTCCAGAAATGAACTTGCTCCCTGCCATAGCTAGCTTAAGCTCAGATAAAGTCTACTTCATGTTGGCTCCAAGGTCTGTGTCTATCAGCAGGGACACTTTCATTCTCTGTTACCAGAGGCTACAACGCAGACAGTGTTGGCTCACTTCTGTCATGATTATAATGCACCCAGCAGCAGGGAAGGAGAGGCAATACTACAGGTATCAGATTCCCATCCACCATCCTCCAAGCTCCCATCATTTCTCAGGAATGCGCACCCACTGTGCTGTTGTTACAGTTTGATGTGGTCACACGCTGGATCTGCAAATACCAGTCAGCTGTCGTGGATGGAAAGGTAGCAGTCACCTCCCCACCTCCGTGAGGAGAAGGGACATCAGCAGGATGGACACACAATCTAACAGCAGATTCTAGTTTCAGTAGAAGAGTTTAATTCCCATGTGGTAAAGAGTCCCTTTCCATTTTCTAATATGAACCACTCTGGGGATCATTTTAGAACCAAGTAGTTGCTGTGGAAGACTTTCAGGATAAAAATAACCTCCAGAGGAAGCAGAGTGAGACTAGTGGAAGAGCAACAGGTCCAGAGCAGATCAGTGCCCGTTTTCCACAGAAGGTTCACCAGACAGGAAACCTTTGGACAGAGGAGGAGGAAGGAGCAGAGCTCACAGCAGCAGCCAGCTGCCCCACAACCTCCAGCTCCCTCCTCGCTTACCCCCACACCAACTACTCATTGCCCTCTCCCTGAGGCAGGACAGGGCTGGGCATGTTTCCCTTTGCTGCCCAGGTAGGTCATCCTGCTTCCTTGAACTGACCTCTACAAAACTGGTGTCAACAGTATCATTCCCTCACCTCTGCAAATACATCATTTGCTGAACTCTCAAACTTCCTCAACCATGACCTGAGGTCAAAAAACCTCCCAGCACACATTAAGTGATACTTACAGCCTGCAGACTCAGCAACATGCTGAGGATAACATCAGTACAGTAACTCACCACAGAACACTGCACGGCACAACTGGAAACCATTATCGTTAGGAGACAAGTTACAAAGCTGACTAATCAAACCTGAGGCTGCTGCATTCCAGCTGTGAGAAGGGCCTATGATCAAGCCAACTTTAATGTCAGCCAGGGTAGAGAGCTACAGTTTCAATCAGTCTTAGTTCAAAACACCAAAGCTTGAGACAGCGGATAGCCCAAGTCAGGCAAAGCTGACAAAACAGAAATGTACCCGGGGCTCATCATTAGCATACATTAGAAGAGGGAGACACAAGGTACTCAGTCACTGTTAATTACAACAGCCTTTCATTCTGCAGCAAAAGCTGACATTTCATCAATATTTGGTCCTGAAATGTATTACACCCAACAGGAAAAGATACTTGACACAAGCACAAAAAATTGTAAGGAGGACAGAATGGGTGCAAGCCATAAGGACCAATTTCAAATGAAACTTTCTGCATCAGGTCAGCTGTTCTAAGACTCATTGATGCTAACGCCCATGAAGTACAGACACACACCCACACTAGGAAGATGACAGTTCTGTACCTGAAGGCGTATGTCTTCTGATGCCAACTCAGCTGTCCCCGGATGCTGTAGGCAATTGTAGTGACAAACTCCCCACCCAGGCCAAGCTCTGAGCACAGCTTCAAGGCAAACTTCTCTGGTGAATTCTCCTTCTCTGACATGTCCCATTCAAACTGGTCTACAAGGGAGATGTTCCCTACGTGGATGTTTAGCTGGAGACAAGGGAAGAAACAGGTCATTTGTTTCCATTCTCGCAATAGTTTGTCAAAGGTAATTTAACTGAGGAGGCAGAGGCTGGAGAAGAGAAGTGGAGAGGTAACTCCTAGTTCATTGCATCTGCAGAGCTCCGTAACCAAATTCTTAATTCCAGTAGCATGAAGAAAACTCAGCTTTGCTCACCAAGGTTCAGTTCTTCCAAAAGGACTCGACAATGCTCGACACTGAACTACTTCATCATCTCAGGTACTGGCACATGAATGTTTAGTAACCTGCCACCTTGGTTCTGTTCTCAATACAAAGGACAAAATGCAATCTGGATGCAGGACTAGAATTAAGAGCTCCTTCGGTCTGAGGGAAGCCTTTGTACTCTTCCTCCCCCATAACATAACCAGAGAAACCCAAATGGTTCAGCTCTCGTTCTACTGCCTTCCTGTATTACCTTAATAATAACTCGTTGGTCTGACTGATCTTCTAGGATACTGTCAGTTGGGTACGACTCAATCTGTTGTCGGATGGCAGAGGCAATAGCAGGGACAAAGGTCAGAGGATTCAAATCCAGGTCATCGCAAAGAATCTCAGAGAACATTTCTGGGGTCATTAGCTTTTCTGATACAGAACAAGAATGAACAGACACTGTTAACTTTCTTAGAAATCAATGTCTGCCACTTACAGAATATACAAAATTAATCCCACAGCATGACAAAGGGAATCCCAAATACATCACCTTTTGCTTTTAAAAGGGTGTTTTGTATCAGGTTTGTAAGGACGTGCACACWGACACAGGGACTTACAGCCTTCTTTACTTGCTCCAGGGACACAATGTAGCTATTGTCTAATAATCCACATACATAAAGGAGCCATACACATGAAATGTTTTGTTTTTAAGGTACCTCAGCTAACAGAATAGTCTCAGACCGCTGAGCTGATGAACTGGGTCAGGAGAATAGGCCAGTTAAACCTCTCAGATTACATGTGTCCAGGAATGACTGCAACCCGTGGAAGTGGCAGAGCATTCACTAAGAGACATGAGAGCTGAATATAGTCCAAAGTGGGAGAGCTTTAAAGTTTTGTGCATATGGGGCAAGGACATGCACACTCATGCTTGCTTTCTTCATATTTGGTGATGGAGACAACTATATCTCTCCAGCCTCAGGAAATTCTCCTTCCTACATACCATTCATGTTCCACGTAAACGCATCTCTGAGTTTCTGCCCATCAATTTCCATATCAAGCCTGATTGGAACCAGAACCTCCGGCTGGGATGCATTCTCATGGATCACTGCTGGGTCATGGTCATCAAAGCTAATACAAAGAGCAACAACATGGTATATGCTACTAGCACATCACACATCTGGCATCCATAGAGGGAAGGCAATGTTTGTTGGAAGCAATCCCCAGACTCCAACTCCCCAATCAGTCTTTAGACAGACTCCTCAACACAAGCTTACAGGGCTATGGCAACCAATACCAGTTTATCACCTTTTATTGCATCTATCATAATACATTCCTGCAAGTAAAACAAGGAAGCTTTCCAGGATTACATTTTATCTTGGTTTCCTCAACTTTTATAATGGAAAATAAAGCTTAGTCATGAGCCACAGCAGCATTTTCCATTGAATAAATTAGATCAAAATTACTGGAATATGTCAGTGAGAGGCAGCCGTGCTTCACAGAGAGGGTTTGCAGGCTCCTCAAATGACAACTGCTCAGCAAATCAGCAGAAAGTAGAAGGAACTCACCAGGAAAAGAACAAACCATTTTCCTGACAAAAGGAAAGCCTCCTCTCTGAGCCATGGCTGGCCGCTGTAAGGAAGAGCTTCAAGACACACAGTTTAACTAAGAACCTCCAAATTAGCGACCTGTAGGTCTTTTATCAGTTTGAGATGAATCACAACATTATAATAACGTATCAGCACTACGCTGGCAGTGCACCATGTTGGTAACCGTTTCCACTTTTYGGAAGCAGGAAGCTGTCTTACCACAGAGGGAACGTCCTTTTCTTATCCCTGCCCATGCGATTTCTGTTAATCGTTGTTGAGCATGGCACTGCATCCAGGTGATGAGAGCTGTTGGGCAGGGTTGGCACCCACTGGTTGTTTCTCTTTGCCTTCTGTTCTCTGAAGAAGGAGACTGTATGTTAAACTGCAGACCCTGAGCACCACTGCTACTACTCAAGGAATGGTATAATTTTAAACTTTAAGTCCTATTATGAGCTCCTGCTATTTTATTCTGGAACCCTCAACAATATTGTTACACTGAGAACTCATGTTCCACACTAGCCTCTGGGAAGCCCATTCTCCAGCTCACAATTATTCATCAGATATGAATCCAGGTGCACCATTATTAATACTAGGTTCATACTTGGATTTTCTGTCTATACTTTATAAAGGGACTGCTGGTAAATGCACTGTCTCCAGAAGACAGTACGTACAGAGAGCATGTTCTGCAAAACATCTGTTACAGCTGGAATGCAGTAATTGCAAGAGAGCTGTATCATCAAACACTTATGTTTTTCTTCCTGTTGTATGTGGACAGTAACCCAATCCTTATGCTCTGGAGATCTTCATTTGCCCAACACTGCAAACGACTGTTAGCACAGACTGGCAAGCACCCCCCTGCACAATGGCCTGGATTTATGCAATTTCTTGCGTTTCCTGCCCAAGCTGACATGTTCCAAGCATCTCCGTTCTGATCTTGGCCCTCACCAACGCTGGTTACCTGAGGTAGGTGGGAGGTTCTGTGCTGATAGACACCGCCTTATACTTCTCATCATTTCCATCCAAGATCTCTTCCACTTCAGAGGCCTTTAACAGTGTCACACTAGTGGCTAATGTTGTATATCCATGATCTATTACCAGGAAAGATGCCAATAATTAACGCGGAAAAGTACTACATAGCAATGTAGCATTAATAGGCTGCATAGTGAAAAGCCTTCCCCGCCACTGCAGGAGGGACTAGAATAGGTTACCCAGTGGTACAAGTGTGTGCCCCAAAAGTCCTTTGGGCTTCATTTATCTTCTCGTAGACATTTAATTTTCGAGAAAGGTTTTGACATGGCATTTTGTACACATGGGATAAATGGAGATGACAAAACTTTCCACTGTCATTTCTGAGTTGCCAGAAGCCTCCACTCTCCCTCACACACCAGGATACTCTGCTACTGGGGTAGATTACTTGCACTGGAGTGACCAGAAGCCCAGCCACAGTGCCTGGCACTAAAGAAATATAATCTGGTTTTGACATCCATCTAAACAGCAGGAATAAGTGTGACTTTCTTGGGAGCAGGGGTGGAATGTCTTAGTTAATACATGGCAATCCCCACCACAAAGCCCAGAGAAGAAATACAATTCTAAAGACAAAAGCAGGATGACACCTTGGAATCGTTGCATAGTGATAGAGCAAAGATTTGCAAAAGGCATCAATATCTCTTTACCTTGCATAGCTACCCTGTTTATACTCTATTAAAATAGACTAAGAGTCAAGACACAGGGAGGGTTAGAATTACATGAGCTTCCCTCAGGTACTACCACTGGATGAACCTCATTCTTCCAGGGTGCAACTTATTTATTGACTTTGGTCATTTCTGTTGTGACATTTACTTAAGATGGAAGTGAAGGCTACAAAAACAACACTTCAGAAAAAAAAAGTCCTTAAATCCTCACAATTATTAGATAAACTTTAAATCTAATGTGCCTTTACTTAAGGAGAGGAAGAGAAAAACAATTCTTTCCTACCCTGGTAGGAAACCCCACACGGTTTAGCTCTGCACACCTACATCTGCCAAGATGAYGTAAAATCTCTTCCACAGCCTTCTGGGAGGAAAAGCCCAGAAAACAGTAATTCTTCAGTGGACTTAAAGGTTGGAAATAGAGAGGCAATGATCAATAGAAAAGCTGATAAGACTTGGGAAAGGGGGAGCAACCTCAGGACAGCTCTTGCTGAATTACAGAGACGATCTGCATTTGAGAGTCCCGTTAAGGTTCTGACAAAGAAGAGTTAAGCATGTGATCAGGATGCACAATTAGGGTGACCACAGGGAGAGATCAGAGGAAGAGGATTAGACATTAATATATATTGTAATAGCACCAAAGGTCACAGTGGAGATTCTTCCTCTAGCACAGCTAAGAATAACATGCAGATAACACTTACATCTTCTGGGACTGTGAGACCGCTGATTTTCTGTTGCGGGGGGGTGGGGGGGAAGAGAAAAAAAAAAAAAAAAAGAAAAGAAAGCAACAGGTCAGTAGGATCCTTGGAGGAAGGAGACGTAAGTCCAGAACGAACCATTTATTTTTATTATGCTTTAGTCTAAAGAGTGTACAACAAGTCATATTGCTAAGAAATTTAACTGCTTGTTATTAGTCTTCCACCAAAAATAATACCGAGGCAGCTATATTCTCACTGTGGCAGTCACATCAGTAGCAACACACCACAACAAATTCTGGGAGGCATAAACATTCAGTCCCTGCAAGAAGCAAAGTTAGGCAAAGACACACATTTTCAATGGGGCATCCTTGCAACATTCCTGCCTACTTGACAAAAGAGACAAAAATGCCCCTCTTTGTCTATAAAAGTCTCTTCTGGAATATGGTATCGATTTTGAGATGTGGCTTTTGCTTTGTGATGAACGCAGCCAACCCCAGGAAAGCCATGATGGATGTTTCGATTTTAGAACATTTTTGATCAGTTGATGTTTGTTGCTAGGCTGAACCAGGAGCTACCAGCGCCACCGCTACAGAGTGCGCCATCACTGGGGCAATGTGAAGTGATTCGCCCAGCCCTAAAGGTGCACAAGCTTCTGAATCACCAGAGGTAGTTTTTCAAGGCAAAATTTCAGATTTCAGATAAACAGTACTGGGAATGTTTACTCATCTTCTCACCATGTGAAGAGGCCACTATCTTCTTCCTTTCTTCCACTGTGGCTAGTCGCCTCCAGAGCGAGGGATATCTCTTGTACAGGGAACCCCGAAACATACGCAAGTAGTTTCCCACCTACAAGAAGAAAAGTGGAGCTGTGGCCTGGTGTTCCAGTATGGCCTCGTATTCCATTGAAGAGATTTTTAGCAGAAGGTGAAACAAATTCAGCTCTCTGTAATGATTAAGAGGGACCTCCTAAGAGGATTTTTTTGTTTGTTTTTTTTTTTTTTTGTGATAGACTGACTGCACTGGGTTTGGCATCATATAGCACTGCAATTTTTGCGGCAATACAAAAACCAGAATTTTTATCAGCATTTATTTCATTAATCTGATATGAAAAAACTCCCATCCGTTGACAATAATCCATTTAATGGGAAAAAAACTCCATTCATTTTCATGTATTTTTGAACAACCTAACCTTTCTTTACTTCAATTTCTGTTTCAATGCACAATGCTCAGTAGGAATTAAATCAAACCAGACACCCAGCTCTCTGACAGTTATCATTTTTACTTTGAAACTCTGTGCCATCTAGACATTGCTCGAATACAGCAAATGTCCAGAGACTTGTATTTTGTTTTAAATCCTTTGAACATGTAAAATGCGATCGCTGCCAATAATCCTCTTTCAAATTTACTTACCATCTGTAAAGCAGTTCCGTTCTTCCTGGCACAAGATCCTCACCTGTGCTGAAGGCTACAGCAGGACTTGCTGAACAACAGAACTATTTCTAGACTCTGAAATCAAATTTTTAGACTGGTAGTATACTGGCAAACTGCCACACAATAAGGTTTTTATTCCTTGTTTGACAAGACTCATTTTGATCTTAACATCTATTTTCAGGTAATTTTTAATTGTATCTTTTGCTCTACAGGGCTCATCAAGAGACAGAAATTAATGGCAGATAAAAAAGGCACCCTTTTTCCCCTTCCATGTGTCTGGTATGGCAATCTCGCAGATTAGCTGACAGCAGTTACAGTTCTTCTTTCAAACTTTACATTTCACATGAGAGAGCGAGGGGCCTTTAGTCCCTGCTTAACCTATACAGCTGGCTGTTTAACTTATCAAATATTTCCTTTTTTGCATCAAGGCAGGGCTAAAACGTTTTTTTTTCCTGTTTCCAGCTGTGATCATTTCCCTGGTGCTGAAGCACCAATGTTTCTTGCTTCAATAAGGCTGGTCTTCAGGGAGGCAGAACAGCCTCTCAGCATGAGAGAATATAGTGTCAGCATACACACTGGGGTGCTAAAATGCTGCACCCCAGCATCTGTTGGCACGACTCATTTGCACAAGGCTGAGAAACTGAGCTGGCTGATTTTGGTGGTGTCACTAAGCACAAAGGCCTAGGTGTGGACTTAGTTACCTCACGGCACATCAAATAATCCAAAATTCTGAACAAGTGTGCTACAAAAATTCGTAAGTGGAGTATCAGGGAGTGGGGCCTCGAATGGGGGCCTCAGGCTGCGATCAGGTGAGGATCTGCTCTCTACGTACTCGTACGTGTCTCCAAGAGCCGCCCTTTCTGGGAGCACAGCTGAGGCTCTCGGGCAGATCTCACCGTCCGGCCCCAAGCAGAGCCCGGGCCCCCAACACCCCCGGCAGCGCCCCGCAAGCGAGGGGGGGCAGAGGGGACCCGCAGGGGCTGGAAGGCCGGTGCCCCCCACGACAGGGCTCCCCTCAGCCCCTTCCCCACCCTGAGCCCAGCCCCCCTCCCCCCCCCGGCAGCTCCCCCAGCCCGGCCCGGCGCCCCGCTGCCCCCGCAGCCTCCCCCGGGCCCGGTTCCCGCCCGGGCCGTTGTGCGCGGGGCCGCACCTCGGAGCCGATCATGTAGAACTCGCCGTCCTCCTCCAGCTGGAACTTGACGGGCTTCTGCCCGAAGGTCTTGCTCAGCGCCATCATCATCATCGTGGCGGCAGGAGGGGGGCGGCGGGAGCGCCCGGCGTCCGGAGGCGGGGGGGGGCCTGGGGAGCCGGCGGCGGCGGCAGCGAGGGGAAGCGACGACGGGCGGCGCCGCGGCCTACTCCAGCCGCCGCTCTGCACATGCGCCGGCGCGCCCCGCCCTCCCCCGGTGCCACCCCCCCCCCGCGCGGCGCTCACTGAGGGAGGGGCCCGGCTGAGGGGCGGCCCGGGCAGGCGGCGCTTAGAAAAGAGGCGGTTTATTGGTGCGGGGGCGGCACATAAATACACAGGCGGCACTCGCACACGGGTATGTACGTGTGGCTGCGGGGGAGGGGCTGCACACGCTCTGCAAACATTTACAGCTGCGCTCCTGAGGAGGGGCCGGCACCGAGACCCGCGGGGCTGGGGTACCGGTCACCCTCCGCGCCCCCGGGCCGGCAGCAGCCCGGCCTGCTCGTTGGGGTCACCCGGGGCGGGGAACGGCGAGGGGCACGGGTGGGTTGAAAGATGGAAAGGGAAGAAATCGACCGCAGCCCCTTTGGTTTTTTTGGCATAAGGTTATGTAGCAACGAGGGGCGTGCAAAGAGCTGGAGTGGGGCTGTATGGTGCCTGCCCCCAGCCTGGTGTCCGGGCGGACTGGGAACAGTGGTATGAGACCGATCAGTGCAGTCATGAGCAACCCAGGATGGGGGACCTAACTCAGTACGAGCACAGGGAGCGACGGGGCAGTGTCCAGCACTGGCACCCAGCACCGTGGAAGGAAGGGGGCCCCTTGTCTATATACAAATCAGTATAAAATCCTAACGCATACTAGTGATACAACATAAAACCGGGAGTAGGGCTGCGGCAGGGTCCTAGCAGTCACCACTGCAGCCCTGGTGAAGTGACCCTGGCAGCAGCCACACGTCTGCATTCCTCTGCAGGCAGTCAGTGTCCTTCAAAGCCCCTGGCTAAGGCTGAGGGAGGCGTCTCAGTGGAAGCCCTCCACCCAGGCCAGCAGCAAAGGGCCACTGTCGTGAGCTATGTAAACATAGGAAATGCCATTGGATCAGTTCTACAGGATGGGGTCCAGGTTAATTAGGAGAGTATGATCCCGTTCCAGGCTGGCTTGATGGCTTTTGGGATACTACTGCTGGAAGAGTGTGGCCACATTAAGGGTTTAGTGGCTGCTCTTGCCTGCAAGGAACACGGCAGATGCTTTTATGTTGATAGCAACTGAAGCTGGGGCTGCTGGAACTGGAGAGGAGCAAACTTAGTCACTTGTTGTGACAGACACATGTTGTGTCAGATGCTGAGCCTGGAAAGAAGCCAGGAACGGCAGAGGGAACCCTCTGTGTGGCTGCTGGAGGTAAGGGTGATGAAAGGGGAGCATGGAGGACACAAGCATGCCCCTCATCTGAAGGAGTTGGAGGCAGGTGTACAGCTGAAGAAGTCCTGGCTGGTCTGGCGTGGGTAGCCCTCCAGCACTTTCACCTGGACTGGATCGAACTTCCAGTAATCTTGGCCTCTCAGGAAATAAGCAAAACCTGTGGGTGAGAGAGGAAGCGTTAGGAGAGACAGGGTTTGCGCAGCTCTGAGCTCTTTCACAGCATTTTGTCTAGCTAACACACTGCAGCACATGCACTACCAAAAGGGAGCCTGGAAGAGGCAGGAGATGCTGACAGATTCATTTCACTTGAACCCAGGCTTGTGGCTTACACTGTTCTTTCACACTGTTTCAGTTTTGATAGGAGAGTAAACAGGATGGATTTTATTTTATATTCCTGGTGGTTTAAAATATGTTGTACCCATGTAGTGACTTGGCTCTGAGAGGGCAGAGGACATCTAGGACCTGAACAGGGCCTATGCCAGGGAGCTTGTGAAGACCTGCTGCAGAGCATCTGTTACTGTGGGGAAGCTGCCCTGAGATTTAGGCTCTGGAAGCAGTGGGGAGCCGTTCCACTGCATCCTTTGGGAGGAAAGAGGCAGTCACCGCACCTGTCATGCCAAGCACCCTGGCTGTCCCCAGTGTTTCTGTGGCACTACCATGCTGTCTTCAGCATGGGGCACATCTGGGAGGACTAGGCAATACCGAAAGCAGCCTGTTCATTCAGTACAGCTGCCTAGGCTGAGGCATGGGCAGTGTTTCTGCTGTCTTCTCATCACTTTCTTTGTTGGGAGCAGAAACAGGTGGGTAGGACTCTGTGTCCATTTCTTGGTCAGAAATTTGAATTCTATCAGACACTTAACTGTTGATTGTTGCAATTATTAATGACAAAACTTCCCACTTTTATGGGAGAAGCCTCAGTTCCCTATGCACTGGAGGGAGCTGCCCCTCTCTCTCTACACTATATGGCATCTGCTATGGCAGGGAAGTGCCCACTGCTACCAAATGTCTAAATCTGCCCAGTTCTTCCAGCTGGGCAGTGGCATCAGCCTGAGCACCCACCCCAGAGCAGGCTACATCCCTGCTGCACTGACCAAACTCATCCTGAAAAGCCGCGTCAATCTCCTGAGGGACGCCGCGCCAGTCGGCCATGGTCCGGGGGTAGATGTTGTCCACCTGGCGGGTGTGAGGGTTGAAGCGCCAGTAATTGCCTCCACTGAAGATGTAGATCTTGTTCTTCTCAGCCCCCCACACCAGAGCTGCCTGCACAGGGGATGCAGGGAGGCCCAGCTCCACAATTGGGGTGGGACCAGATACCCGTCTCTCGCCATCGTAAATCCAGTACTGAGAATCTGGCGAGGAGACAGAAAAGGGAGACAAGGGTTCAGAAGCCCTTTGATGTCTGATAATTCAGCAGTCAACTGTGCAACTGGAGCTGGTGCCTTGGCAGAGCTCCGAAGGAAAGCTGTGCCTGAGAGGCAAAAACCCCACCAGTGTCATGGACACTGTCACTGATGGGTGCCCAAAGTGCCGGCAGCACAAGGAGTTGACTTCCCATCTCAGTCCAACCTGAAGGGTGTCAGTGGTGGGATGAGGATGACCGTTTTAGTAGCTGTCTTTTCTCTATTTGTGGAAGTTATAATAAAAGACTTGGCTGGAGGGACCAGCCTCTACCCTGCGAACTCAGTGCTTGGAGGAGAACGTATGTGGGCATGCAGAGGCATAAAGGGGACATGCGGCTGTAAAGGAGCAAGCTACAGAAACCAGGAAGAAGTTGCCAAGCTGCAATAGAGACTGGAAACATATTTCCAGATTAGATTAAAATGGGAATCTCTGTAATTAGCCTACGGCATGTAATACTTTCCCCTTATCTCATTTTAACTCATGGTAGAAGCCTGCCAATTTTAGCACTGTAAGTCCTTGTGTGCAGGTCAGGTGCTAAGTAATCTGTTTATGCAGGAACACTGCCTGCAGAGCCGCATGGTGTGCTTTCTGGTACTCGATTTCATGGGGCATACACATCCAGGGCAGCTGGGTACCTATGTCATTCTGCATCCCCACTATTAAATTTACACTTGGAAGGAGCATTAAAGAAAACAGTGGAGCTGAAACAGGGGTTGTTGCTGGTCTTGAACTCCAGAGATGGCCAGGAGGAGGTTTGGCCCCCTGTGGGTGATTGGTTTTTAATCCCCGTGGTGGCAGGAGGTTGTCTGGTTCTGCACACAGGCTCCCTGTAGGCTCATTCAGCCTGGGGGTACTACAGAAGCTCCGCATCCAGGTCTCTGAGGAGCAGAGAAGATGCTGTCCATCCCCTGAGCAGGGCCTCAGGGGCACAGGCTCAGGAGTTTCACAACTTGTGAAAGTGTCTGGGGCTCTCTTCTGGCACAGTGCTTCCCAGGACAGCTGGGGGGATGGAGCAAGTGTTTTCTTCCTCCTCCTCTGCCAGCATCATTGCCAGGGCAGAGGCTCAAAACAAACATTTGTGTTCTAGAGGAGGAGAATGGGATATCTTGGCTGTGTCTAAAATAAAAGTGACCCCTCCTTCTCTCTTCTCCCCTCAATATCTGCTAAAAAGTTTAAACTAAACAGAGACGGAAACAAATAACAAGGATCACTGGATTGCTGAGGATGCCCAGAAGGTTTATCCTCCCAGGAACTTGTTGGGTCCTGAATACCCCTCAGTAAAGGAGAAGCATTTCCGAGCCGTCTGATCCCAGTCCAGCTCTTACCTTGGAAAAACCAGATATTGCCCAGAGGGTCCTCGAAGGTGGCATCAACAGAGCTGGGGATCCCCTGCCAGTGGCGGGAGGCCAGAGCTGGGTAGCCATCCTGCAGCTTTCCAGCTCGGAGCCGCCAYACATAGCGAGACTTGAAGAAGAACAGCTCCCCTCGAATGGTGGATGCGGCGTCGAAAGCTGTGTCACAGGCGTCGGGCTGCACAGACTGCCAAAGCATGGCTGGTCAGGTGCTTGGACTTGCGTGAGCCCCCCTTGCCCAGGCTGGGTTCAGCGGACGGGAAGTCCCTGTGTCGGGGCAGCTGTCCTGCTTTCAACCAGTTTTGGTTGGGCACGTGCTGCCCAAAGATCCCCTCCCCGCACATCCCAGGCTGGCTGGCAGTGCCAGCTGTGGGGTCCAGATCTGGGCTCACCAGCATGGGTAGAAGACACAGACACCAAACCACGTGTAAGCCTGCTGCTGGCCTCAYGGTGAGGACAGTCCCAGCAGCTGGGAACAAGCTGCGGTGTTAGAGGAGGACACAGACAGGCTGTTCACTCACCTCCATGTTGGTGATCTCATTTGTTTCAAGGTCTGGCTGGGGCAGCTCTGCTGGCTGAGTTGGGGTTGGGTTGGGATCCAGTTTGGGTTTCCCGTAGAGGTACTGGATACCTTGCTTGTCATCCTCACTCAGGCTTAGCGGGTAGCGGAAGATGTAGAAAGGAGACATCAGTGACTTGGAGACAGCTGTGTGCTGCAGGCCCAGGACGTGGCCAAACTCATGAGCAGCCACTTGGAGGAGGTCAGTGCCTGCAAAGGGAAGAGATGGGAGATGCTTTTGCCTGCTTTTGTGTGACAGGCAAGCCGTGCCTGCAGAGAGGACGCCTGCCTCCTAGGCTCACTTCTACCAATTATCAGCCATTGACAATGCACTGAGGTATGTTGTAGGAGCCCAACGCGAGGCAAGAGAAATCTACCTCCACTACAGTGCTTGCAGGTTGTTCCCAGACTTTTCCTGTGTAGCTCTACACCGTGTTTGTGTGTTTTTTTAAGGAGACAAAGGGCATAATTAAGGGATCCACTGGTTCAGGAGCACCGTGAGTGAATTCATACACTCAGGTATTAGCCTGGGCATGTTGGTAATTTGTAATTCTTTTGCCAGGGGCTCCTGCACCTCATTGGCTACCAGGAAGAAAAGGATTTTCCACGCGCTTTTGGAAAGGAGAAATTTGCACGGAGAAAGAAGTCTGGCCCATAGATGTAGGTGGTGGGGTGGTAAGGTTGGGTTTTGTCCACCCAGCCTTGCACCAGTTGTTGGCTACAGCTGTAGTGTATCAGGTCCCATTTAGATCATGTCCACTGTGGAAGATACCAGCATCAGCGAGGGAATGCTCTGGGGTTAAAACTTGCTAAAGGCTGTTGTCACACAGACAGCAGAGGGAGCTCATTTATTGCTTGTGTGTAGACTGTAGCAAGAAAGTGACATTTAGAAATCAATCCATAAAAAATTATCCAATGTCAAGGCCTGGACCTTCTTCACCAGACTCAAGTAGATTTATGGGAGATCATGTTTTAGGAATACATGACCTTGGAGTGTCTAGAAAAGGAGAGGGGGACAAGTGGATTTCAGTATGCAAAAATGTGTCATTTGGCAGGTGTTATGTAGCTTCCAATGGATGCTTTTTCAAGTTGATAAATTTCAGGGAAAGCTGGAAGAGAGGCATATTAAGCAGCAAAGCTTGTGAACGAGGCTGTTTGTTGACAAGTCCCAGCGTATTCATTCACTCACCTTCAGCCAGAAATCCTCCAAGCTGCAGCCCAAGTGATGAGAAAGGCAGGGATGTGAGTCAGCCAGCCTTGCTGCTCCAAGCAGGATTTCCCTGCTGGCTCCAGGGGAGCAGGTCACTTCTCAGCACTGGGACGGGACAGGACAGGACAGGGGGGATGCAGCTGGGAGGAACGCCTGGGAAGGGYGGAGGGGAAGGTGAGCCCCTGACTTCCTCCGCTGGTCAGCTTTACATTGAAGCGATGAATTTACACAGCACTGATCCAATTAAATCGACACATCTAGGTCAGCTGAGAAAGTGGGATTTCTATGTCAGTGATTTATTACAAACTTTCAGACACTTCTGTTTAGTTTGGCAGGCTCCTCACTTGATGCTTTCCAGTGTTGGCAGATCAGCTGTGCTGTTGTCAGATTCTCTGGGGGAGGTGAACAAGAGCACGCCTGAAGGAGCTGTGCTGGGGAGCATCACTGTGTCCCTCACAGAAGGTCCTCCACGTGGAGTCCTGCTTCCTGCATGGCTCTGGGGTGACCCCAGGGCACATCTTAGCCCTCCTCGTACTTCTGCTCTCCCATCTGTAAAATGAGGCTAAGGATTTCCCTGTCTCACTGAGAGCTGAGATAAGGATTTATCCATGTTTATAATCGTAAAGCTCTTTTCAGCATGTTAAATGGCAATTAGCTGCAAAGAGCTTTTACAACATTTATTTATGGAAGATGTAGGGGGGAGAAAAAGGGCCATGGAATAGGGCTGGATTCTGATGGGAACTGGCATCCATTTTCAGTTCCTGGTTTGCCTCCAACACTGTCTTTGTGGGAGAATGTAGGAAATTGTTCAACAACACAGGCAGCCCCAACAGAGGGTGAAAAATGGCAGAGCCCACCCTTCCCTAAGGAGCAGAAACGCTTCTGCAGAAAGATTGGTACTCCRTGGTTCTTGATCTGGGTCAGCATGAACAGGGTCGGAGACATAGAAGTCCTGTGCCCCATGCAGAGACTCAAGCTGGCATACAACTGGCAATAAAGTGGACTTCCGGGGAGCCCATCTGAGCCCTGAACATTGACATGGACAAAATGCTTGGGAAAACCCAAGAGAGGCAGGGATTTAACTTGGGCTTTTTGATTTGTCTTTGTCCCTGTAGACAAGCTGGGAAGGAGGAGGAGGGGCTGACCCGGGTTAATTTTGGTGGCTCTTGCAGAAACTGATGCTTTGGGCACTGATTCAGATGGTCCCAGGCAGTACTGCGGTATCTCATGAGATACTGTGACACCAGACCCTGAGTGCCCAAGCAGAGAGCTACCAGCTTGGATCTATTATTTAGAAAAAAAAAAAAAAAAAAGAAAAAAAAGAGTCTTGACTCGATGTGGCGTTGTTTATGGTCAGAGCATTCCCAGGCCACAGGGGCAGAGCTGGAGCCTGGGTGGTTTCCCTTTATGGACTTGTTGGACAAAGAAAATACTTTGTGGGCAGGCAGTGAACAGTGCACGCAGGGACTGGGGCTGAGGCTGTCCTTTGGAAGACAACTGTGTCAGCCAGTGCTTGAGCCTCAGTTTTCCTTCATTCCTTCCCTGCCTTATTTCTAACGGCTCCTGCCAATGCTGGGTGCAATTCCCAAGTGGCAGGGCGTGTGGCTAGGCAGAGGAGCCGTCTCTCAGATGTGTCCCTCTTGCTCCCCCCGCACAGGGGGAGCCCACTGGGAAACCAGGGTCCTGGTGCTGGACACAGGCTTTGCTATGGCTGAAGGGTGACAAGAAAAGACCTGAATACTACCAGTAGGGTTGTAAGTGGTAGGAGACGACAATGCACACTACAAAAATGACTGCTGCCTCTCAGTTTTACAGGGTCCCTGTTCACACCACAACTGAATCATTTCCAAGTGCCCTGATAAGCATCCTGGAGTGTCCACAGCTCCCCCTGAAACAGTACCGTACCCAGGTTGTTCCCAATCGTCCAGGTCTCATCATAGTCAAAATGGACATCTCCCTCCCGGTGTGTCTTGGGGAAGAACGCGTGTGCCAGGATCCCTCCGGGCCCGTCAAAAGGCAAGTTATCTCCATGCCAGTACCTGGAGGGAAGACACATTGCACATCAGACAAACAGCCGTGTACCTCCAGTGAACAGCATCATATGGCAAAAGGCGGGGAGCCACTGCAAGGGGACAGCAGCTCTCACTCCCATCCTAAGTTCATCCCACCAGTCCAGATTGACTGTTTTGAGCCCTTTGGATTGCCACAAACTTGGTTCTGCATCGAGGCACTGAGGAAGCAGAGCTTGGTCACACGAAGCCCTGGGGAGTTCCTATGTTTTCTCAGGGATGTTTCTCTCCTCCCCCTGTTCAGCTTCCAGCCCAAAGCTGACCATGGAGCCTAAAGAATTAAAGTGGTGACGGCTCAAGGCAAGATTAAGTTGACATAGGTGAGCAGCAGGGGGATGCAGAGGGGCAGCTGGCAGCGAACCCAGCCAAACCCTCAGGTCCTCACTCAAGCCAAGCCCACTATTGACTAGTGAAGGAAACCCATGAGAGATGTGGCCACTTTAGAGAGCTTAGGGAGGCACCGGCAAATACACAGCATGCACATCGCATCACTGCTTGGACAGTCTCCACTGCCTTTATTAGTTTTGTGCAAACATGCAGCAGAGGGAAGTCTTTGCCCCCGTGCGTATTTTGCCAAAAGTGAGTTTCAGGCTGGGAGCCAAAATTCATTTAACCAAGAAACTATATTTGTCTTTGGGCAGACAGTTACGTCGTTCAGTCAAGGGACAGGATAGAGGACCTCAAGATGGAAAGTCAAAACAAATGCTTAGAAAAACAGCCTGTGGGCAGAGAAACGTAAATGTACCAGGAAAATTAATGAACGATCAGTAATGGTACTGTGCACAGCCAGCACAGAACAGCTGCACTTACACCAAGCAGCCCACAACTGACAAAAAAAAAAACAAACTCAAAACCAAAACAAAAAAATCCCAGTGTCTGAAAGCAGAAATATGAGCCTCCACTTAAGTGCCTAAGTTGTGTGCTGGCAGCTCTCTGCTCTGGTTAGAGGCTTGAGGTGTTGCCTGCAAGGCTGCTGCTCTGTCTGGGAGGAGGGTGCTGCTGCCCACTGTGCTCACCTTGTGAAATCGATGACGATGTCAGCCCGGCCCTCCTGCACCTCGGTGAAGGTCAGCGGGGTCACGTCGCTCCAGACTTTCAAAGCTTCCTCGATGGTCCTTCTCACTTTAGCTTTTACAAGTTGCCACGGGAACCTGATAATTCTGAAAAGCAACAGACACTGGATGAGGAGAGCATCAGCCACTGTCCCATGGACACTGCTGTCATGAAGACGCTAGCTGTAGGATCAACGTCACTAGGGCTGCCACTCTCTCTCAGCACCGGGACATCTCCAATCCATACAAGCACTGCTCAGGCACCCTCTTCCAAGCAACACGTGCAGCAGATAAATCCCATCAGTGTTGAAACCCTCTAGCTGGTGGGCCCAGAGGTGAGCTCTCTCTGGAGAGCTTTGCAGATCTGTGTTTTTCTGGAGTGAAGTGATGCAGCATTTCCCAGGTCTGTGCCCTGTGAGTTCAGCCCCACAGAGGTGCCTGGGAGTGGTGTGATGTGATTTCTCCTCCTCAACCTCTGCATTTTTTGCCCCTGGAAACCTGGGCTCGCTCAGAGCAGCTGCTACCTCTTCTGCCCTCCTATAACATAAGCAGACTGTAAAGTCTGCCACAGAGGGAGCTTTCTTTCCCTTCCATTAACAGTGTTGGTGTGTGTTCATCTCTGCTGTGTTTCTTTCTTTAACACTGTTGACCAAAAAAAGAGGAAGAAGCCTTTCTGTTATCTATTGCCTCCTAACGCTATGAGGAACTGTCTCCTGCACTTAATTAAACAAAAGAGGATTTATGTGCTGTCAAAGTCCATACGAGTGCTCACCTCTCCACTCATGCCCCTGTGGGCAACTGGGGAGGCAGCACAACCCTCCCGCAAGCCTGTTGAGCAGATTCGCGATTGAGAATGTGTCAGGTGACTTGGGCAAAACTTTACACTGAAGTTGTGTTTATGGAAACATCAATAACAGCTGAATAAAAAGGTCTTTTTTAAATAAACTGTGAAGTGAGCCTGCAGCGGGGTGGCTGGGGGGAGCAAAGGCACAACAGGAGAGGGCTGGTGGTAGGGGCTCAGCTCGGCATGTGTCAGGGGTTTGATGTAGGGAAGTGAATGTATGCACATGGGGGTGTTGATGCGGGACTGACTGAGGGGTGGCGCAACGGCTGTGCGGAATGTGTTTGGGCAGGGGTGGGTGGGCAGCTGTGTTTATGGCCGCGTGTGCGTGAGGGGATGTGGAGGTGCTGGGTACGACCCTGCTGGTTGTTCAGCACGTGGCTCCCTTGCCCCCCAGCTGGCCGTACCCAGTTTTAGGGCTGCCCTCCAGCTTTTATGATCACGTCACAGCATGCCGCGCTCCAGGGAACATCGGACTGAGAGGTTTGGGGAGGGAGAAGCAAACCAGCCTGACTCCCGTTTCAGGCCTCTCTTACTTGTAGGTGAGATCAGTCTTGTCCCAGCGTCCGCCAGAGAGGACGAACCGCTTCTGCCGGTTCCGCCCGTTCTGGCCATCCAGCGACGCCGGGAGGTCCGGCACGCCGCACCGGGGCGGGTTCCAGCGTGCCACCTGCTCATCCGCRCCCACGGGGAAGCCCTTGGCGGGCATGCCGGTCCCCACAGTGTTCACCAAGGATGACAGCCAAGGACTCTGCTCCTTCCAGGTATGATGCTTTCGAGACACGTCCTAAAAGGGAAAAGCAAAGCCATGACTTCAGTGTCTGGGAAGAGAGGTCCTGATGCAGAGTGCTGGACGACTCCCCACAGCAGCCCTGCAGCAGTGAGTTCCACCTCTGCCTGGGGCTGTTCCYCTGCTGCTAGGGCACAAACTGCTCCCCACAAACATCCTCTGTTCCCTGGGCTCTGCTGCTGCCAAGCTGGGTCACACCTGGAAGGCACTGTGTCATGCCATGGCACCTCCTAAGCACTGGGCTATTTTTGGTCCATCTTTCTTTGGCAGCTGCCCGGCAGGAAATGCTTTTGCAAACTGTGGATGAGAACCAGACCCTTCAAGAATGAAACAAATCACTAGAGAGTAAATTCTCCCCCTTTGCCCCACATCCTTTATTCCCTCCTGGCCCCAGGTAGAGGTGATATTAATGGGAGGAAGCCTTTAGTCACCAGCACACAGTTGTGCTCCCCATTGTCGCTCCCATGGTGCCCCCTCGGTGTCCTGGTGTGGTGAGCAGGCTCTCAGCATGGCTGGGGGATAGCGCAAGCTGCAGAGCAGGACACACGGATCTGGGGGGTGACTTAGAGCCCAGCCCATGGGGCAGAGAGCAGCAGTGACCGTCCCTGCAGCTCCTATCACTGCCTGAGGTCACCGATTCTGCAGAGGGATGGACAGGACCATACCCCCTTGCCTCACTGCGCCTGTGACTCTGCTTGAGGATCGCCCAAGATCACCTGGGCTCTCCCACACTTAGTTGGAAAAGCACAGTTCCTCTTGGCAACATTAATTAGTGCTAATTAGCTGACTTCCATTGGTTTCCCACCTGACAGCAGGACTATGGGGCCACCATGAAACATGACCCAAGCATAATCCCCAGCCTGCTGTGAGGCATGTAGGGTGAGAGGCGCTTGGTTCCTGCATCACCACRCTGCACAAGCCAGAGGTCCAAACGCAGAATTTTTTGCCTGATTCTGTGCAGGCAAATTTAAAGGTGTTTGAGCAGCATGAGGAACTGAGATGCAGCAGTGACACATCTCTACTCAGACAGGCAGGCTCTGTCCCACAGGGCTCCAGAGTGAAGACCTGGGGTTTAGAGGTCCTCTTCCTTCCCCTGCAAAGAGCTGCCTTCCTCTAGGCCAGCTCTCCTGGCTGCCCTGCCGGGGACACGAAGGTCAGGCGGGCATGATGCCAGGGCTGCCATGATGCCATGCAAACCGCATGCTGCCGCCGCTCTGTTCCCTACAATGAGCCCATGTCTGCAGGCTGGAATGAAGTGTGAAGCCCTTGGCATTAATTCCACTGCCAAGCTCCCGACTCTGTAATGGCCCCGTGCCTCTGAGCGACACACAGATGGACACAGGAGCCTGGGAGGTCACACAAGGTGCAGTTTAGGTGTTCAGCTCTTTGTGTGTCTGTCACCCCTCCAGCCTGCTGGCTTGTCCTCCCCAGCCAGCCAGACACTCTTGGTGGGTTGGCACCTGCCAGCCTTTGCCTTAGACACCATCAACCCAATCCTGGTGTCCCAGTGCACTTTCACACACCACGGGAACCACACCATCAACACATGCAAAGAGAGAAAGCCATTTTACATCCTGAACAGCAAAGCCTACCCAGGCCACCAGCCGTGGCACTGACAATCCATCCAGTGCTTTGGTGGAAGGAGGGTGTATGGGCTGGCCTGTCCCAGGGGAGTCCGGGCTGCTCCTGCTGAATGCTGGAGCCCTGCCAGGTCGGAGGTACCTGTCTCTCTAAGAGGAGCTCTCTAAGAGCTGCCTGGCACCCTGCCTGGGCTGGCAGCTAGCGCCTGCGAAGGACAGCTGGCAGGAGGAGCTGATGAGGTTCATGTCCTGGCCAACATCTTGCTCCCAGCCCCGATGAGACCCTCTGCCAAGCACATAATGGCAGCTGTGTCACCAAAGCCCAGCCTGGAGGGCCGCTTGGCTCCTTGCTCCTGGGTGTGCTCAAGAGCACCCACTGTCACTGGAGGCAGGTCCTGCTGGCCGAGGACATGGGGTGATTAATGTGTCTGGTTCCCAGGACCAGGAGGTGCAGGACAGCCGCATCGAGGCACGTGAGGAGGAGTGGAGATGGACCCTGGGGAGAGCCCTTGCTGTGGAACTGGGAGCACTGGGAAACCCTCAGGAGTTGCCCATGTAGGTGAGTGGGTTGAGGCTGACCCAGGTGGGCTTAGTCCTGTTTTTTTGTCTTGGCTACGCTAAGCACATCCCCCTGGTCTCCCAGGAAGGCTGGTTATTGCCTTCCTGGCTGGAGGCACTGGCATAAACTGGAGATTATCACCCTCCTCCGAGCAGGGGCAGAGGAGGAACTGCCTACTTCCGTCTTGCCCTGAGGGATCCCACGTTCAGGGGCAGACCAGAGGTAGGTTTTCTCTCTCCCCTTTGGTTAACTCAAGGCCACTGGCATGAATCCCAGCTTCCAGCCATCCAAACCCCACCTTGCCTTAGGCAGGACTCTCCCTGCTCCCGCCTGCCTGCCCTCTGCGGAGACCTGGCCCTGGGAGGGGACACAGCGTGGCCCTGTGAACGGCTCTGGGTGGAGGCAGGAGGCGAGACCTGCCCTGCTGCCCGTGTGCTCGCTGTGCCCCTAGACAAACAGTGAGTCTCTCCCTGTCGTCACTGCACCAACATTAGCACCATGGCAGGAAAGGGCTGGAAAATGCCACTGCAGGCGTAGCCGGCAAGGGGAAATATGACAGTTAGAAACCACTTGCCAAACAATGCTCAGGAGACGCGTCAGGCTGGAGATTTCGGTCTCCTTGGCTGTACACACCTCACTGCAGGCACTTCCCAAGGCTTAGATAACGTGTCCTCTCGCTTAAGGTTGCATCCTTCCCACCCAGCACTGAAGCCACCCTCTCTTGGGGAGATCCTGCTTTGTTCTCCTGAGCTGTGGTATGATGCCCCAAGTGTAGGCTTAGGGGTTTCCTTAGGGCTGTGCTGCTGCTGAAGCTAGTGCAAACCTGTGAAGAGAGGATGAGGAGGGCACTGGCTGCTGGGTAACTATCACGGCATCCCCACTCCTCCCATCCCACCACCGGAGGGGAAAGGATTACCAAAGACCGAAAGCAAAGGAAAAGTCCCTGCAACCCAGGGCAGGCGTTCAGAGCAGCTGAGTGCAGAGCCGGATCTGAGCCTCTGGCTAAGGCTGTGTGCAGCCACTTGCACTGCCCTTCCCAGTATAACCCRCAGTTGGGGTGGCCGCTGTGCATAGGAACAGACAGCTTTTAGCCACGCGAAGAGGCCAGGGCTTTGCAATAGAGACTGAGCAGCAAAATGTCTGCACAACACGAGTGCAGAGAGGCTGCCAGGCCTGAAACCAAGGGCCGAGGGCAGTGAGGACAGCAGAGGAGCAAAGCTATACACAAAGAGGGCTGTGCTGCAGGCTGGCCACAGCTCCTCACAAATAAAGTGCCTCTTCCTAGCAGCCTTGTGACCCAAAGGCTGAGAGAGAACAGGAGGGAAAGGACAGATCCCACGGGAGAGCAGAAACCACAGCGGAGGTACAGACTGCCCACTCGGTTCCTCGCAGCTTTATCAGCCCTCAAGTGCTGCGATACAACAGCCATCACTTCTGGGTCTGCTGGGGCCGGATGAACACCAGCCAAGCTTCCCAGGAAGTGTCCCAGCCATTCCGAGGAGCGAGCAGCATCTTTAACCTCATTGTGCTGGGCAGCACTCRCCCTCCAGAGTCTCCCGGGAGGAGAAGCAGCCGGAGCAGCACATTACAGTGGAGTATCACCAACACTGTGTATAAAAAACCTCAAGAGTGAGACTAGTGCCTGGTACTGACAAACCCAGTGCTCTCCTCTGCCTGGGTCCATCCTCTGCTGCCTGCCCTGAACTTAAACTTGTCTCCTCTGTCGTGTACCTAATTACCTGGGCTCCTGCCGGCTCCTGCAGCACGGACATCAAAAGAGACCCCCCCTCCCTGTCAGACAGGAGTGACTGGACAAGTTACAACGTGAATCCCATCAGTCTTGGATACTTCCCCTGTCACTGGGGGCTGTTTCCTCTTCTGCTAGGGGATGAGCTCATGGGTTTTCTCCCCACCTCCCTGTCCCTTCTGCTGCTGCTTTTCCATTTTTCCCTGCCTTCTCCTGTTACTCAGGAGTGTTTGGCAAGGCCCTGGTGTTTGCTGTGTCTTTGGCTAGTAGCATTATCCTCCTCCCACCTATGAGCCTGCACCTCAGAGCACTCCTGCCCTTAGTTCAACGTGTGGGGAAGGAGAGTAGAGATGCTTTCTCCTGCAGTTCTCATGTAAGACAGTTCTCTCACCCCATTTCTGTCCACTGTCGGGTGGCTGTGCCCCCCAGGGGCTCTGCACCCCCTTAACAGGCTGCAGCAATGTTCCTGCCTGAGATCAGCACTGTTGTCCTGATTGCACAGAGTACCATCACTGGCTTTTTGGCCAGCCTGCCTCTCAGCCCAGCATGGATTTGCAGGGGTTGGATTTGAAAATGCAGCTACAGCTGATGGTTAGTGGTAAAACTGGAGCCAGCTCCACTCCGGTCAGGTTGTGTCCCAGAAGCTGACTGGCCTTGGAAGGTGCTAATGCTACAGCCAAAATTTCATGGCAGAAACAGATTATGTTTGTGGTCTGGTCAGACCCTAAGTGTGCTCCTGGTCGAGGCACTCTTAGTGGAAACAATGGAAACTCGGTGGAAACAATACCTAGGCAAAACCACCAGATGTATTGATCCTACCTCCCACAGAACAAGGCAGCGTCTCCCAACCCCTCTAACTATGAATTCTTTGCTTACACAAAATACTTCTGCTACGGGAATGGCTCCTTCGTGCTGGGCTGCAGCCCGGTCCCGCTGCAGAAAAGCCAGAGGGAATGCAAAGGCTGAGGCCAAACTTTGGCCAAATGAGGCCAAACGGGAGGTGCCTCAGTGCCTGGCCGTGCATACGCAGTTGGAGGTTCCTCTCCGCTCACTTCCCATACTCCGTAGCACCATCAAGCACTACCTCCTGGGGCCTGACAGTTTGTTTCCGGATTATTTGGTGGTAGTTGTTGTTGGCAACGAAAAAAGGAAAATGTTTATTTTTCCTAAGCAACGTGGAACATGAAACATTATGGACTGCAAATGTTTATGCCCACAGACAGAATGAGAAGACCCAGGCTCTGATGTAACAAGAGAAAGCACATGAACAAGCACTGCAGGACTATTTTTATTATCAGACACTTTAATTACGTGACAGTTTGTGAGTCTAGTCCATCAACAACACCACAACCAAGCTGCTGGTGTCACCCAAGAAACAGTTTGCCAGAAACAGCAGTACTCACAAAGCAAACAAGCCCCAGGATGCCAGGATAGCAAAAGGTTTCAAGAGCCCTTAATCTGATGACCTAGAAATCCCCTTGAAACCAAGAAACTGCTCTAGGATGCAGCACACTCCAGGCAGAGGAGGAAGGGGGTTGAGATGTTTTGTTCATTGTGCAATTACATCCAAGCTAAGGTGAGCAATGAGCTATCAGTGCCCAGCCCAAGGACAACGGCCAGGACATCTCCCACTGGGTATGGCCACCTGGCACAGTGCAGCCCTCTCCAGAGCTATGGGGGGATGTTCTACCCTCAGGGAGCGTATGCTGCTCAGATGTGCAGGCTGGGATCTCCAAACCCACAAGACAAGCACTGTCCCCCTGCCCAGTCTCCTGGAGATGTCTGGGGGGTTTTCTCCCTCCGCTAATTTTCACAGAGCCACTTTTGTGAGATGGTGATGTCTCTCTCCTGCCCAAATCCCACTAAGAAGAGAAGGTCTGGTGACCTGTCTGTCCTGGTGGGTCTCATCTGCACCAGGATCTCAGTGAACCCCTGAAGTGCTCTGCTTTTCATTTTGCTGGACAGCTATGTGCAGACTCAGCAGTGCTTCCATTCACGTTACAGGCTGAGCCATCCCCAGTGTAAGAATATCCAGGAACCCTTCATTTACCTGTCTGTGTATTTGGGATTAGTAGGAAAGACCTGACAGGGTCTCGGGTGTGAAAAGTCTCTGCAGGACAATTTTTCCACGGAAGATCCTTTTTTAAACAAGACCTACACAGTGCACCCTTCCTCTGCTGAGCCCCCCAAGTTATGGTGCCAGGGCAGGATATGCATGGGGGAAGCAAGTAAAAGGCAGCGTGAGCTGGAGTGGGGGATCCTCCTCAAAGTGCTTCTCTCATCCCTGCTCTCTTCTCCCTCCCCAGTCCGCTTTGCCAGCTGCACACCCCAAGTCTTGCCACACTGCAGGGTGTGCATGTGTGTTGCATGTGAAAGCACAAACACCACAAACCCGCTGGAGAATAACTGCTTACATGTGTCTCGAGTCTCTCCCAGAGCAGAGGATAAACATGCCTAAAATTATCCCAACACTCACTGCAGTATTTAAATAGCCAAACCAAACAGTGCAAATCAAACCCTTCCTGAGCAAGGCAGGCGGCCTCCCCGGCTCCTGAGCTGCAGGGAAGGCAGCACCGTGCTTCCAGGGGGGAACCTGCTGGGTTCAGGGCGAGAACTGCAGGATACAGCTCCCAAGGGATTATGCTGGCAGCTGGGAGGGTGCCCACCACTTCTCCACAGAGAGAGAGTTTCCCAGCAAATGGACTGACTTTGATTTCCCAGGGGAGCCGAAAGCAATGCAGGAATTCAGTGTCTGCGTGTGCACTGCCCCGAGGACTGCAAATCTTTTGTTCTCAAGTTTTACAGTGGACACCAGACACAGCCTGTATTCTGCTCTCAGTTTTCTCTTTCTTTCTTTAGGTGCTAATGTAAAAGTGAAGGAGATCTACAGGGTTTGCTACAAAGAACGCAGCTCCTTCTGCAACTTGCCCTGTGTAGCCTGGCTTTGAAGTGAATCTGAGCCCTTGATTCCCTCCCCATTCAGTATTGCTGTTGTGAGTTGTTACTGAAGCACCAGTCACGGTGCAGCATCCCGCTGCGCCAGGTGCTGCCTAGCGTGGTCCTTGCCCACCCCATTTACTAGCACAGCTCGAGGAAGTCACCATCGTCTGTTTTGTAGAAGTGTGAGTCTCTTTTCCCAGCTCAGCCCCTTGGCTCCTTTCTCATTCATCACCCAACAGCAAAAGGTGCACAGACAGGAAATTAGCTGCTGTTAGACATAGGGAAACATCTCTTTGTGCAGAGAGACTAAAAGTAGCCAGAGAAGTGAACATGCGATGGCATGGCAGAGCTCTCTAGTAAGAGAGGGTAGAGAAGGGCTGAGGCCAGAAACTCATGCACGGGCCACTGTCAGCCCAGCAATCCCACTTCAGCCATTCCGCACTGACATGGAAGAGGAATGGGCTGCACTGCTGTCAACTTACTTATGTCATATGTGAGAGCAACCACTGTGATGCTGGCTTTACTTCAGAGGTGCTAGAATGACCTTCAGAAGCCTTGACACCAGATAAGGAACCCAAAAGGGCAGCTATTTGGGATGAGAGAACTGCTACTTGAAAGGATGGGAAATCATCTGTCCATTTCCAACCCCAAACCAATGCAGCCACCATCTCTGCAAAGACTGAGTGAAATACATTGATTTGAAATCCCGAGCTCCACATGGCTGGTCAAACACACAAGCACAAGATGTTCCTGAACAAAACACACCTGTAGAAGCATCACCTGCAGTTACTCCAGCCAAGAGGAAAGTATTAGCACTCACGATGCAGAGCATTAGCCTGGGATGAGGAAGAAACCATCTCTGGGCAGCAGACTACCAACTGGGGGGACCTTCTTCAGGCATGTGGTGGTGGATTAGATGGACCAGAAGCCTGAGCAGACCTGGACCCCTGCATTAACTCTGTGCTCATCCAGCAGTTTGGTGTATTCCCCCTGTTCAAGCGGTACTGGCCAAGGCAGATGAGCCCCAGCAACCTCTGCAGTCAGTCAGCAGCTGCGAGCACCGGCAGAAGGAGGTGAACAGCGCACATCGCAACTGGACTGGACCCAAGTTCAGGCAGTGTGAAACCCAGGCTGGCTCTCCCTTCCCCGGGGATCCCACACAGGTCCTTGCTGGCAGCAAGACCRGGACCAGAGGCTGTGCAGGTCCCTCCAGGAGCGGCAGCTTCTCAGCTTGCACACGGCAGAGCACGAGGCACACAGCAGAGCGTGGGGCACACGGCAGCCCAGCCAACATCCCTGCAGGAACCAGCGGTCTCCAGCTTTACGCAGATCCCTCCCAGCCCACCACTAGCTGCATTCAGATGGGGATGCAATCTGCGGAGCGGTGTCATAACTGGGATGCAGAGTGCCACCGCCTGAGTGCTTGGCCTCACCTTCCTCAGAGGCAGAGTGGAGCCAAGTGCAGTGACATTTTGTTTGGAATAATACAAGCATTTTGGGGGCCAAAGCTGCTCTGTGCCAAGTCCCAGCCCACAGCATATTTAGCAGCCAAGTTAGAAAGTACTCAGATGACAGAGCTGATAATAAAACCATCGACAGAACCTGAACTAATCCCCTTGGGCTGCTACCGGGCATTTGCTCTGTCATTATTTTATGGCACACTAGCGAAGCGCATGTATATAATAACCCAATTACGCACGCACACATTCCCAGCACAAGGAGCTCTCTGTCTTCTCCCGTCCCCGAATCCCTCGCACGCCGCTGCTCTTCTCCAGCAGCGGCAGTCCCTGCTGCTCGCAGCTCCATCCCAGGTGCTGGGATCTGGCAGGCATGTGCAGGAAGAAAGAGCCCTGCTGCTCCCCTCCTGCCTGCGCGTTTGATTCATCCCTTTAGTCTCGTCTCCCCGTAACACTTCTCGGAACTGCCAGCACAGCATGCGGGGGGTGTTATTAGCAGGCAGCGAGTGCTCTGCTGCCTTTAAAGGAAGGGGGGATCCCGTGTCCTCTCGTAAACACTCCTTGTCCCGGCCCCTGTTTTTCCCTTGCTCGCTCCGCAGAAGGGAGCACGCCTGTGAAAACTCCCCTAACATGCCAAGAGGAGCCCGCGGAGCGGGGGTGCCCGGGCGGGGGGCACCGCTGGGGCATCGCCGGGGCGGGGGCAGCCGTCCCCTGGACGGTGACTCCCGGCAGCGCATCGCTGCCCGTGCCGGCATCCCGAGGGCGGCTTGGGAGGGTGGAGGGGGAGCGGCTCATCCCGCTCAGCGGAGGGTCTGCCGGGGAGATGCTCCCATTGRGGCTGCACCGGAGAGCCGCGGGGCAAGGTGCGGCTGGGACTTGGGGGGACACACGGAGGCACCGGGTGGTCCCGACTCACCGGCTTATGTCGGCGGGCGGGCGCGGCGGGCGCGCAGTGCAGCAAGGCGGCGGCCAGCAAGGCGGCGGCGGCGGGC
>JAYKAV010002464.1:0-25694 GCA_035582835.1 Phoebastria nigripes | reverse complement strand
GGGGGGTCCCCGCCGCTGCGCCTTTTATCCCCCCCCGTGGCCGCCTGCCCTCCTCCCCGCGCCTCCTCCCGCTCCTGCCTTTTGTTCTCCCCGAGCCGCGGCTGTACGGGCCGGGGGGACACGGCCCGGCGGCATCGCGGGAGGGGGGTCCCGCCCGTCCCGCCCCGCTCCGCCCCGCCGCCCCCGGCGGCGGGGCGGAGCGGGGCGGGACGGGCGGGACCCCCCTCCCGCGCCTGCCCGGCCCCGGCCCCTGGCCTCTGCAACCGGGTCCCCCCCCCGGAGCGGGCTGTGGAGGTCCCTGGGGCCATGCATTGCTCCCCGGGGGTGATACTCTGCCTCGCCGCCCGGCTTTTGCATCTGCAGGCTGCTGGAGTTACCTATGCTCGGTGTCAGTGCTTCCAGTCCTGCAACTGGTTTCTGTCTGGATTGGGATGGTTTTACACGGGTCAGTTTAAAGGTGTCTTCCACCTCTCCTGCCTAGGGGTACCACAGTCCTCTTAGACCCTTAGTGCCCGTCGAGACCTCTCAGTCCCCACTAATTTCCGGGTTTAACACACAAAATGTGTCTGCATCCCTGCTTTGCCTGCGCAGAGCTCGGCTGAAGCCATCTGTCTGCGCCTAGCCCTTCACTTACCATTTGCAAGAAGGCTTTCCCTGTGCGGGATGCTGAGGAAGGGGAAGGAAGGGAAGACCCCTCATTTTGGAGATGCCAAAGCCTCCRTCCGCTCAGCCACCTGGAGATGGAGGCAGCAATGCACAGATCTGGTTTCTTGGTTCCTGTTTGTATGGGAGAAGCCCTGGACTGTGTCAGCATCCCCTCAGTAGACTGAGTTTAGCTGCAAATTGTTTCAAGAAATGTATGCAAATAAGAAAACTTTGATCTCCAGCTGCCTGGGCTGGTGTGCAGGGAGTGGGTAAAGCTTCCTGACATCCCGGACTGTATTACTGTTGTATTTGTCTGTGATCAGTTGTTCATGTTTTGTTTTATGGGAACCATACTGAGGATGTAAATACTGGGTACGGTAAGCAGATGTGAGAAGAAAGAGCCTGGTTATGGCTGCGCTTGGAAGGTGCTGCCGTGCTTAGCTAGAGGGCTGCTAGCTAGATGTCCCCGCACCGGAGCAGTGTGTTTGGCGTATCCCCGAGGCCTTACTTGTGAGAGGAAAGGAGGGAAGAAGCAAAAGGGAAGAAGCGATGAGCTGGTGTTCATGGGGCTCAGGCTTTACACTGTGGAATTTACCCTTCTCCTGCCATTCTGGCTGTGCCCCGGGAATGCAGAGCAGATCCTACTTTCTTGTCTTGCTCTGAGCCAGACAGCTGGGTCCCAGCAAGAAAAGCTTTCCTGCCTTTGTCTCTCTTTTCTTTAGTGTCTTTTCTTTGAATGCTGGTGTCTCTGGGAGCTTGGTGCCTTCCAGCCCATGGCAGTGGAGCCTGTTGGTGCCCTGGGGAAGCAGGGAGAGGCGTGGGAGCAGCCTGCGAGGCAGCGACAGACAGTTTGGCTCTTCTTAATAAAGTGAGACTTTTGAGGGGGGTGTTCTGGGAAACACGGTCCTTGCAGAGATGGGACCGTGTGTGAGAACTGCTGGCTCCTGCCAAGGCACTTAACACAAAAGAAAGTGCATGGTGTGTTTGGGATTACAAATTATTTCCCAGCTGAGCAAGTAGATGTTTAGCAGCAGGAAAATGGCCCATTGGGTGTTTTGGGGGCTTGTGTGCTCACCTTCTGCAGAGGGCCCTATGCACAACCTGCAGAAGTCCTTTTTGCTAGCACTCCTGTGCTGGGAGCTCTCTCAGCCACTGTCTGTCCGTGCAGCCCTCATCCCTACCTCAGTTTGCAGCTTGCTGAATGTACAGAGGCTGCTGGCAGATGAGCACAGGGCTCCCACCCCAGCCCCAGAGCGCCGACAGCCTGACATCTCTCAGTGCAGGCGCTGTCTGCTTGCTTTCCTGCAGCTCGTGCCAGACTGGAGCCAAATTTGGCATTCAAGGGTCTCGTGATGGCTGCAGGAGCTCAGTGGAAGCCTTCGTGATCGGAAGGTCCCGCTGGTCACTGATGTTGCTGATAGAGCATCCCCACATGTGGCTCTTCTTGCTTGGCACCTACCTGCCGCAATGCCTTCCAGTCCTAGCAAGCAGCAGAGCTGTGATGGGTTTTCCAAGTCCTTCTGGCCACAAGCATTAGCTCTTCTTCCACTCCCCTAAGGCTTTCTGGCAAGGAGGGACCTTGTGAACGCCTGGGCAAGTGAAGAGGCATCGTGACGTGAGTCTCGACAGGAACCACCAACCGGGGCTAACCTCTCTCAGCAGCCCCCTTCCCAGCGGGTGTTTGGTGGAAAGAGACTGTGCAAGAGGGAGGAAGGGAACAGCGGGTCTGATTCTGCTCTGTTCTGAGCAGCAAGGAGGTGGAATAACTCTTTCAGTCCATGGGCCACTTGGGTGTGAAACTGCCGTAAGGCACTTCGGACTGAGAGGAGGTGGGGGAAGAGCTCTCTGATGAGAGCTAAGGGGAAAGGGGGGGAAGTGAGAGGGAAACTGAATTTAAATGGATTAAGCCTGTCTGTCCAAAGTCCTTTGTTTCCTGCCACCTCCCTGGTGTGACTTTCACAGCTATATTCTGTGTGGCTGGGGACCTGGTTTTAGGTTCCCTGCAAAGTCAGCATGGAGCTTTACACCTCCTGGGCATTTCCCTGAGCAGCTGGAGGAGGGTCCAGGAGCCAAATCTCCAGGATAGAGAAACCCCTTTGATTTCTCTTCTCTAATGTCTTTCCTGTCCTCTCTGTAGGTTATGGCCTCATGAATTGGTGGGTCCAGCATCATTGCTCAGTGGGTGACAAACGGGGACGCATTCCCATGAGGCAAGTCTCTGTTCTTACCCTCTCGCTTTTGGGATTACCCTTTTCTTTGGCCCTGGCATCTTGTTTTCTCCTGGGCAGCCAAAGTGGGTGTTTGTACAGGTGATGGTAGGTGCAAACAAGGCTGGGGGTCATGCACAGCAAACTGCCCTTGTAAACACCAGGGATCAGGAGTATTTCTTGAACAGGCCTTGAATTACTTGGTTCTCCTCCTCAGCTGGCAGCCCAAAGCATGGGCATGGGGAGGGGGCAAGAAGAGGATGTGGAATTAGGGCAAATTTGGCCTTTGGGCCTGGACTCACAAGTGGAAAGGTAAAGTAATATGTAAAGTAAAGTAATATGTACAAATGTCTGTTGGTCAGCAAAATGCTTTGCTTCAAAGCTCCTTTTAGCTTTTTAAAATCTTTTAAATGAAAATGGCTGGAATTGTGCAGGCTGTCCTGGATCCAAACAGCGCACCTTGAAAATGCCAAAGTAAAATGTTTTGATTTTTTTCCAGACTTCAGCTTAACTAGGCCAATGTAACATTCTCAGTATGAATTTCCGGAAAGTTTGGCTTGATCCACTACTACTTATTTTGCATTTATTTGAGTTTGCCTTTTAAAAAAACCCATTCCTTGACCTTAATTCTGGGTTGAACCCAGCTGTGCAGAGTCTGCCGAGGTTGGGATCTGCCTGGTGTACTGCCCTCACGAAACCAAGGGGCACGCGTGGAGCAGAGCCCCTGGGCTGAGTGCACGACTACCTGCAGGGCTGCTGGGCTGGCACCGCTGCCTCCTTCAACCTAGGAACAAGCAAGATGGCGGCAGGACTGTCCTGCCCCTCACTTGCAGAGGTGCACTGCATCTGCGCAAGGGTCCAGTCCAGGAGTGGGTCCCTGGGAGGGCAGCTAAGGCAGCCACAGCCCTGTGGCTCGCCACGTAGCTCGCACTGCAGCTCACGTGGTGCCTGAGCAGCTGCGGGGTCGTGCGGCTCTTCCTCCCCCTTCTCCCCCTGCAGCCCTGGTGCAGCTGCAGCCAGCCCTGGGATTCGGCCCCCGGGAAGCAGCTCCCTGCTGGGCCGTGGTCTCGGCAGGGCAGGGGCAGGCTGCAGCCCTGGGAGAGGTACGCCACAGTGTTTGTTGTCTAATCATCTCCTGCCCCTGTGCCAGGAGCTGAGCGCACACAAACAGTGCCGGGCTCCGGTGAGAAGCACTGACTGCGAGATAAGCCAGGCAAGGAAAACACATCCATCTTCATGTCTCTTGGCCTGAGACAGAGTTTCATCTGCTGGCATTTTCCTGGCGTAGGCTCAGGGCACACCACAATTCACCTGAGGAGCCAGACACCGGGGAGCCAGCTCCCATTCCTGGCGAGAGGTGTCAGCCCCAACTGGTGCAAATCGCGACGGCTGTGAGGAGCTGGTGGTTGAGGCCCTGTTGGTGCACGGGGAAGGGTGCTGACCCCGGGCTGAGCCCCTGCGGCAGCCTGGACCAGGCTGCACACCGCCAACAGTTGTGTTCATCACCTGAGCAAAAGGGTGAGACTCCCTGCCTAGTGTCCCTGTGCCCGGCCGTGCACCCAGCACCCAGCAGAGCCCAGGTTAAGAGCTTCCAGCTGGCAGCCTGGACAGAGCAGAAATAACTSGTCTTTGCGAGATACAGAGCTGGAGTGCGAAAGCAGAGCAGAGACTTGACTCCAGCCTGCGGCTGCTCAGTGTCTGATAAGGAGGCTGCTAGTGCCGTCTTGCAGCGCTGCCGACCTGCCAGCTCTCTGCAAATGAAACGTCCTGGTGAAACGCCCCCCACCCTTGGCTCCCTCTGATCCCCTCCGAAGCTGAGCCGAGACTGGAATGTCTCCTGGGATGTGATTCCCTCTAGCCTAAGGGGGACTGCGTTAATAAAACCCAGCGTGAGATGGTGGGGGAGGAGGCAGGCAGGGCTGGTGAGATGAGGCTTTTACGAACAAGTTGTGGGTCTGCTGGAAATGTCCTGTCCTGTCCTCTCTCCCTCCCCCTGTCCCCGAAGTCGAGCTGTGGAATTCAGGGTGTGGGTCGAGGCTTTTCTTCACGCACGTTTCTGCTCAGAGCAGCCAAGCCCCTCACCTCTCTCCCTCTCCCCCCTCCTCAGCACCTCCCTGGACCAGGTACCACTCCCCCAGCCCCTCTCGGCTCAGCCTCGCTGCTTGCTGGGACCCTCCTGCCCCTCCGCATTGCTCAGGCATCATCCCAGGGTGTGCTTTTCCCATGATGAGTGGAAGGTGTCCATCCCCGGGATGTGCAGGCCAGCTTGGCAAGCCAGGGCCAGCAGTAGCAAGGAGAGAGTGCTCCCCGCATCTTGGTAGGACCGGGGGGCGGCTGTGCTCTTGGCAGGGAAGCAGCTGGGCTGGTGGGTGCCAGGTGAGCAGAAATAGGCATCCACGGGGCATCTGCCCAGCATCAGGGCAGTGCTGTGGGCTCTGACTAAATGAAGCCACGTGAAAGCAGTGAGGATGTGAGCCAGGAGGGAAGAATAACCGAAGAGCAAGTAAACTCAGTCCAGAGGAGATAACCAGGAAGAGAGATCCACAGAGGTGTGGGGTTTGTTGGTGAGAGTGCTCTCTTGGCTCCCATTGGGATGCAAAGTGGCTCTCACAGCTGTTAGTTTATGCAGCAGTGATGCAGTGCCATGCAATTCGGAGCTCATGCTACCCTAGATGCTGTGGGGAAGGACGTGTCTGTGACCTACACTGCGTTGCCACTAACAAATGTCACTGCAGTAAATTGGCTGCCAGACTGTGGCAGAGCTCAGTTCCCAAGATGGTTTTCCACTTTCTCTTGGACAGCAATTGCTGAACTCTGAGACTGCATTATCACAAACTCAGTGTAGAAGCCTCAGATCCAGGGAAGCACCCAGAGACCAAACTGAAGACTCTGAAGAACAGTCTAAAAGGAGCACCATGAGAGCTTGCACATGGCTGGGAATGAATCCAGCACGGCATACACAGTGCCCAGCCTTTGCAGAGAGCTGTGGTGTTTGCTCAGGCCACCGATTTTGCAACGGCCAGACAAAAAGCGTGCACTGTTCCTACGGAGGAACCTGTGGCTGGTCTCTGCGTTGAGCTCAGCACTCTATGGTGGAGGTTGCAGCTGAAAGAAGAGCATTTCAGCAGAAATCTTGACAAACCAGAGTGCATGACCGGGCTTCCATGCGCATTTGCAGGGGAAGCAAGAGGAAGAGGAGATACCACTGACTGCTTCTACAGAGGAAAGAAAAGATGGGCTCCAGTGTTTAGTTTCTGGCTGAGAAGAGATGTTGGAAGCTGATGGCTGGACAGCCTCAGTAGGGCAGGGAGAGCAATGTGGTGACTAAAACTCATGAGGTGTTTTGGAGAGCTGAGACAGAGGACCCTGAATCACAGGTGGCTGTGAACTGTTTGTGTAAAGGCTGCAGATTGCACAAGATCTCTCTGGCTGCTGTACGGGCTATGTCTTTGCTTGGGAAGGGGGAGATGGGGGGAGGTAGTTACTGTAATAATCTAGTTCAAAGCAGTAGCTGTTCATGGGTTGGTGCTAACAGCCTTCTAAAAGGTTACAGGTGCCTCTGCCTTACACACAGACCCCATTCTTGCTTCCGTATTCACTCACGTGTTGTTTCACTACAGACGCCTCTGAGTCGTCAGCCCCCACCCCCGCCGGAGTTGTGCTTGGGGAACCACCAAGTGCAGCTCTCTGGAGATGTTTGCTGTGTGTCTGCAACAGAGAGGGGGGAAACCAGACCAGCCAAGGAGCAGCTGTGCAAGAGTGGAGGGAAACAGCCTCTGGGTAGACATTTGGGTGAGGAGGAAATGCCAAGCCCCAAGCTCATCGACTGGGACAGTGCAGATAAAGCAGGGAGCCTGTAAAGGTGTGAGATCCCTCCAGGGCCCGCTCAGCGCTGTTATCTACTGCAAGGGATGTGAGCTCACTGCTTGGGGCTCCCTGAAACTGCCTGGCAGCTCCCAGCCAGAGGAGAGGCAGCGAAGGGCACTGTTTCATTGCTCAGATCCTCCAGACACACATCAAACCAACCTGCGCTGGCTTTTTAGCTGCACTGCTTATGGGGTGCTCTGCGGCCGTGAAGAAAACAAAACAAAATCTCCRGGCTCAGGTTTGCCATCTTGTCCCGTGTTTAGCAGGTGAATTCACAGAGCTTACAGTAATTGTCATCCCCATGATCTGAGGATACACTGGAGGTGTTTTGGAAGAGGTAATTTCTTGACTAGGGCTGACTTTTGGAACACAAAAGCTCTTCTTTAAGTTACAACTAATGGCATCAGCCTTCAGCTGGGATCAGAACACACCTCCGAGTGCGCAAGTCCTGCTTCTGGATGTGTGGATACAAAGGAGATCAAACTTCTGAGATGCAGCTGCCACTGGGGAAGAGGAGATCTGGGGATCTTCTCTTTCTACCACTTCCTCTTTCCCCACCAGGAGATGAGGGCATCCACATTCCACATTTGATACCTTCCTCCACCCGTGGGTCACCAGGGTGGGTTTAAGTGGAACGGGTAAATGCAGAGATGTACCTACACCTCCCAGGACCCATGGGCATGGCTGAGAGAAGCCTCTTCTGATGGGGAAGAGCTCTCTGGAAACCCAGAGCAGAGCAGGCTAGCTCAGGTGTGCTCCAGCAGTCAGGCCCTGGGTTCCAACAGGAAACATTCGTGATGCAAATGGATTCAGGTCCGGAAGAGCCTTCACACCAAAAGTGGGCTAGCATGAATGAGTTAAAATCCTTTCATTTGCTTTGTGAAATTTATTGAAAACTACATTGTTCATCTGCTGAAACTTCACAGCTGTTGAGATTGCCCTCGGGGCAAACCACATCCAAGAAATGGCATGTAGATCCTGGGAGCACAAGACTTGAAAGCTGAAACGGCACTCTGTAGTGCTGCCTTCCCTTCTCTTCCCTTGCAGTCACGTCTAGCCATCTGCCACTCCTCCAGTTAGAGGCCGTGTTTTTTTCTTCCTCCCTTTTCTCATTTCTTACTCTTGCAGTACAGTCACTTCATGTCACAGCATTGTATTTTGGCTAAAAGGAGAGGAAGGATGCAGAGAGCAAGAGGTCTGTGTGGGGAGAGTGCGCTCAAAGCCCGTGGCATCCAGTGTGAGATAGGGCTGTGGTGCTGTGCTGCATCATCGATGCCATCGAGTATCAGCTACCCCTGATGCTACTGCTTTGTTATCCCTTGGGGGAACGGCGGTGAGGCAGGACTGCGGGAAATGTGCCCCTTTGCTCATGGAAAATCTGTGAATTCCTTTTAGTGGTAGCAACTTGCTTGATTTTTTTTTTTAKTATTATTAGTCAGTTGCAACTTCTGCTTGCAAAAGACTTTATAGGATAAAAAAGTAGTGCTTGCATATTTACATCTGACCTGAAAGCTCCATATGGACTTGGGAGACTGAAATCAGCCACTCGGCACAAGCAAAATTAGGACTAGCCAGAGCTCAAAGATGAAAATAAAAGCAGGACACGAGAAACCCACTGACTGCAATACATTCAGTCATAAATGATTCATGGAGTAATTTTGAGTAGCAAACACATTGCTAAGAACTGGAGGTTTTGTTTCTTTTTTTTGGGGGGATTGTCCACAAACAAAAATATTGGCTAATTCATCAGACGCTTTCTTCTGCTTTGAATAGTTTGCCCAGATCCCCGAGCAACCATCCCGTGCGATTTGCTGTTAACCTAAATAACTTAAATTCAGGTACACCCAGAGCACTGCCCAGATCTGCCCCTGCATGCAATAATTAGGGTTCTCCAAGCGCAAACCTGCAGCTTGGGAGGCAGTAGGCTCCATCGGCATCTCCAGATGGCTACCTGCTGGCAGTGGCCCGTGGCAGGGATGGGGCAGGGATGCACYGCAGCGTGGCATGGCTGCGTGGAGAAGGCTTCTGTGGAAACACGCCACTTGTGGGTGGCACCGTTCCCCTAAGCAAATGCCCTGTGAAACTGCAGCCTAGTAACGACAGACCCGCTCTCTGTCGCCCGATGGAGGGGCAGAGACTCATAGGAGACCCAGGGAGGCCAGGTATTGCATTCCTTACCTGTGAAATAACCCCCTGCAATCCAAACGCTTGGGGAATTCCTAGATCACTTTGTAGCCACATTTCAGCTGTGACAGCATGAGGATTTAAGCGAGGCAAACTCTGAAGGGGGAGATTATTATCTGCTTTTAGAGCAATGGGGAGAAAGCAGTTGGAAAAAACAGACCTGCTTTTTACAAACCTTGTCTTACCCGATCCTGCTGCTAACAGGAGGGAACGTACAGGCTGGCCAGTGCACTGAGTTATTCTGAAATTACTGTTTTTGAGTAAATCTTTCCAGAACTATTCAGGAATTAGCTACTGTCTTTCAGATTTATATGTCCCTTAATCCAGAATTAATCTTCAAGTGTAGACAAGCCCTAACACTTGAACTATGTAAGGAGGGACCTTCTAAAGGAGGGGAAGAGAGAGAGGCAGAAACAAAGCTACTTGATTGAAACAAAGATCAAATTTAGGCTGAAAAATAGGGGAATTAGGAAGTTTGG
This sequence comes from Phoebastria nigripes, assembly GCA_035582835.1. Classification (NCBI taxonomy): domain Eukaryota; kingdom Metazoa; phylum Chordata; class Aves; order Procellariiformes; family Diomedeidae; genus Phoebastria; species Phoebastria nigripes. The sequence continues at coordinate 16,312 of JAYKAV010002464.1, read as the reverse complement.
CCAGGGAAGCAGTGACAACTGTTGCAGGGATATTTAGATGCAAACGGGGCCCTGCTGCACAAGCCCTTCAAGGGGAGGATGGCTCCTCGGCAGGGCTCTGCGCAGGGAGACCTAACACAGTACTTCCACCTCCAGCGCTGAGGACTCTCCAGCTGGGAGCAGAGGGCTTGGAGTGGGTGGTGTGTGTGCGGGTGGAGTTGTGTACACTCAGCCTTCTCAGCAGCCACAATAAATTATCTCATTAGTAAACCCAGGGTAGCAGTGCTCCTCAGCACATACCCGGCCTCCCACAGCACAGAAAAACTTTGTGTCTAATTAACCAAATCAAAGGGTCCCCCAGACACAGCTTAAAGGGACACTCTCAGCTTGAAACCCAGGCTCCTTCAGCAAGTTGTTCTGCGCATAGTGGAACTAATGAACCTCAATTTCCTATGGCTGGAGGTCTAGCATTCCCTACACCCCCTGCAAGTCCATCCTCTCCTCCCCTCAGCACACGCCCAGCTTCTTCCTACGGCCAGGGACAACCGAGAGGCAAGAGGAGCCCGTGGTGCTGTAGCCCCAGCCCCAYGCACTGATGGGCTCGACTGTGCTCACGTGCTGATGGCAGAGAACTGAGCTCTCACCCCAGGTGTTTCCTCGCAGTGAGGGGCTCCATGAGGTCACCCTTTTCTTCCCTCCTGCCTTTTTTTCTCACGTCTTTTAAGACCTCTGTTTCCCCACAAGTGCTCGTGGCTCGGTGGGATGGGGCTGCACGGGGAAGGGAATCCGGCTCCCCCAGGACGCGTGGCGGAGAAAAGGAAAAAATGCAGGTGCTGCTGATGCAGGGGCTTTTCAGTTGCATTCTTCTGGTTTTACAACTGCTTGGCCCCCTCTTCTCTTTATTAGTGGGCAAAAGACAGGCAAATGCCAAATGTAAAATGCTGCTGCTCCAGCTGTAAGCAGAACTGCATAGYACAGCTCCTGGGGGCAGGCAAGCTCCCTAGTGCTGCGGGAGGAAGGATTTGGGGGTGTTACCCCTCAGAAGAGGAGACCAAAGTCATGTTTGTTTGAGGCACAATCCCTTTCCTCAGAAGCGTAGGAGCTGCAGCTCTCCCCCTGCCTGCCCAGCTCCTGCACTGAGGGGGCAGCTTGCTTTACAAACTCTTTTCTCTTCCCCTCGTGCTGGAAATTTGATTCTACAAAAACACTTACACAGCAGCTAATTGCCAACCCTGCAGTGACTTAGCTCTCTAATTCCTGCCAGTCAATGAACCAGCCCAAAGAGCTGGTTTTCATAACTTGCTGAATGTACGAACACAGCCCTGGAGACATAACATAGCTGGGATTTTTTTTTTTTCCTGGACAACTTCTGGATCCTTCTCAACTTTGGAAATTTCTTTCACTCCACAGGGCATAAGGAACATCCAAAGATGGAGCGGGCAACCAGGCCCATCCCAGGGAGACAACAAGCAGACATGGACCCACAGAGGCCCCGGAGACCAGCTGGGGTGCCAGGGAAGAGATGATTGTCAAGAAATGGTTTGAAGGTAAAACTGGCGTCGTCCAGCCTGTCTGTTTGTGATTTGAGGGCTCATCATCATCTCTCCATGGATTCCTACCTCCCAACAATGTCCACGCCTTGCAAAGGTTTCCTTGATCTGCTGGTTTGTATCCAGAGGGCTGCTGCAAAAATTGTTGTGCTGGCCGATGGCTTAGACCACATCATTCCTCCCCACGCTCCTCCCTGGCATCCTCTTTTCTCTGCCCCAATTGTGGACTGTTCATCTTCCCTCTCCCAGCCCTTCRTTATCCACCTCTCCTCCACCCATCACCTCCCATGCAACAGAGGCCGACTCCGTCGTCCATTTCCAACAAGCCCCTTCATGTTCTCTCCTGCTCTGCTCCACACCTGGGAGAAGGAGCCTCTGAGCATTTGCAAAGCCACCGCATCGACCTCCTTGAAGCTCTTCTTTGTCACGACATCTGCAGAAACCTTCACAGCAGAGCTGCTATGCCCTGCTCATCACCTGCTAGCAGTGGCTCCTTGCTCCCTCCTGCTGCCTCGTCTGCCTGCACCCAGCTGTTGTTTCTTCACTCCTGCCTGGACTGCACAGAGCTTCGGCCTTCGTCGTAGGCTCTGTGGCTCTACAGCACTCGGCAGAACATGGTCCTCACCCAATGGTGGGAGCCCAAAAATGAGCTAAGCCATGTTTGGGCCAGTGACTCCAGAGAGATGGTACGTTGCTTCATCTGTAGGTGCTGAATTTGGGCACAGCGAGATACCAGTTCACCCTTGAAAGTGTGTTTGTCGTCCCAGTTGGACTGCAGCATTGCGGGACAAACTGAAATGCAAAGTCAAACCCGATTTTGGAGCGGGTAGAGCTGTGGTCAGTGTCTCCTATGGAGGCAGAAGCCGTCACATGAGTATAAATCATTCCTCCTCCTCCGCTGCAACCCCTCCAGTGGCCTTTTGTAACGGGGCCACTAAACGCTGGCGGGGGGGCTGAAGCCTGGGCGTACAGGGCCAGGCGGGTCAGACCCCCGCTGCCCTGCCCAGGGCACCTGGTCTGCGCCTCCCCGGGCTGGAGGAGACCCCTTGCCGCCAGTTCGGCACCGGCGGTCCCCTTCCCCGCCTGCCCCGGAGGAGCTTGTCGCCCGCTCGGGCAGGTACCAGCCCTGGGCCCCTTCACTCCACTGGGGTGGGGGACAGGCCGGGCCCTGCGGGTGCGGGCGCATTCCGGCTCAGTTTCCTCGGAGGAGATACTGCGGGTGGAAGCCCAGACACCGAGAGCGTGTCCGTGCCAGCCGGGCAGGGGACGGGAGGCAGCGGCCGGCCGCAGGGCCGCGGGCAGCCGGGCTGCCTCGCTCACACCCCGCCGCGGTCCCGTTCAGACAAACGGGGCGTTTGCGTGCCGACGAAGGACCACAGAACCCCCCCCAGGTTCCACCCGTCTCCGTGCCTCGGCCCCGCCGCTTCCCCCGCTCCCCCGCAGCGGCGCCCGACCGGGGCCGGGGCCGGGCCGGGCCCRGCCGGGAGCGGGAGCTGGCCGGGCCCCGCGGGGCGGGTGCGCCCTCTGGCGGGGGCGGGCGGCGCAGGGCCGGGGCACCGACGTCGCGGGGGCAGTGGGAGGTGCTTGTGGGTGGGAGGGGGGGAGGAAGCCGCCCTGCCTACTCCGCGCATGCGCCCGGTGGAAGGCCCCGCCTTCCCTCAGAGGGGCGGGGCGGGCGGCTTCGTCCGCTGCGGCCGAGCATGCGCGCGGCGTCACGTGGCGGCGGCGGCGCCTCTTAAGGCGGCGCGCGGGGCGGGGGGCAAGAGAGCGGCGAGGCGATGGCGCGCGGCGGCAGGAGCGCGGGGCGGCCGGCGGCGGCACCGGCCCCCGCCAGGTACCGGGGCCGGGGCCGGGGCCGGGGCCGGGGCCGGGGCCGGGGCCGGGTGGGCCTCTGCCCCCCCGTCCGCCCCTCTCTGACTCGCACCTCTCTGCAGCCCGGCCCCAGCGGCCCCGGTGCCGGCGGCGCAGCCGGCGCAGCCCGGGCTGATGGCGCAGATGGCGAGCACGGCGGCGGGCGTGGCCGTGGGCTCCGCCGTGGGACACGTCGTGGGCAGCGCCCTCACCGGCGCCTTCAGCGGTGGCTCCTCCGAACCGGCCAAGGCGGCGGCTCCCGCCCAGGTGCGAGCGGGGCCGGGCTGGCGATGGGCCTCCCGGGGCTGGCGTCCTTGTCCTGCCCTTGCGGGGCGGGACCGGGGCGGGCTGTAGCCGCGGGGCGGTGGGCTGTGGGGCTGCGGGTGAGGAGGGGCGGTGGGAGCTGGGCAGGCAGAGCCAGTCCTAGGGAGCGGGGACCGCCGGCGCTTCGGAGGGCTGCTTGACCCGTGCAGCAAAGGACAGATGTACAAGCAGCCCAAGGTGACAGGGCTGTTCCTGCTGAGAGGTGATAAGGAGCCGCTGTGYTTACTGAAGGAGGTGCCTCTGCCCCCAGACCTCCTTCCCTAACCAGGCCCTTGCCTGCAGGAGCCCAGGCAGCAGCCCGTGTACCAGCAGTCGCCCTATGGACCCTGCCACTATGAGATGAAGCAGTTCCTGGAATGTGCTACCAACCAGAGAGACCTGACCTTGTGTGAGGGCTTCAACGAGGCTCTGAAGCAGTGCAAGTATAGCAATGGTGAGTCTGTGCCCTGTCCCTGCAGGAGGGCTGGGCAGTGAGGCAACTGCTGCCAGGAGAATACCCAAGAGGGCTCAAAGGTTGCAGAAGCAATTTGTTGAGGTCATAGTGCCCTTCAGGGCTTTAAATAGGAAGTAGTTCTGCCTTCCCTGTGTCCTGGAATGCAGAAGGGAACTGTAAAGGGCAGGAGAAATGATCCTGACCATGTCTGTGTGAAGGTGAGGTGGCTGTAGGTACCCTCTTAGAAGTTCCTCTCTTGCTGCTGTGGGAAGCCTGCTGCTTTCCCTACTTGATTCCATAATTCTTGCTGCACCTGTTAAAAGCAGATGTCAGTAGTTATGTCTTGATCTGGTCACCTTGAGTAAGAGAGCTTTTATTAACTCTAGCTGCTGGAACATGCACTTGATGCTGAACTTGTGCTTTCTCCCCTGTAGGTGTTTCTTCTCTCCTGTGAAGAATCTGTCCCCTTGTAGGGAAGAGGGGCCTGGTGTAGAGCCTTGCTGCCTGCAGGGAGCAGAAGGATGGATGGGCGATGAGCTGGAGGGAACAGACTGACCAGGAAGGAATCTTCTAGTGGTAATTCAGTTCTGGACTAGTAGGGAAGGAAAGGAATGGTCGGACCTGTGGGACTTCAGAATTCGGATAGTGCTGTATTTATTACAGAGAAATAAAGGAGTTTATTTGGACCTATCACTTGTGCATGTTCTTTATTTAATTCTCAAGCTAAAATTAAGCTACCAAAATGTTAACAGTATCAGCCACTTAAAGAACAAGGCACAATTATGAATTTCCTGCAAACAGCAGGTGCAGCCTAGCAAGGACTGTGCCTGCATGACTTGGCAAAAGCAGATCCACAACTGACCTGAGACTGGATGGGCTGCACTCCAGGCAGAGGAGGGGCTGGAGAGAGGTAATCTGAGATGCGTCCTACAGTACTTTCAATAACAAATTATCTTTCCATTGATATCTTCTTCCTGAAGAGCTGTTCTGACTCTGGAGCTAAGAAAATATGACCTCTCTGGCTGTGTGACTCGGATACAGTCAGCTGATCTTATTTAAAAGCCTTAGTGGGTTATGCAATGTTCTCAAGGTCACCAGCATCAGGTTGAGTTCAGAGCTGCTTTCCTCTTACAGTCACTATAGCAGAACAGTCTCATGAGTGCTGCCTGCAGACTGGCCTCCAGCAGGAGACCCTGCTCCTCATGTTAGTGTGAAAGAGAATTTTGAGGCTTCAGCTGGAGTTTTAGTGGCACAGCAGTGAAACCATGACACTTTCAGATGCTTAACTGCTGAATTTTCATGGCAGAATTAATCTGTTAACTGCTGGCCTCTGGATGTTGAGGATTGGGTGAGTTCTCAGCCCCTGCCTGGATCTGTGAGGAAATCCAGGTCTAGATGGTAAAAGCTGGCAGCAGATACTGGAGGCTGGTGTTGAAAGTCCTGCTCTGTCCAAATGTCAGGACCTAAATTCTTGGTGGTAGATAATGTCCTGAGCTGTGCCTGGCCTTATCTGGGATGCCTTGTGCTCTCCTGAGGGATGGCCAAGGGAAAAAGTAGATGCTAGAGAGTCAAAGCCCAAGTGCCCTGTGTGCTGAGCTGCCCCAGTGTGAGCAGGGAGGAACCACTGTGATGAAGTTGTTTTAACTAACTCCCTTTAAGAAATAAATACTAGACTGATGTTGGTGTATGCTGGTCTGGGTGGAGAAGCTGTTAAGGAGAACCATCAGGAGCACCTGCAGCAGGTGTGTGCTGTCTTCTGACCCATCTTGGCTAAGTGCTAGCAATGCTGCTTCTGGAGTTGTGGAGACCCTGGATGTCTCTTGAACAGCTTTTCCTGGGGACTGCAGTGGACAGTCTCTAGAAGGCCACTGCCAGTGTGGTGATGGTGTTGAAGGCAGACTCATCCAGTGATGGAGGTGCATGTTCCTCTGGCTGCCAGTGCAGGTGGGTTGAAAGGAGGTGCAGTTTCTTGTCACTTGGGAGTGCAGGCCATGCCATGGGAACATGAATGACCCCTTGAAGCAGGAGGCTGCTCCTTGTGCCTGGCTGTGGCGCTGTGTTTGTGTGGTTTGTCAGGGTGCAGCTTTGGATGTGGTAGCGTGAACCTTTGAGAGGAGCAGGGGGATCCCAGGAAGAGGAGCTAAGTAGCAGAGGATTCTTGCTGAGCTGGGGGTGACTGCCTGGGCAGTACGGCATGGTGGTTGAGCCCTGGTGGTGGCTGCGCTGTGTTTGTGACCAGTAGTGGGTCTGTTCCTCATCTAGGGGTGCCCTTGAACTCTGAGCTCTTCTTGCTCTGTGAGGTGGGCCTGGGCCTCGCTGGGGTGCTGGTGAGGGGCTGAGCCCTCCTCTGCAAGGAGCCCCTCCTCCACTGGTCTCTCATCCGGGTGTTTGCTGAGAGCTTCTGCAGCTGATCTGTGGAGTGATCCCACCCAGAGTTGGGTGTTTTCCTTCTGTGTTGGTCAGTTGCCCCTTGGCATGTTGAGTGAGGCTATGCCAATCTGTGAGACTACAGCCTGGGAGAGGGACTTCTGGGTTTCCTGATCTCTCCTGTTGTCCTTCCCTCCCTGTTTGTTCCAAGGAAATGTCCCCTCTTTGCTTTGGACCCCTCCAAGCTGGGGGGGCTTGTGCCTGGTGTGGGTTGGGAGGGCAGCAGGTGCCTGCTGTCACACTAACTAGGGGGGGTTTCTGCAAACCAGCTTCTGCTTGTCCCTTCTCTTGCTGCCTGAATTCACTTGCTACCCACAGCCATAACCAGTCCTGAAGCTCAGTGTTGTGAGGGGTCATAGTGGAATGCAGAGGACAGTCCCATGGATGGCGTACAAGGGTTGTGGTGGGGAGGGGAGTCATGCCTGCACCCCCAGCTCCTCTGTGGAGGTGAGGTGGGTGCCTGGCTCTTACCTGCTAGGTCAGGGTAGTGTTTCCCCAGGTTCTCTAGCAAGGATTCATAGCAGGTGGCTTCAGAGCTTTCTCCTCCTGCCAGCAGAATGGGAGAAATGAATTAATCTCTCTCCTGGCTGAAAACTGAAGTCAAGACTTGTAACTGGGGCAGGTGGCTCTGCCCAGGAAAGGTTCCTCCTCCCCCAGAGCAGCCACCTCAAACACAAGGTTCAGCTCTAGCTCTTCATCTGGGCTGGCTTCTGCTGCCTCAGAGCTACTGTGCCATGTCCAAGTGACTGCTGAATAGAGCCCCTCTCCAGAGCTGCAGCTTTGTTTCTAGGAGGTGACAGGGTTTTCCTGGTGTGTGGGACAGTTACTTGAAATGGTGTGACACCACCGCCCCCCCCCCCCCAAAGCAGACCCTTCTTGGTGCAGAGGCTGAATTGTGCTGTCTCGCTGAGGAACTTACGGATGACTCTGATGAGGATGTAGCGCTCCCTTTCCTGTAGGTATTTACTGGTGAATTCAAACACAGGATTTTCCACTTTGCTCAGGTTCATCAGGGTGCCCGTTTCATCCAGAAGATCAATGCAGTCTGGAGGGAGAGAGATGTGGTGAAGCAAGTCCAATGTGCCCCTGTGCAGGCAGCATGAGCCAGTGGGGTTTAGAGGTATTTTCCTTGGCAAGTTACGCTTTGAAGAGAATCTGTTGAGGTCTAGAGGGGAGGAGGTTTGCTGCCCCTTTCCCTGTGTTTTGGGATGATCTGAGATTCTCATGTGACCTGTTTGTTACCCTCTGCGGCTTCTCTATGGGTGAGTGCCGGTCCTTCCGGTGACCGCTGCTCAGGAGCACTCATACCTTCAGGCCTGCACTGACACTTCCTCTTCAGGTGAGCCGTGAGGATCAGGATGCGGCACTGCAGGTTCACCATCTCTTGGCAGTTGTCTGCAGACAGGGAATGAGACCTGAGATATGAGTGCGGTCACCCTGAATCCGGGGGCCCCATGGACATGTCAGGAGGCACAGCAGGTGGCCAAGAAGTGCCTGCTGTCGTGGCCAGAAAAGGTAGGATCCCCATGTGGCCATCAGCAGGGCTTTTACCTGCTGTATTACAGCCATGTCTGCTGGTGTTTCATGCTGGGAATGCTCCAGGTTAGGAGCAGGGATAAACACTTTGATTTAGGGAAAATGGTTCTGATTCATGAAGTGTCTCTGTCCTTCAACTTCGTTTCCTCAAACATAAGTAGGAAAAAGCAGTGAGCCCTGGCCCTTGCTGGTCCCCTTCCACAAACTTCTGGTCACAAGGGGAAAGAGCTGGAGATGGTGGCTGGGTCACCAGGGGACATTTTGGCTGTGAACTCACACCAAGTTTGTCATGACTGAGAAAACCCCAGGACTGACACATCAGTAGTCAGAGCTGGAGATCCAATTTAAATAGCAGAGGGAGCAAAGGCTTAGGACCATGTGTGTCTGGCAGCTTCAGCTGCAAGTGTCTGGGGTCAGGCAAAGGCTCTTGGCCAACTGGGCAAGGCCAGGACAGGGTCTGCTTGTTCCCTCCCACCAGCTGCAGATATCTGCTCTCTGAAGCTGAGGGCCAGGATTTGAACCAGGGAACCCTTCCCACACAGCTGGGAGCAGAGGAGCTCTGCTGGCAGCTGTCACTTCTGCCCCATGGCTCTTCTGGTTGTGTCTAGATAAGCAGAGCCCCCTCCAGTGATTCCCCAGAGCTGCAAGGCTGGGAACTTATCCTTGCCTCTGGCCTCCCTCCCTGCAATTAACTTAGCTCTTCTGGGATGGTTTTCCTCCATGATTCATTGTGTAGGGGTTAAAAACTCCCCCCCCCCCCCCTTTTTTTTTTTTTTAAAAAGACAGATGAGGCAAAGGATGCTGGTGTGCCCTGGCAGAGCTCTCCTGCCCTGTTCCCTAACCACTGGGCATTGCTGTGCATCAAGGTGCCATGTCCCTCCCTGCCCCTCATGGGGCCACCACCTGGTGATGGTGAAGATGGCCCAGGTGACCAGCCAGCCTCCAGAGCTGAGGCAAAGCCAGTGCTTTCTGCATGTACCTCCGTATCTCACCGTAATGAACATGGTGCTTGGCATGCCTCTTCCCAGAGCTGCTCTCCTCCTGTGGGGGCCCAGGCCTGTGATGTGGTGGCTGCTTGTGCTGGGTGCTGTCCTGCAGGCAGTGGAGATGACAAAATGCCTGATGGTGATGGTGTTAACTGCTGGAGAGCCCAGGGGAGGGGCTGCGTTTCCAGCTGATGCTGTTGTGGTTTCAGTAGCCAGATTTCCCAGCAACGGGGAATGGCCCCCGCAGATTCCCAAGCCTCCTGCAGCCAGGGAGTGGGAGAGGGAGTGTAGAGCAGGGGCTGGGCTAAACAACAGCCTGTTGTGAAGGCTGCCTGCTCTGTGTGGTCCCAGCTGCTCTGAATTTCAGACTCTTTGCAGTCTTGTGGTGTTTCCTGTCCCTGCTGTTTGTTCTGCAGCTTGTCTGGGCTGTGATGGTGCCAGATCTGCCCACCCTGCTCCTAGCTGAGCCCAGTGCTGCTGCAAGGGCAGCTGCGGTCTCTTCTGTGAGATGATCGGATGCCACTGGAGAAACCTTCCTCAGGACCCTGCCTGCTCTGGTCCTACTCTGGAGCACGAGGTAGTGGGGTTTTGCAGCCCAGGAAGAGCTGTGGGCAGTTGTAAGGACAGCAGCTGTACCTGCGCTGCAGAGCAGGAGGAAGCCACAGGCCTTAGCAGCAAATGTGGGGTGGTGCAGCAGTAAGTCCTGGTCCATGTTTTGCCCTGGCCTGACAGGGGTAGCTGTGCTTGGTCAGTGATGTGTCAATCTGGGATAAAACCTGCTTTGTTTGGGCGAGTCCCTTCTGTTCACTGAGCACCTCTTGTACCTCATGCAGGAGGGAATAAAGCTGGCAGAACAGGGTGAGCACAGGGCTGAGCTCGTACCTGCTCTTGCACTTTGCACAGCCAGGTGCTTTCCTGCACCCCTGGGCTGTCAGAACGATGTGCGTGGCTTATGCACCAGCTGCATCTTCATTTGTTGCCCAAATGTTGCTGTACAAGTGATCCTGCAGCAGTGCTTAGGGGCCCCTGTAGCATCATCCCCTTTTCCTGCGGAGATGCTGAGACATACGGATGAAATCATGTACCCGGGCTGGTCAGCAGATGTGGAGGACCTGAATGGTGGGAACCAGTAACAATGCTGAGGTACTGCAAATCCAGTGGTCGCTGCTCCGTGGATAAATTCCCTTTCTCCAAAATGCCCCTCCTTGCATGAGGAGGTGATTTCATTCTGCCTTGGTGGGTCTTTGTTTCACAGTCTCTGTCTAATCCATTGACCTGATCTGCTTGGGGCTTGGTGACAGGGTGTATGTGTGATACTCCTCACCTAGGACACAGGGTGACTCACGTTCACTGTGCCACCACCTTGCAGAGTTTGGGGAGTGCTTGTGGGCAATAGCTGGAGCTTTGTCTGCAGTGTGCTCGTACCTGCATGGGCTCGGGCCCCTGGCTGCATGAAACACAAGCTCCTGATATGCTGCAATGGCAGGACTTCATGAGGCCAGAAGACATCAAGGCAAAGCACCTGCCTTGAATGGGCTTTGGAGCTGGTCTTGTGCAGCTGTTGCTGCCTGCTGTAGGCTGGCTCTAATAAGTCTGATACATCAGGTTTGCCTGGATGGGCACAGGTGGGACACAGCCAGGCTTTACTGCATGTGCAGGGACTGCTGTGTGGCACCTATATGCTCCACATTGCCCTGGCAGGTGTACAACAGCCCTGGCTGCCCTCCTGTACCGCAGCAGCCCTTACAGCCCAGCTGTGCAAGGTGCTGTATGGTCCCATCAGGTGTAACTGGCACCTTGCTACTTCATGGCACTGCAGGTGTGGACCCTGCTCTGTGGCATCTATGTTATAGCTGCTCTGATTGCCCCAGTCACCACCTCTCACTCTCATTTTCCCCTCACTGCTCCCAAGGGAGGCTGTGTCACAGTAAATTGGGCAAGGTTGTGTGGGTAATTGCTTTTGTTAGACCAACTGATAGAGAATGTGGAAAAAATAGACGAGCCGTTGCGTGCACCAGCCCTTGTTAAGAGCACTGCAGCGTGGCACAGCAAAGCAAGTGTCCAGCTTGCTGCATCACGTCCTTGGATAATGGTGGTGCTTTCTCTTCAGGATCTGCCCATGCCAGAGACATGGTGCTGGGGTGTTCTAACGAGGCAGGGCTCTGTCTCAGAGTTCCATTTTCCCTCAAACCCAGAGCATGCACGGGCCAGTCATGTCGGGAACCACTTGCAAACATCTTTGGCTTGGGGACACCTTGGGAGTAGGGCTGGGTGCTGCAGAGGGGAGGGAAAGGGCCATCCCTGGATGGTGATGTGGTGGCATTGGCGGGGGCTGAGCCTGCCAGTGGAGGGCAGGAGGTACCCGCTGGTTATGGGACACTGCAAAGTGCCTGCTGACCACCCTGCTGTGAAGGACTGCCATGGGCTGGTGGCTGGAGGGTGCAGAGACTTGCTGGGTGGAGGCTAGCCCTTGACTGTGGCTGGCTGTGTGATGTGGCATCTCTGGGCCTTGTGATGGGTGTTACAGACAGGAGGGGCTTTACGCCCAGTGAGTCCAGCAGCCTTTTGCTGCAATGGTCTGCTGTCTTTCCACACAAGGCACCAGCTGTGCTGCAGCCGTGTCTTGCTGCACCGGCTCCCTTGGGAAATGCCTTCCGGCAGGTGACTTTGGTAGCCACCCCCGCATGTTTGCCCCTGGCTGCTGTTTCTGAGGTGGCCCTGGCAAAGAGGCAGTGCTCTCAGCACTGTTGGCAGCTCCCAGCCCATGCTGCGGGGCACTCGTCACAGCGATGGAGCTGCACGGGGAAGGGAGCAGCAACTTTCGTTATATTGCTTCTGCGATGAGACAGCTGCCGGGAGGCTCTGGCACATCTTGTCTTTCATTCTTCCTGGTGGCAGCAGAGCCAGCTGGCCCCCAGCCTGCTACTGCCACAGGGCATCCTTGGCATGGTGTGGCTCAGACTCCTGGCCTCCTGCACACCTGGTGCCAGAGGGCCTGAGGCAAAAGGTCTGAGTGTAAGACCACAGGGAAACCTCTCTGCTCCCCCCATCAGAGAGGGAGAGATGGTCAGTGATGCCTCCCCACTGTACCCCAGTGCCCGGGGCAGAGGGTGGTGGGGTGGGCTGTGCGTGCATCGGTGCACCTGCAGGAAATGGCCTAGCCTGGGACAAAGGTGGGTGGTGGGTCGCAATGCTCAGCTCTCGCCCCACTGCTTCGAGCCCCCTCCCTGAAGCCCAGCTGTAAGCAAAGCGAGCAACACGGGGAACTGGAGTCCCCGAGCCCCCTGTGTCATTTACATACGCCTCACTGGTGCCAGCAGCACAGCAACCTGCGTTCGTGTAGCACTGCAGACCCTCTCCAAAACAGCCTCCCTTCCTCTGCTTCCTGCCATGGCCCTGGGCTTCATGGTCCTGCTCCTGGTGGGGATGGTGGGGACAGGTAAGGGTGGTGTGGCTGAGCTAGCTGCTGTCTGGGGGGGGCACTGCAGGGTGGTGGGCAGGACTGGGCTGTACAAGGGGGATGTTAGTCTGAGTAGGGCATTTTGCTCCAGGGCTGTGTGGTGTGATGAGCAGGATGGAGGTTGGGTAATGGGGTTGCCTCAAGGGAGCAGGGGGACATTTTGGGGCTGAGGGCGATGGGGGTCATGGGTCAGCCCATCAGTAACTGCATCCTTGGCGTGCACAGCTTCCAGGGCTCAGCCTGTGCTGACCCAGCCATCCTCTGTGTCGGTGCTGCCTGGGCAGACTGCTCGGCTGTCCTGCACCCTGAGCCCCCAGTACAATATCAGCGAGTTTGGCATCTCCTGGTACCAGCAGCGCCTGGGGCACTCCCTGAGGTACCTGCTCTATTACAACTCCGAGCGAGACAAGCACAAGCCCGCCAAGATTCCCGACCGCTTCTCTGCTACCAAAGACCTTGCCAGCAATGCCTGCATCCTCATCATCGCATCCGCCCGCCATGAAGACAACGGCAACTATTACTGCTCCCTGTCACGTGCCTTCAACTGGTTTTAGAAACGGGGAACAAAAGCTTTCTGCATTTTCCCTTGCAGCCTTGATGCAAAGCCCTCAACAAGGAGAATGGCAGCCCTAGGAGGAATGGAAAAAGACCCTCCTGCATGCTTGAGCGAGCCCAGCAGCACTGCGTTGCGCTGTGAGGTGCAGCAACCTCCTCTTTGACCCCAAACGTCCCCCATGGAGCATTAGACAGCCTGACACGGTGCAAGACCTGCCAGGGCTCAGCCCAGGAACACACAGGAGCAGAGATCTCCTGCTGCGGTGGGAGGATGGAGAGCTCTGCCATGGCCTGGCTTTCCTGTGCTCTTCCAGCACTTGGTACAACGTTTGCTTGATCCCGGCTTGGGCTTCTATGCAGTTTGGCTCACTTGATAATAAAGGTTAATCCTTAGCCACGCGGCTTGTGCTGTTTATGTGGTGTCCAGAGGAGCCCCTTGGGCGTCTCTCTGCAGGGATAGCGCCATGCCCTGGGGTACCTGAGTTAGGAGGGTGAGCCAAAGGCACTATGGCGTGGAGTTTGGTGGGATCTCTTGGGCCTGGATGAGCTGTGTCACCCACCCCCAGCAGAGCCCATCTTCCCCAGAGAGCCGGAGACCCCCACCGCAGGTACCCCCCGCGGTGCCCTGCCCACAGGGAGGTCTGTCCTCACGCCGTAGGGACCTGTTCTCTTCCGGAGCACCCTCAACGCCTCCTCACGGCCCCCAGCGTCTCCCCCCCGCCCCCTCTCCCTTCACCCCTCGTCTCCCCTCACAGCCCCAGCGCCTGCCATAGCTTCTGAGGGGAAAAGGACACTTTTAACCACACGGGCACTTGTGGGTGCTTTATATGAACACTTTCACACAGCAAGATAATGCATTTTTCCACAAAAATCCCACAGATTTCATTAAAAACGCTGCGGGGGCGGGGGGGGGAGAACACGCCAAAGCGTTTTGCACCCCGGCACCGGCAACAGCCGCGCCTCCGCACTGCGCATGCTCAGCACTGCGGGCACCGACAGGGGCGGGCGTTAGGGCCCCTCACAGGCGCTGACGTCACGTGGGGAGCTGCTGGCGCTGCCATTGGCTTGGGGGAGGAGAAAAAGAGGTGCGTCACTTCCTGGTTACCTCAGCGCGCGTCGGAGTAACGGGGTGACCGGAGCCGCGTGGAGGAGCAGCGGGATGGTGAGCGGCGGCCAAGGGGGCCCGGGGCCGCTTCCCTACACCGCCCGGCCGGGGGAGCGGCCCCGAGCCCGCAGGTTCAGCGTGGGGCGGCTGCTTGGCCCGGCTCGCCCCGTTGCTGCGGCACCCGCCGCCTTGGTCTCCCCGGGCAGCGCATTCCCTCACCTCCGGCTACGTGCGGGAGTGAGAGCGCCTGGCTCTCCCCGGGTGGGAGCAGGCGCAGGGCAGCCCGGGCATGATGAGGGGTTGTTTCCTCAAAGCTGAATCTGAAAGAAATCCCTGCTGCGCCGGTAATGGTTTGCCAGACTTTGCGAACGCCCTGGAGCGGCAAAAAGGTTTTGTGCTGTTCTGTTGAGTAACCTCGGTTAAAACTCTCTCTTTCCTCCTGCTGTGTGCAAAGTTGGTGTTAGTATTAGGGGACCTTCACATCCCACACCGGTGCAGTGGTCTACCGGTGAAGTTCAAGAAGCTGCTGGTTCCAGGAAAGATTCAGCACATCTTGTGTACAGGAAACCTCTGCACCAAGGAGAGCTATGACTACCTCAGGACTCTGGCTGGGGACATCCATGTTGTTAGGGGGGACTCTGAGGTAACATTCTTGCTGCTGTTAATTCCTCAGCCTGCCTTCCCGCATGCTGTGGTTGTCTCGATGAAACCTGGGGAGTCCTTCAGCATTAGCAATTCCTGAACTGTAATTCACCAGGATAGGAAGTAGGGATGAGTAAGACTGAAGAAACAAAATTATTTTCTAGACCCTTCTTGTTGCACTTGCAGCAGGGGGGACTGGGTGTGTGTGKGGGGGTAATACATGCACTTGATTCATATGAACTCTGGCACAAAAGTCTGTCTGTGATTGCTGTGAGGCCACTGGAGTCCTCCAGCTGGCTGCGTAGCTGCGGGAACTGGGGACTTGCATATGTGTGTCTATTTACTGTTGGGTAGCCTTGAGGCTCCTGCTCTCTGCTTGGATTCCCCACTCCTTGCTCTGCAGTTGCTTTTGCTGGGGTGTGGTACCAGCATGCAGTGGGTCTGCATGTTGAAAGAGACCTTGTGTGCTCAAATAGCAAAAGGCGGGTTCGTGTCTTGGAATGTAGGAACCTGCATTGCATAGGTGAGGGGTCTTTGGCTGATTTATAGGCTATGCCTTTCTCCTTCTCAGAGCCTGAATTATCCAGAAGAGAAAGTTGTAACTGTCGGGCAGTTCAGAATTGGGCTGATTCACGGCCATCAAGTTATTCCCTGGGGCGATGTAGCAAGCCTGGCACTGCTGCAGAGGCAGCTGGATGTGGACATTCTCATCTCGGGACACACGCACAGATTTGAAGTATTTGAACATGAAAACAAATTCTACATCAACCCAGGATCAGCTACAGGAGCCTACAGTGCTTTGCAAATGTGAGTGAGGGGGGCCCTGGGCTGCCCAGTGCAGCAGAGCCCATAGGCGTTACCTGAAATCTATGTGTTCACCCATGAGTGTCCAGTCCCCGTGCTGCAGAGCGCTGGCAAGGTGCCATGAGGAACAGGAGGCCACCTCTCTCCCTTCCCGGGGAAGGCAGTGGGGCTCCCCTGTCACCAGCGTTTTACTTAGCCCACGTGCTGGGCACGACAGCCCGGCGCTGGTGTGTCTGGGGCTGCTTCCTGGGCCTGGGGAGGGGTGAGTTGCAGCAGCTTCTTGAAGTCGTTTTGCTTTCTGGTGTCTTCCCAGAAGCTGCGTGCTAATATTTTGTAGGAAATCAGACTTCTGGAGGCACTGGCAGCTTTAGCGTCTGAGCCTGACACGACTGAGGCTGTTCAGTAGCCTCGAGGGCTGTTCTAGGCTAAGTGCAACTCTGCCTGAGACGCTGCTGTCAGTGCCTGCAAACTGCAGTCTTTCCCAGATCCCTGCAGCCCTTGGCAACCAAGCGTATTAGAATACATACGCATAAGGTTTGTTAATGGCAAGAAGTGTAAGCTAGTCGGGAAGATCGGCAAAGTATGTTTTCTTTCCAGGAACATCATCCCTTCGTTTGTACTGATGGATATCCAGGCTTCCACAGTTGTGACTTATGTATA